>CM050169.1:50904052-50906552 GCA_027410445.1 Discoglossus pictus | reverse complement strand
AGCAAACTGAGGACAAGCTAGCAAAGTTCACCAGAAAACTGGAGAGCAAGGCCCGGCAGATGGTTCAGTTAACGGAAGAGCACAATAAGGTGATTAGTGAGAGAGAGTCAACTCTTAATGCGTTTAATGAGTACAAATCCACAAATGAACAAGAATTAAACTCTTTAAACCAAGCTGTTGAGATTCTGGAGAAAGGTCTTCAATCAAGTTTGGCCACGTCCGAGGAGCTAAAAAAGGAAAAATCAGAGTTGGCAGTTAAAGTGCAAGAACGGGATGCAACCATCCTTGATCTAATTGCTAAATGCCAGAATCTGTACACTGAGAATGAGGCGCAAAGTAAGACTCACACAGCCTCAATGGAGTCTCTAAAGACGCAACTAATTGAGAAGGACAACCAGTTACGGCTTTATGAACAAAGAATCTCTGGGAAGGAGGCAATGACAGAAGAAATCCTTCACCTAAAAGAACAATTGCTTGCTATGGAAGAGACAGAGAAAAAGAAAGACATTATTTCTGTCTCTAATAAAGAGAGAGCGAGTGTAGTCCAAGAAGCATCTAGTAAAGTGGAGAGTGGTGCAAGGCAAACTAAGGAGTCAGCTGTGATAGATCATCCAGAAGAAAGCAGGGAAACAAAGGTTTCACCAACCATAGCGGATCAGTGTGATACAAAGCAGCAACCTGAAACATCAACGAAAAAGGAGACAAAATCACTTGACACTGAAAAATCTTCTGAAACTGAGAAGAAAACAAGTACGTCAAAAAATAAACATAAAGATAAATTACTTCCCATCGAGAGCAAGCAGACTGACAGAGCAAACTCAGTGGTTGGTCTCAAGTTGACAATCAGGGTCTCCAACAAGAGGAAGAGAGGTGACGCATTATTTGTGGTTTCCGCAGTTGCAGAAGCTGAGGAGCCTGAAGCTGAGGAAAGCATAGGCCGGACATTAAGACGGTCGCCGAGAATTTCACGTCCCTCTGTCAAGGCCGTTCAAGTCAAAGAACGTAAACCTGAAAAGAAACCCATTGATGAGGAGGACAAACCTTCTGCCCAGAAAGCAGAAAACAAATTGGAAGAATGGAAACATAAGAGTAAGGAACTCAAGGTAAATCTTTACAAAGATTATGTAAAAGAAACCGGTTGTGAGAGAAATGATACAACCAAATCGCTCTCTGCAGAATTATCTGAACTGCAGGTCCTATTAAAAGAAATTGAAGAAAAACAAAGCAATGAAGAGAAAGTGATGTCGATGACTCCGGTCCAGAAGCATGAGCTTCTGTTGTACCAAGGAAAACCTGTTCTTCTGAAAAGAAAGAAGAGACAGAAAACTGCGTACAAAGGTCGTACAGATGACACTTGCCTAGATGAGAAGATCAGGAGGAACAGAGTTGTGTGTAACAACCTAAAGGTGTGGTTTGGAGATACTGTCAGTATCCAACCAGGTCCAGAGGTGCCATGTGGCGAACAAGACAGTGTGTTCCCCATAGATGATGCGGTGGACGAAATCCATGGTAGTCTATTCGAGGGGTGTCTCAAGCCTTGCTTCGTCAAAGTTGATGGATCAATTGAAGAAGGGAAAGTTCTCCTGGCGCATGGAAGTACGCGTGCTGTTGAGCTCAGGAGAATAGAGCTAGACCCAAGCCCATACTGCATAGTTGCACCAGAGAATATTATGCCCTATGAAGATGAGCCCCTTAAACGAGAAGACAAGAGGATGATAAAGTTACAAGTGAGCGTTTACGGCCTCTCGGCTCATGTAGCTCAACTACATGGTGTTGAGCTGAGGGGGAGGGTATGTGATGGAGTGCCATTAGGGGTCACAAGAGAGCTCTGTAAGACTTCTCCCTTGAGAATAAAAAGAGTTAAATTCATTCAGTTATCAGTGGCTAAATGGAAGCAGCCTGGCTGTGAACTGCTTTTAAAAGCAGCAGAGAGATGGGTGGAGTTTCTCTCACTTAGGCTTGGGCCTAAGAGCCGTGGGCTGTGTGTGTTGCAGGAGGAAGCCCTGAACAGCTCAGCTGCCTCTGGGATCCTGAGAGCTGGGATTTGTGCTGGAGCGAGACAGTCAGGAAGGCTGCGGAGTTCCAGAGTTTGCGCACAGAGAAGACCTCTGTCATATTGGAGATATTCCACTGAGATAGGATTATCTGGAGACACCATCCCTAAGAAGCCGGAAGGAACAAGGGATAAAAGGTTGGTGCCAATGCATATTATTCTCATTGTATCCAGAGAAGGATTACAAAGGTCCCAGGGAGAAGAAGAGTGCATTGAGAGTGAGAGTAAGAGTTCCTCATTACAAGAGGGTGACAAGGGCCCTATGCTTCACAAACAATTGATAGAAGCTGTAGAGGAAAAGGCAAATAAGAGACTGTATGTTTCCTGGCCACAAGGTGGCGATATATCACAAATAAGAGACTGTTTGCATCCTGGCCACAAGGTGGCGATATATCGCTGAATACAAGCACTGTTATTTTGTTCTGTTTTTATGCTACCCAATAAACA
>CM050169.1:50514052-50901552 GCA_027410445.1 Discoglossus pictus | reverse complement strand
TTAAACGTTGCGAATTTTAACATGAATTTTAAACTATATGTAAGCAATAACCATCAAAGTATATATTTTTAAACTTGAACTTTATTTTTTATGTAAGTTTAGAAGTTAACAAAACATTTGTATAATTTTGAACATTATAAACAGGAACATAGTGAATACATTTTGTAACCTAATTTTTTATTAAAAGTATTAACATTTGAATGTAAAAACAATTGACATTTAAATTAATCAGTATTAAAATTCAATTTCTATCACAATAATTGTTAACTTGAATATACATTGAATGTAGAGGAAGGCATACAGTAAAACTCTTCTTAAAACGTACGTAATTAAAGTAATTTATTACTGAGCACATAAACTGGCGATAAACATTAATGTAGGTAGTAATCTTAAGATAACAGACAATATTTACATTGTGACTTAAAAGGTGCTTGACCTGTTAACATCCACTTTGTAATCTGTTGAATGAAATAACTTGAAAATATATTTTTTAAACTTGTAACATTAGAAACATTAACATAGTGACTTAACATTTTAACATAATTTTTACTAACAATGCAAGGCAAGTATTTTGTGAGGCAAATCATTCATAAACATGACTTCCATTAATTATGACTGAATTAAACAACCAATTGTTATGTATTTTGCAATGCTTTAAAAAAATCTTGGCATCGTTAATTTGTATCCTTCAAAGTTATAGTACTTCATAGTAGACAATGTTTTTAGTAAAAATACGTCCATCTTCTAATAAATCACCTTGGCTTTCATTGTTTTCAATGTAAACTTTAATAGCCTGTGGATTTTTGCACCGTGACAACGCAACGTACAATTGACCATGTGCAAAAACTGGTTCTTCCAAGAAAATACCCACAGATTTGAAAGTTTGACCTTGTGATTTATTAATGGTCATGGCAAATGCCATAATAATGGGAAATTGTCTTCTTTGAAGTATAAAAGGGAGACTACTTTCACTTGGTGCTAAATCTATTCTTGGTATGAAAACTCTCTCTCCTTTATGGGTCCCAGTTAAAATTTCAGCATCTATAAAATGGTCCTTTAATTGTTGAACAATTAATCTTGTGCCATTGCATAGGCCTTTTTTGGGGTTCATATTTCGCAGTAACATGATAATTGCACCTTTCTTTAGCTGCAAAATATGTGGTGGCATTCCAGAAGGAGTTAAAGAGTTTATGAATTCAGTCGAAAAGTTAGCCTGACTTTCATTGTCATCAGCAAGTACAGAATCAGCACTGTGATAATTTCTTTGTGGTGCATACATTTTTTTTAAGATTTCATTATTGAGGATTAATGCATCTTTATTTTTACACGTCAGTATGACTTGGTTGGCAAGCTCGGAATATTCTTCGTTATTTATGCTCCCTTCAAATATAGCCGATATAATATCTTGTTGACAAATCATATGAGGTGGGATCTCTACAGTGTCATCAGGTAAATGTAGTATTTTTTCTGTTCTGCCTTCTCCAATTTTAATAAGCCAATCATTGAAATCAGTTTGGCCTTCTGATCTCATATTTTGTTGCAGTTGAAGATGGGTAAAATGTTTCCATACTATACTTGACTTTATACATGTTTCGATAATGTCAGTTCGATTTCCATGTACAACGACAGGTAATGTTTGTCTGAAATCGCCACCCAACAACATTACCTTTCCACCAAATGGAAAAGTATTCTCCATGACTTCACGAAGCAAACGGTCAATACATTGGAGAGCATAGCATGACATCATTGTGGCCTCATCTATTATAATTAATTTACATTTCTTCAATTTCTTTGCTTGTAAGGATGTCATGCGAATATCTGACACAGAATTTTCTAAAATAGGCACTGGCAGTTTAAATCCACTATGAACAGTTCTTCCACCTTCTAATAAAAGTGCAGCAATTCCAGTAGTGGCAAACGCCATTGCTATTTTTCCTTGGGCTCGTACTGAACTCATTAATAAATTGTACAAATATGTTTTTCCTGATCCGCCAGGTCCATCAAGATAGAAATAACGCTCTGTCACCATGTCATCATCTATAGCATTTTTAATGGCATGAAATGCTTGCAATTGTAGTGTATTTAAAGTTGCAAGTCTTTCTTCTGTTCTTTCTGCTTGTAGTTGAATGTCATAGTCTTCAAAGTTAATGTCATCTATAAGACCTGGATCAGGCAAATTAAAACTTGCACAACTTAATCCATGAGTTAAAAAGACTTCTTGGATTTCCATTAACGCTTTTAAGTGTGCAATGGGTTCATTGTATCGTCGCATAAAGTCTTCAGCCATATTACTTTTAAAAGTCTCCCACAAAGCTAATGCATTTGGAGCATTTGAGAAGATACAAATAAAAGCAAATTGTTCTCTCATCTGTCGTGGCATTTGACATTGTGCTGCTTCTTCTAAACATCTTTCCCACTCTGTATCATCAGCGAGTAAGTTTCTATGTCTTGCAGCTAAATGGAAGGATTCATATACAATGTCATTAACAGTTCTTAAGTGTTCAAAACTTTGTGCTCCAGGAACATTTAAAAGTAATATCCGTAAGCAAAAACGTTCCACATCTCTTGGACTGACTGTGTAAATTCTTGGAATAATTTTATTGCCTCTGGTTTTTCTTGGTCTCCATAATCCATTCACAAAAACATAGTGATATGGAATTTCAATATATAAGTATTGTGTTGCTTCAGCATCAGTGGAATTTAATGCAAACCATGCAGTTAGTGTAGTGTGACGATCTTCACTTTCGGCCAATGCATTCATTTCATTTCCAGCATGGAAATAGACTAAATGTCGTTGTGGCAAATGTACTGCTAACCTATATACTGCATGTGATCTATCATGCATTTCAAATTTTAAAAGCCGCCACATAGCTTCTGGCGCACTGACATAGCGAGCATCTACATGAGATGCAAGTTCATCATGTACTAACTCACTACTTTCAGGGTTGTCTGCACTTTTGACGACTACAGTAGCTGCATCGTAACCTTTGTAAATATATTTGTAGACATATTTAATGGATTTGATGGAAGTGCAGGCTTCTACGTTGATGTGGGCGTTGTACTTCATGAGTAAATGTGGATTGTAGGGTACTACATATCTATTGTCCACTTTTTTTCCACGAATAATGGCACTATCTCCTTCTCTTCTTTTATAAAGTGGATATCCATCACAATTGGCATAGGTTTTGTCTCTATAATCTTTTGGAAATTCTTTGGAACATTTATTATTTTCCATACATGGTGATTGTGGATTAAGGTCACCACAGGGTCCATGAATCATGCGATGAGTAACAATCTCATATAGTCTACCATATAGTTCTGGATCTGGTAGTTCAGCAACAATGACTGCATCCACTTTGTCTGAAGTATCTAATTTATCTTTTTCTTGAAGTATTATTAGAAGATGTGCATGTGGAAGGCCTCTTTTTTGAAATTCAATGGTATATACATAAGCAAGACATTTGCCAAATAACTGATTTATAGTGAAGTCACGTATTAATTCATTTAATTTAATCTTAAAAACTCTGGCTACTAAATCTGGTCGATCTGAAGCAGTTTGTCCAAGAAGTAGATTTAGTGTAATTTCTGGCCATTGTGGATTACATGTAAATGTCACAAATAGATCGGGTTTGCCAAATTTTGTCACAATAGCCATAGCATCATTGTATCTTTCTCTCATATTCCGAGGAGATCCTTGAAAGGAAGATGGTAAAATGATGGCTTTGCCAGCTGTCATGTCTCTGCTTGTAGCCACGTCAGCAACATAGTCCATGAGTCCAGAATATTGTTCTACACGGAGTTTATCTTGTTGATATTTGATAAAGTTTAAATTATTTGCCTCAACTTGCAAATATGAATCAATAATCCATTGTTGTGTTAGTTTCCCACCACATAAAATTGGATTAAATACATTGCGAATGGCAATTTGAGCTACTTTAAATTCAAGCATAGAAACATTATTTCGGATTCTGGCTTTAGCATTTGGGTAACTGGGAAGAGTTAATTTTGGTTGCCAACCTGCTTCTCCGTGTGGGAAAAAGATGGGATATGTCATTGGATCTAAATTTGGACTTAAGATACTCATATTAATAAACGGTTGGTCCTCATTTCTAGGATATATTCGAATGTCTCTTTGAAATGGTGGTTCTCCTTCATCATTGTGAAACACCATTGCAACCTCATTTGTTGTCGGCAAGTTATAACGACGTTTATCAGTATGTCTGTCTCTTTTAAGCACCATATTAACCTTCGGCATTGGTAATTGATGTGTTTGTGAATGAAGTAGTTGTTCATTTTCTACTTCTGCCAATTTTTTATACGCTTTACTGTAGGGATTGTTGTCCATAATGTTATTTAGCTCTATGAAAACAGTGGGTAAGCATTTTTTATTTTCTTCCATCTGCATACGTTGGTCAACAGCGTCCATTGTATCTAGGACATATAGTTGAGCGAATTTTCTTTTATTTCCTTCCTCTGGATGTAAATGGGAAGTGCGATGATAAATTTGTCCTTGGACTTTAAAACAGTAAGGACCATGTCCTGGTACATTAGCAGCTAATGTTGCCCCCATGGATGCAAAGGATATGGCACTATTGTAGGATCTTATGTTTGTCTTAAAATTTTTGTAGTTTGGAAAAGTAGGTTCAGTCATAATATTTTGTAAATAAATTGGAAATTCTTTCCTTTCTGGAAGTTTGAACTTGCCTTTTTGACAACAACTAATAAATTGTCCATCTCTGGGTCTCTCCTGTTTAAAATAATAAGCCTCACAAAACTGACATTGAGTAGTCATGTCCCCACAACTATGAACCTCTACTGCTAAAGACTTGAGTAGAGGACCATTTGCAAAGCATATAGGATTTTGACTTTCATATTCATCAGGTGAAATGTCATATAATGTTTCAACAACAGGTTCTAAATGTTTTGTTTTTTTCGTTGCTTTTCTTGGTATATGTTGTATTGTTTGAGGTAAAATGTCATGTAATGTTTCATGAAACGGTTCTAAATGCTTTGTTTTCTTTGTTGCTTTTTTTGGTATCTCTTGTATTTTTTCTGGTAAAATGTCATCTGATGTTTGAGCAACAGGTTGTAAATGCTTTATTTTCTTTGTTGTTTTTTTTGACATATCTTTAATTTCTGCAAGTGACAGTCTTTTGCTTGCAATTCTTTTGCGTTCTTTTTCTCGTCGAATTTCCTTCTTCTCCGGTGTCTGCTGGCTGTCTGCTCTCTGTCGTCGTTCTCTAGCTTGGCGTCTTTTCTTTTCTTGTTTACTCTCGTTATCAGCCATGTTAATCTGTAAAAATAAAATAATGTACCATTAGTTTATTTTGAGATGTTAAGTTGTTTTTCATGACAAATAGTTATCAATAGTGTGTTAACATTTTATACTTAATCAATTTCAATGCGGTCAATTGAATAAAAGTCTAAATAAGGCCATCAGATAATTATTTAAAGAAAATTTTATTTATTAAACATGTATCCAAAAGCAAGTGTTTCAGTAACTAAAAAGGTATTTTCAAAAAGATGTTATGTCCTTATTTACAGCACTATTCAATTTGTCAAATGGCAATTAAATTAGGGTTTAGGACTGGAATGTTACAATGACAAATTGTATAGATTCTGTGTTTTTAGACTTTTTTGGACTATGCCAATTTATTTTTTAAGTTTACATTGAAGTTTGTATTTATTGTTAAAGATTATTGGCCCTAAAAGACAAATAAGAGATAGATGATAGATATTACTTTTTATACTGTACCTTGGTTGAAGTTTGATTTCAAGCAAAATTCTTTGTTGGTCCTGTGTTGAAAGCCTTCGTCCGATGGTCTGGTCCTGTGTTGAAAGTCCTCGTCCGATGGTGTAGTCCTCTGTTGAAAGTCCTCGTCCTCTGGTGTGGTCCTCAGTTCCAACTCCTGTTCCGATGTTCTTGACGCAGTATCTGTTATAAAATAAAAATGAAAATGTTATGTTATTTGAATGTCTTTGTATGAATGAAAAAATGGCATTATTTCTGTGTTTTTCTACAATCCTTTTTGGTGCGCCACAATTTTGGTATGCTTCTGTAGGCTATTTTCTAAGGCTTATAGGTGGTTAAACATTAAAGAAGAATATTAATTAATTTTTCTCTTTTTTTACTTGTTATACTGTACCTTGGTTGAAGTTTGATTTGAAGCAGAATCTTTGTTGGTCCTGTGTTGAAAGCCTTCGTCTGATGGTCTGGTCCTGTGTTGAAAGTCCTCGTCCAATCGTCTGGTCCTCTGTTGAAAGTCCTCGTCCGATGGTGTAGTCCTCTGTTGAAAGTCCTCGTCCAATGGTCTGGTCCTCTGTTGAAAGTCCTCGTCCGCTGGTGTGGTCCTCAGTTGAAACTCCTGGTCCGATGTTCTTGACGCAGTATCTGATATAAAATAAAAATGAAAATGTAATATTATTTTAATGTATTTGTATGAAGTAAAAAATGACATTATTTCTTTGTTTTTCTACAATCCCGTTTGGTGTCCACCACTTTTGGTATGCTTATTTAGGCCTTTTTCTAAGGCTTATAGATTGTTAAACATAAAATAAGTATCTAAATGTACTTTGGTATGTGTTTGTGTGAGTTTTCATACAATCCTATTTGGTGCGCACCACTGTTGGTATGCTTATTTAGGCTTCTTTCTAAGGCTTATAGGTTGTTAAACATAAAATAAGAATGTAAAAGTAGTTTGCTATGTGTTTGTGTGAGTTTTCATACAATCCTGTTTGATGCGCACCGCTGATGGTATGCTTATTAATGTTGTTTTGTAATGCTAATAGGTTGTTAAACATAAAATAAGAATCAAAATGTAGTTTGCTATGTGTTTGTGTGAGTTTTCATACAATCCTGTTTGGTGGGCACCAATGTTGGTATGCTTATTTAGGCTTCTTTCTAAGGCTTATAGGTTGTTAAACATTAAATAAGAATGTAAATGTAGTTTGCTATGTGTTTGTGTGAGTTTTCATACAATCCTGTTTGATGCGCACCACTGTTGGTATGCTTATTAATGTAGTTTTGTAATGCTAATAGGTTGTTAAACATAAAATAAGAATCTAAATGTAGTTTGCTATGTGTTTGTGTGAGTTTTCATACAATCCTGTTTGGTGGGCACCAATGTTGGTATGCTTATTTAGGCTTCTTTCTAAGGCTTATAGGTTGTTAAACATTAAATAAACATCTAAATGTAGTTTGCTATGTGTTTGTGTGAGTTTTCATACAATCCTGTTTGATGCGCAGCACTGTTGGTATGCTTATTAATGTAGTTTTGTAATGCTAATAGGTTGTTAAACATAAAATAAGAATGTAAATGTAGTTTGTTATGTGTTTGTGTGAGTTTTCATACAATCCTGTTTGGTGGGCACCAATGTTGGTATGCTTATTTAGGCTTCTTTCTAAGGCTTATAGGTTGTTAAACATTAAAATAAGAATTTAAATGTAGTTTGCTATGTGTTTGTGTGAGTTTTCGTACAATCCTGTTTGATGGGCACCACTTTTGTTATACTTATGTAGTGTTTTTTCTAATGGTTATAGGTTGTTAAACAAAAAGAATATAAATTTAGTTTGCTATGTGTTTGTTACAATCCTGTTTTGTGTGTACCAGTTTGTGTGTACCATATGTTGCATACTTTGGCCCTCATTCAATTGCAGTTTGGCCAATTCAATAGGGTTCTAAATGTGCTTATTTGGAGCCCTATTGAATTGTCCAAAATATCAATTGAATGAGGGCCTTTGTTTGCTGGATTTGTTATATTGTGAGGGCCTCATTGAATTTTGTTTTTCAATAGGGCTCTATATAAGCACAGAGCATATTTTTGAACAGAAGTTTTTAGTTAAATTGAGCCAAATGTGCTTATATAGAGCCCTATTGAAATGGTCAAATCACATTTGAATGAGGCCCTCGGCCATTAAACATATTTAGGTCCTGAATCAATTGCGTTTTGACCAATTGAATAGGGCTCTATATAAGCACCTAAAAATGTTTTGGACAGAAGTTTTTAGTTAGTGAAGACCTATTATGTGCTTATATAAAGCCCTATTCAATTAGCCAACTCAGAATTGAATAAGGCTCATGGTTCGGTTCTTTTTTATACTTAATACTTTACCTTGATTGAAGTGTGGAATGACAGAGGGTCCCCTCCTGCCAATCTTAATCCGCCGGTCTTCTTGTAGTGTCTGTTTGAAAAATAAAGTGAAATAGTGAATTATAGAATTTTTTATTTGTATTTAACAAACCATGGCCTTTTCAGCATTTAAAGTATTTTTGTATCTTACCTCTTGTTCTTTGTTGGTGTTCTTTAAAAGGGATTGTGCTTCACAGTGCACAGTGCAAATTGTTGAGAGACGCTGTTGATGCAGAGTCTGTTTGAATATTAAAAAAAGTAGAAAGATTGAGTTTTAGGTGATCTATTAAATTTCAGTAAATTAATTTCATTGAAATATACTTCTGTAATTAATTTGAATTAACATTATTTTTTGGTGGGGTCTACACACATATATGTCACATACATGAAGCACATTTCCATAGTTGAAAGTAATTTTTTTGTGTGCGTGTGACATATCACTATACATGAATCATATTTTAATTGTTAAATTAACCTTATTTTTATTTTTGGCCAACATACATAAATGTGTGTGTGACATGTGACTATAGATGATACACATATATGTGCGTGTCACATATCAGTATACATGACTCATATTTTAATAGTATTTTAATAGTCCCAACTTATTTTTTTGTAATGTAATTTAAATGTAAATTAGTTTGTTGCAGGGGCAATACACATAAATGTGCATGTAACATGTCACTATACATTATACACATAAATGTGCGTGTCACTTGTCAGTATACATTATACACATAAATGTGCGTGTCACTTGTCAGTATACATTATACGCCTAAATGTGCGTGTCACATGTCAGTATACATTATACGCATATATGTGCGTGTCACATGTCACTATACATTATACGCATATATGTGCGTGTCACATGTCACTATACATTATACACATAAATGTGCGTGTCACTTGTCAGTATACATTATACGCATAAATGTGCGTGTCACTTGTCAGTATACATTATACGCATAAATGTGCGTGTCACATGTCAGTATACATTATACGCATATATGTGCGTGTCACTTGTCAGTATACATTATACGCATAAATGTGCGTGTCACTTGTCAGTATACATTATACGCATAAATGTGCGTGTCACTTGTCAGTATACATTATACGCATAAATGTGCGTGTCACATGTCGGTATACATTATACGCATATATGTGCGTGTCACTTGTCAGTATACATAAACCTCTTTGTCTTCTTTAATTTTTTTTTTTGATGTCCTGTCTTGAAAATAAGTAATATATTATAGCTTACCTCTCAGTTGTAATTTGCACAATGTAAAGTAGTAAATTAGGAAAGAATTATCTTCTCAAGTTTTAGCAGCAGTTATCTCCGAAGTCACTCTGTTCATCACCTGAGGAGAAATGTATTTTTCTCTGTCAAATAGACAGTATTTATAAACTTGTAGAACATTCTGGAAAGTTAGACCGTTAGAACGTAATACGCATGCGCTATTTGCGTTCCAGCTTACAATTTGCGTTCCATCCGCCATTTTGTGCGTAGTAGTGGTTAAAATGGTGTTTAATATGAGTGTAATCCGTTCCGCATAGTATGTGTTTCATTATTGCGAGTAAGTGTAGTGTAGTTACGTCTGGAGCCTCGTTTTCGTTTTGTTCGGCGGCCATTTTTTCTCTCGCTTAGCCGATTTTCGGTCGTTTAAACTCTTTGTTTTGACTTAAATGGACGTGTAAATGAACTTTTGGAGGTGCCGGATGCCCCCCCGTGCTGTAAGTAAGCTTTTTATGTGTTTGTTGTGTTTATTTCTTGTGTTTGTGATGTTTTGATGCGCGGCGGTTGGAATGGGTCTTTCGCGGCCGTATTTTTTTCCGATGCGGCCGTATTTTGTTGCGATGTTGCCGTATTTTTTTGCGATATACGCAGTTAGCTTTTACGTGTACGACGCAGTGTATTTGTTTCTAAGTCGTGCGTATGTGTGTTAAGAGCGTGTGAAGGGCCTTTTTTACTGTTTTTTTGTTAAGTCTTGCGTCTGTGTGTCTGGGTGTAAGCGGGTGTGAGGCGACTTTGAGTTTTTTTTTGTTATGAAGTTGTGTGTGTGTGTATGTGTGTGTTAACACAGCCGATGTTGGGATGCTCCCACCACCGCAAATGCGGACCCTCGCTTCGCGAGGATCCGCATTTGCGGGGACGTTGTTTGGTTTTTGTTGGCTGGGCGGTTGGGTTTATTCTGTTAAAAAAGTCGTGTGTGTGTATGTGTGTGTTAACACAGCCGACGTTGAGCCTCCACAACCGCAAATGCGGGCCCTCGCTTCGCGAGGACCCGCATTTGCGGCGAACTGCGTCCCTACGCGAGCCCGCAAGCGTGAGCAACGACTCGTACGCTCACAACTATATATGTGATATATATATATATATATATATATTGATATATATATATTAATATATATATATATATATATATATATATTGATATATATATATTTATTGATATATATATATATATATATATATAATTATATCTATATAATTAATTATATATCTCAATATATATATATATATATATATATATATATATATATATATATAAAATCAATATATATATATATATATATATATATATATATATATATATATATATATTTTTTTTTTTTTTAATGTACAGTTAGGGCCTATATGGTTTTGATTGGTTATTTAAGGTTTTTAAGGTGCGGTTGGGGCCTATATGGTCACACTTGGCTATTTAAGGTTTTTAAGGTTCGGTTGGGGCCTATATGGTCACACTTGGTTATTTAATGTTTTTAAGGTGCGGTTGGGGCCTATATGGTCACACTTGGTCTTTTAACGTTTTTAAGGTGTGGTTGGGGCCTATATGGTCACACTTGGTCTTTTAATGTTTTTAAGGTGCGGTTGGGGCCTATATGGTCACACTTGGTTATTTAATGTTTTTAAGGTGCGGTTGGGGCCTATATGGTCACAATTAGTCTTTTAATGTTTTTAAGGTGCGGTTGGGGCCTATATGGTCACACTTGGTCTTTTAATGTTTTTAAGGTGCGGTTGGGGCCTATATGGTCACACTTGGTTATTTAATGTTTTCAAGGTGCAGTTGGGGATTATATGGTCACACTTGGTTATTTAATGTTTTTGAGGTGCGGTTGGGGCCTATATGGTCACACTTGGTCTTTTAATGTTTTTAATGTTCGGTTGGGGCCTATTTGGTCACACTTGGTCTTTTAATGTTTTTAAGGTGCGGTTGGGGCCTTTATGGTCACACTTGGTCTTTTAATGTTTTTAAGGTGCGGTTGGGGCCTATATGGTCACACTTGGTCTTTTAAGGTTTTAAAAGTTACGGTTTGGATCTTGAACGTTCTAATTATTTTTTTTTTGTTGTTTTCTATCACCCCCAGGTGCAAACTCTCTGTGGAAGCAGATTTGTTTGGACTCGTTGGTTGACTTACTGAATGTAAATACCCCGAGAAGGAGAGTCAACTATTGGTGAGTATATGGTCACACTTGGTTATTTAATGTTTTTAACGTGCGGTTGGGGCCTATATGGTCACACTTGGTCTTTTAAGGTTTTCAAAGATACGGTTTGGGTCTTGAACGTTATAATTTTTTTTTGTTTTGTTTTCTATCACCCCCAGGTGCAAACTATCTGTGGAAGCAGATTTGTTTGGACTCGTTGGTTGACTTACTGAACGTGAATACCCCGGGAAGGAGAGTCAACTGTTGGTGAGTATATGGTCACACTTGGTCTTTTAAGGTTTTTAAGGTGCGGTTGGGGCCTATATGGTCACACTTGGTCTTTTAAGGTTTTCAAAGTTACGGTTTGGGTCTTGAACGTTCTAATTCTTTTTTTTTGTTGTTTTCTATCACCCACAGGTGCAAACTATCTGTGGAAGCAGATTTGTTTGGACTCGTTGGTTGACTTACTGAACGTGAATACCCCGAGAAGGAGAGTCAACTGTTGGTGAGTATCATTGCTTTGAATTTTCTGTCCATGCGTATAAGGTGCAAATTTGATGTTGATGTAGTCTTGTCACATGAGGGTTTGCAATCTGTAATGTATACCAATGAATTCAACACACTGTTATTTTAAAGTAATTTTGTGACATAATCTAAATTAATATACCGTGATCTATTTCTTCTATTGGTATCAGAAATGAATACTATTGACTCTCTACTTGTGAAGCCTTTCGGCACCCTAACCTATGAGGAGAAGGTGGAAGTAAAACGGTTAGGACCTGACTAACCAGAGATAAATCTGCAGCAAATCGCAAGAGATAGAGGGAAGCAATATATCCGTACTTTCAATACTGAATGGTACAAGAAGAACAACTGGCTTTGTGGAAGCGTTTCTAGGAAGTCCTTACATTGTTTCCCATGCATCCTATTTGGTGGTGACGCTGCTTGGACCAAAACTGGAGTGACTGACGTCAAACATCTAGCTGATAAATTGGCGAAACACAAAAGTTCTAAAGCTCACTTGGATAACAGGATCAAGTTTGAGATGCTTGGACAGGCGAACATTGCAGTTCAACTGGACCAAGGATACCAAGTCAGTATTCAAAAACACAATGAAGAAGTGGCTAAGAACCGGTACATTCTTTCAAAGATAATTGATTGTGTTCTCTTTTGTGGCACTTTTGAATTGGCATTAAGAGGACACGACGAAAGTGAAACATCGCTAAATCCAGGAGTGTTTCGAGGCCTGGTGGATTTGGTTGGCAGTATCGATAGTGCAATGAAACAGCATTTGAAGACTGCAACTGTGTTTAAGGGCACGTCCAAAACCGTGCAGAATGAGCTACTGGACTGCATGCTGGAAGTTATTAAGGAAGTGATTCACCAGCAGCTTAAGGAAGCCCAGTTTGTGACAATCCAAGCGGATGAAACAACCGATATTTCCGCTAGGACACAGTGCGTTGTAGTCTATCGCTACATTGACAAGAAGCATCAAGTGGTGGAAAGATTTGATGGCTTCACGGAACTGAAAGTAACGGATGCAGACTCGATTGCTGCTGTTGTGCTGGAAAGTCTGAATACTGTTCTCCCAGAGCCAGAAGACAAGATGAAGCTCAAAGCTACGATGGTGCCAGTGTGATGCGTGGATATCAAGGAGGAGTTCAAAGAAAAATAAAAGACGTGTCCCCGAACGCACACTACGTCCATTGCTATGCTCACCAACTGAACCTAATAATGGAGAAAGCAGTTTCAAGGATTGGAAGAGTTCGAGTTTTTTTTCCCAACATAGGCGGCACACCATCATTTTTTTCACGCTCTCCAAAAAGGACTGGAGTTCTGGATGAGGTAGTTGGTAGAAGACTTCCAAGAGGTGCACCGACACGATGGACCTTCAACGTTAGGACCGTGAATGTCATCTACGAGAACAGAGATGCGCTACTTGAGTGTTTCCAGACAATTGAAGCATGTCTAAACTTTGATCAAACATCTATACGTGAAGCCGCAGGTTTCGTTGGATTGCTGGAAGACAGGGAGTTCCTTTACTTCCTTAAATTATTTCATTTAATAATGCCACATGTTGACATCCTCTATAGTCAGCTTCAGAAGCGAGACACGGATACTGTTTATATCCACAAAGTCACAGAAGACTTTGTCAGCAGCATCCAGAAAATCCGTAATTCTGTTGACGAGATAGAAGCAAGTTTGCCTAGCGATGTAACATTCCACAGACGGAGTACGGAGATCTCAACCTTGAGACAACTTTCAAGAGAGGTATGTGACATAGTGGTTCATGCAAAATAATGTTTTTCATTTTCAAATCACCTAGTCAGTGCCAAACTTGTTCAAAGTGACTTGTATACAACCCATGACACTTGCTTTCCAACCCAAGCTCTGGAAGACACCGTGCAAGCATATCCAATACTGAAGAAGGAACAATTACACACTGAGCTGTCACTTCTGTATGGGAAGACAGATTTTCATGCTTGTACAAGTGCTGTTGCTCTGCACAAACTTTAACATCAATTGAATATGCAGAATGATTTCACAGAGACAGTGAAATTATTAAGAATCCTGATTACAACACCGAAGACTACTGCAGAATCAGAAAGATGCTTCTCCACATTGAAGAGGATAAAAAGGTATTTAAGAAGCACAATGGCCCTGGAGTGGTTGAATGCATTGGTTTGAAGGAATTGGAGGCACTTCCAAGGGTAGCTGTCACTTCTGTACGAGAAGCCAGAATTTCATGTCTGTACGAGTGCTGTTGCTCTGCACCAACTTTACCATCAATTTAATCTGCATAATGATTTCACAGAGACAGTGAAGCTATAAGGAATCCTGTATACAACACCGAAGACTACTGCGGAATCAGAAAGATGCTTCTCCACATTGAAGAGGATAAAAAGGTATTTAGGTAGCACCATGGCCCTGGAGCGGTTGAATGCATTGGTTTGAAGGAATTGGAGGCACTTCCAATGGTAGCTGTCACTTCTGTACGGGAAGCCAGAATTTCATGTCTGTACGAGTGCTGTTGCTCTGCACCAACTTTACCATCAATTTAATCTGCATAATGATTTCACAGAGACAGTGAAGCTATAAGGAATCCTGTACACAACACCGAAGACTACTGCAGAATCAGAAAGATGCTTCTCCACATTGAAGAGGATAAAAAGGTATTTAAGAAGCACCATGGCCCTGGAGTGGTTGAATGCATTGGTTTGAAGGAATTGGAGGCACCTTCAAGGGTAAGTAAAGTTCTCAGAAATGGCACCACCGAACTACCAAAAATAACTAGTGGTAAGTAAAGTATGTATGGTGTGTGGGTGTGCATATGGAAGGAGCTATGAAAGGTGTGTGAATGGTCAGTAACAATTGTTGAAGCCTTGGCGTGGCGTTACTGCTCATATGGTTATCCATATGCTAATTCAACGTGTTTGTTTGACATTGGTAATTGTGTTGTCTAAACAGAAGTGAAATGTTGTTGTTTTCTTGAATCCCAAGATCCACTGGTTTTGGCCTATACAGTCCTGATTAGTCTTTTAAGGTATGTTTGGGGCCTATGGTCACACTTGGTCTTCTAAGGTATGTTTGGGGCCTATATGGTCACACTTGGTCTTCTAAGGTAGGTTTGGGGCCTATATGGTTCCACTTGGTCTTTTAAGGTTTTTAAGGTATGGTTTTGTTCTTGAATGGTCTGATTGATTTGCTTGTTTTTTTTCAACCCCAGGTGCAAACCCTCTGTAGCAGCAGATTTGTTTGTACTCGTTGGTCAAATTACTGAACGTGAATACCCTGAGAAGAAGAGCTGACTAATGGTAAGTGTCACTGCTTTCATTTTTCTGTTAATGCGTATAGGTGCAATTATGATATTGCTGTAGTCTTGTCACATGAGTTTTTTTTCAATCTATATTGTATACCAATGAATTTAACACATTGTTACTTTACTTCTTGACATTGCTGCATTGCTGATCAAGTATTTCAATGGGCTTTACAAGTATAAGATCATTGGGAGGGGCTTATAAAGGTCATTATGACGTCAGGGGAGGAGTTATAAAAGGGGTGTGGTTTGAAAAAGGGGAGGGGCTACATTTCGCCCTGGCGCCCCTCCAACTTGAAAGTGTACCAGCCGCCACTGTGTGCGCCCATGAACAGGATCAATCAGTCTAACAAGTAGTAACGGTTTAGACGTAGCCAGTGGCAATAGAGATTGCCAGCATGGCTAATGAAAGCCTGCAAGAACCCCTGCAGGCTCCCGACATCAGCCCTGGCTGCGGGGTCCTGCACGGAACCCGCCGCGGCAGTTAAACATTAAACCGGGGGTACTTCAACTACCCCACGGCACCTAAAATGAACCCCCCCCCAATAATGTGTTTCCCCATCAGGACCTCCGCCATGCCCCAACATAAACCTTTCCTTAAATTACCTTCTGCGGGTCCTTAGAGGTCCTGAGGCACACAAATAGTGAAACCCTGTTGTGGGGGTACTGTAAGACTGTTAGAGTGCTGTAGCCTCATTTTCGCTTTGTTCGGCGGGCATTTTTTCTGTCGCTTAGCAAATTTTTTAGTGTCTAAACTCTTTTATTTTGAGTTAAATGAAGGTGTAAGTTGCTTTTTTGAGGTCCTGGATGCTTCCTCTTGCTGTAGGTAAGCTTTTTATGTATGTGTTGTGTGTATTTATTGTGTTTTTAATTTTTTCATGTTCGCGGGTTGCAGACGATTTTTGCGAGGTCGTACTGTGTGCTAACGTGTCTTGTTTGTTGTTTGCGTTGTAGCCTCGTTTTCGTTTTGTTCGGCGGCCATTTTTTCTCTCGCTTAGCAAATTTTTTATTGTCTAAACTCTTTAATTTTTAGTTAAATGAAGGTGTAAGTTGTTTTTTTGAGGTCCTGGATGCTCCCTCTTGCTGTAGGTAAGCTTTTTATGTATGTGCTGTGTGTATTTATTGTGTTTTGGATTTTGTAATGTTCGTGAGTTGCGTCCGATTGTTGCGAGGTCGTAATGTGTGGTAACGTGTCTTGTATGTTGTTTGCGTTGTGAGGTAAAGTTTGCGAGGGTCGTTGGTGTGTCGTGTTGTTTGCGTGGTCGCGGTTGTTGTGTGGTTGTTTGCGTTTGAACGTAAATTTTGCGAGGGTCACAGTTGCTGGCAAGGAGCACCTTCGGCGCTCCATGCCAGCAACTGAGGCCCTCGCCCGCAGCCCTCAGATCCTGAGTGTGCATTCCAGGGTGCATTAATAGACCATAATTGAAGATGCTGAAAGTAAATTCAGCTTGTAATCACAATATAATGTGTACTCTAAATAAGTTAGTAATTATTTTTAAAGGGTCAGAAAATGTGTATATATATATATATATATATATATATATATATATATATATATATATATATACATTGGATATAAAAAATCTACACACCCCTGTTAAAATGTCAGGTTTGTGTGCTGTAAAAAAATGAGACAAAGATAAATCATTTCAGAACTTTTTCCACCTTTAATGTGACCTATAGATTGTACTATTATTGAAAACAAACTGAAATCTTTTAGGTAGAGGGAAGAAAAAATATAAAAATAAAATAATATGGTTGCATAAGTATGCACACCCTTAAACTTATACTTTGTGGAAGCACCTTTTAATTTTATTACAGCACTCAGTCTTTTTGGGTATGAGTCTATCAGCATGGCACATTTTGACTTGGCAAGATTTGCCCACTCTTCTTTGCAAAAACACTCCAAATCTGTCAGATTGCGAGGGCATCTCCTGTGCACAGCCCTCTTCAGATCATGCCACAGATTTTCAATTGGATTCAGGTCTGGGCTCTGGCTGGGTCATTCCAAAACTTTAATCTTCTTCTGGTGAAACCATACCTTTGTTGATTTGGATGCATGCTTTGGGTCGTTGTCATGATGAAAGATGAAGTTCCTCTTCATTTTCAGCTTTCTAGCAGAAGCCTGAAGGTTTTGTGCCAATATTGACTGGTATTTGGAACTGTTCATAATTCCCTCTATCTTAACTAAGGCCCCAGTTCCAGCGGAAGAAAAACAGCTCCAAAGCATGATGCTGCCACCACCATGCTTCACTGTAGGTATGGTGTTCTTTTGGTGATGTGCAGTGTTGTTTTTGCACCAAACATATCTTTTGGAATTATGGCCAAAAAGTTCAACCTTGGTTTCATCAGACCATAACACCTTTTCCCACATGCTTTTGGGAGACTTCAGATGTGTTTTAGCAAAATGTAGCCTGGCTTGGATGTTTTTCTTTGTAAGAAAAGAGCTGTTCCCTCTAACAGCCGGGAGAACAGTTCTACTGGAGGAGAGGGAGGGCAGAATAGGCAGAGCAACAGACATGTTTTGGTGGTAGGGGACTCTATTATTAGGAAGGTAGACAGGGTAATTTTTCACCCAGATCCCAGCAATCGAACAGTTTGCTGTCTCTCTGGTGCTCGGGTTCGGCATGTTGTGGATCAGGTGGATAAATTATTGGGAGGGGCTGGTAATAAACAGGCAGTCTTGGTACACATTGGTACCAATGACAAAGTTAGTGGAAGATGGAGAGTCCTAAAGAATGATTTTAGAGAACTAGGGAATAAGCTTAAAGCAAGGACCTCCAAGGTAGTATTTTCTGAGATACTACCAGTGCCACGTGCTAGCCCAGGGAGGCAGAAGGAGCTTAGAGAGGTTAATGTGTGGCTAAAAAAGTGGTGCAGTGCAGAGGGTTTGGGGTTTTTAGAGCACTGGGCTGACTTCTCACTTGGGTACAATCTCTATAGCAGGGATGGATTGCACCTTAGTGATGAGGGAGCTTTTGTGCTAGGGGATAGGATGGTAGAACGGCTGGGGGAGTTTTTAAACTTGTAGGTGGGGGGGAGGGACTATATAGAAGTATTGGGGTAAATAGGGTAGAGAGGGAAAAGGATAAATTAGTTACACATGGGGGAGGAGAAGGGGGGAGGGTTACAATAGACAGTAGGGAGGTATTAATAGGGGCCTCAAATACAGTGGCAAGCACTTCACAACGGCAGAGCCATAGCAACATAAAGTGTATGCTTGCTAACGCAAGAAGTTTGCCTGGGAAAATGGACGAGCAACAAATATTAGCAGTACAAGAAAAATGGGGCTTAATAGGCATTACTGAAACATGGTGGGATGAATCTCATGACTGGACTATTAATCTGGATGGTTATAACCTATTTAGGAAAGATAAGGGAAATGGTAAAAGAGGAGGAGGGATTTGTCTGTATGTTAAGCCTGAATTTAAGCCTATAGTCAGAGAAGATATTTATGCTGGCACTAACGGCATCATTGAATCTTTGTGGGTTGAGCTAAATAGTGGAGGAGCTAATTCTAAACGCATATTGAAAATGCTGAAAGTGAGGAAATACAATTATTGTTACAGATTGGAAATGCAGCTAAGCATGGGCAAGTTCTAATAATGGGAGACTTTATTTACACTGAAATAAACTGGATAAATGAGACCAGCAGCTCAGCTAAGGGGAGCAAGTTCTTGAGTACACTCAGGGATCATTATCTGGCCCAGGTAATACAAGAACCTACTAGAAATGGGCCCATCTTGGATTTAGTCATCACAAGTAATATTGATATAATATCAAATGTTAAAATAGGGGAACCCTTGGGGAACAGTGATCACAACACAGTATCATATGAGACTGAATACAAAAAACAGAGTTGTAAGGGGCCAACGAAAACTCTAAATTTTAAAAGGGCTAACTTTAATGGGCTACGGGCAGGAATACTACATATAGACTGGGAGAAAGTACTTACAGGGAAAAATACTGAAAATAAACGGACAATATTCAAATCGTTACTAAATAAACATACTCATCAGCATGTACCATGTGGAAATAAAATGAATAGGAGTAAATCACATCCCATGTGGCTTAACAATGACTTAAAGATCATGATGAGGAAAAAGAAACATACATTTAAATTATACAAGAAGAAGGGAACAGAGGCAGCTTTATGTGACTATAAGGAAATCCACAAGGCTTGCAAAAGGGCTATTAGACTGGCTAAAAAAGAAAATGAGAAGTCAGTTGCAATGGAAAGTAAGACTAACCCTAAAATATTTTTTAAATATATTAATGGGAAGAAGGCCAGGAATGAAGCTATAGGAACATTACAATGTGACACAGGCCATCTGATAATTAGTGACCAGGAAAAGGCAGATGAGCTAAATAGGTTCTTCTCGTCAGTAGACACAAGGGAGGTATCAGTGATTGGGACACCGCAACATAATGGGGCTACACTACCATCACTAAATAAGTCAGGTCCTGATGGAATACATCCAAGGGTACTGAGGGAGCTGGGTTCTGTAATAGCCAAACCATTATATCTAAGCTTTCAAGACTCACTCACTACAGGGTCTCTACCGGATGACTGGAGAAAAGCAGAGGTGATACCTATATTTAAGAAGGGATCTAGAGCAAATCCGGGGAATTATAGACCAGTGAGCCTCACATCGGTAGTTGGGAAGCTTTTAGAAGGGTTAATAAGGGACAGAATACAAGAATATGTCTATTTGAACAAGATCATAGGTAGCAGTCAACACGGATTTATGAAGGATAGGTCGTGTCAGACCAATCTAATTAGTTTTTATGAGGAGGTTAGTAGGAACTTGGATCAGGGCAACTCAGTGGATGTAGACTTCTTAGATTTTTCAAAGGCATTTGATACAGTGCCACATGGAAGACTAGTGAGCAAACTAAGGGATACAGGAATTGCAGTAAATATCTGCTCATGGATCGAGAGCTGGCTAAAAGACAGGAAGCAAAGGGTTGTTGTGAATGGAACATACTCCGATTGGTCTAATGTGATAAGTGGGGTTCCTCAAGGTTCAATTTTAGGTCCTCTCCTTTTTAACATATTTATTAACGACATAGAAGTAGGACTCGAAAGTAGTGTCTCCATTTTTGCTGATGACACTAAGATAATGGTGTACTTTCCCTACAAAGGGATTTGCATAAATTAGAGAAATGGGCAGCTAAATGGCAGATGAGATTTAATACAAATAAATGCAAGGTTATGCATGTATTAGGAAGGGTATAGAAGCAAGGGAAGCAAATATAATTCTGCCACTATACAAAGCCCTCGTATGCCCTCATTTGGAATATGGAGTACAATTTTGGGCACCACTTCTTAAAAAAAGACATTTTAGAGCTGGAAAAAGTACAGAGAAGGGCTACAAAACTAATAAGGGGAATGGAGGGTCTAAGTTATGAAGAAAGACTTACCAAATTAAACTTATTTTCGCTAGAAAAAAGGCGTCTACGAGGGGATATGATTACCTTATTTAAATAAATCCAGGGTCAATATAAGGCTTTGTCAAGTGAACTTTTTGTAGCAAGAGATTTTCAACTGACAAGAGGACACCCTTTGAGGTTAGAGGGAAAAAGATTTCACCTTAAGCAAAAAAAAGGGTTCTTCACAGTTAGGGTGGGTAAACTGTGGAATTCTCTACCAAAGGAGGTGGTGACAGCAAATTCGATAGACAACTTCAAAAAGGGGTTAGATATATTTTTTTAATAAAGAGGGCATTCAAGGCTATCCTAGATAACTAGCGAAGGAATATTGATCCAGGGAGAAATGTAATCGCCAGTTTCTGGGGTCAGGAATGAATTTTGCTTTTTCTTCCTCTTTTGAGACAATTGGTAAAGTTTCAATGTTTTTTTTTTTCAGTTTGCCTTCCTCTGGATCAATTAACAATTAATAATTAATAGTCCACATTAAAAAGATGAATAGAGATCTAAAAAGGTTGAATTTGATGGACTAACTCTTTATTCATCCTCCAATACTATACTATTAATAATTATTTAATCAACAAATTAATTAATAACTAATCCGCAAATTGCAGATCAGAGGAGATCTTAACAGTTTGAACTTGATGTACTGAAAGTCTTTTTTCAACCTTAATTACTATGGCCCTCATTCAATTGCGATTTTGCCAATTGAATAGTGCTCTAAATAAGCACATAACATATTTTGTTTAAATAAGTTTTTAGTTAGTGAAAACCTTGTTTTTGGATAGATGTTTACTAACTAAAAATGTCTTTAAAAAAATATGTTATGTGCTTATTTAGACCCCTATTCAATTGTCCAAATTGCAATTGAATGAGGGCCTATGTAACTATGTTACTATGTAATATACAGTATATATATATATATATATTGTGACAAGGATCGCCATTTGCCACAGGAATCCTTTATGACAAAAGGTTCAGCAATACAGATTTCAGATGCAGAAGACTTGTTTATTAGTATGGCTCATAAACAAGGATTAGAAATAATGAAAATAAAAATCTACATATACGTTTCTTACTAAACGTGCAGGAACACCCTGACTACACCCGGGCAGCTTCAATGCTCCGGAGAAATTATAATTCATAAAGAAAACACAGTATTTTCCAGTGCCACCTTGTGGCCAGGATACAGATAGTCTTTTGCAGTGCCATCTTGTGGCCAGGATACAGATAGTCTTTTGCAGTGCCACCTTGTGGCCAGGATACAAATATTCTTCTTCTAGTGGGAGTAGTGCCACCTTGTGGCCAGGATACAAACAGTCTCTTATTATTAGAAGTCTTTACTCGGTAGACCGTCGTCTTTAAACTTCATACCATAGGGTGGGGTTCTGGCCTGCCCTACTCTCCAGATACCCCAACCTCCAGGGACCCTTATCACCCTCTTCTGGTGAAGGCTACAAATCTGTTTAATGACACAGACTTCTCCCTGGGGTTAACAGACTCTGCAATGGTACATTTACATCCAGGATTTCCACAATTAGCCTGCAGGGCTGGCTATGCTCCAACAGCAGCTTTACTTTGTTATCTGTGTGAGCAAACTTTCACACAAGCTTCTCTTATAGCATTCCAAACAGCTAACAACACTCTCTTGTTAGCTGCAACGCCCAGACTCCTCACTGGCATAGACCTGGTCTCTTCTTAGGCTACTGTGCCTGGGAATCCTCCTCAGTCTGTCATTCACTTAATTGGTGCTTTTTGTAGCTTCACCTCCTGACTGTGTAGTTGCTCTGACCGCTCTGTTAGTCCAACGACGTAAAGACAGCACTTCTTTCTGTCATCCAAATCTGGCAGCCACAGTAAAACAAGATTTCCTCCAGGTTTGTTTTCCAAAGTTCAAACGGTAGATCCACACAGGATCAGCCAGCAAGCTCCTCTCTTGTGGCTTGCTCTGGCTGCTAGCAGCAGCAGTACACAACTTAGGCCAGAGCCTAATCAGCCACCCCTTTCCATGTCTGCTTTCCAAACTTTAAAATGAACTTGCACCTGCACCAATTAGTAGTTCTTCAGGAGTTAACTCCGTCACTCCTGTCAAGAACTCTTTACGCTTCTTTACTTGGCACCATCCTCTGGGGGCAAACGATCACAATATATATATATATATATATATATATATATATATATATATATATATATATATATAAAAATATATATATATATATATATATATATATATATGTGTGTGTGTGTGTTAGAAAACTCTAATTATGACTAAGAGCATGCAAGAAGCTTGATGGGTAAAAATAGAGAGCTGGAATTATAAACCTTTATTGATAAATGGAAGCTGATAGGTATTACTGAAACATGGTGGGATGGTTCTTATGATTGGACTGTTACTTTGTATGGTTTTAAACTATTTAGGGAAGATAGGAGTAATGGATGAAGAGGAGAAAGGATTTGTATTTATGGTAAACCCAATATAAAACTTATGGTCAGAGAAGATATTTATGGTGGAACTAGTGATGATGTTGAAACCTTGTGGGTTGAGTTATATAGTGAACGAATGGTAGGAACATGCTATTAACCCAAAAATATATGTAAAAGCAGGGATTTGCAATTAATGCTACAGATTGAAAATAGATAAGCATGTTCTGAATGAGACCAGAGGTTCAGCTAAAGAGAGCCCATTATCTGTCCTATGTTATACAAGAACCTACTAGATATGAGGCTATCTTGGATTTAGTCATCACAAAAAATATTGATATAAAATAAAAATTTGAAATAGGGCAACCCTTGGGGATCACAACACAGTCTCATTTGAGATTGAGTTCAAAAAACAAAGTTTTGAAGGACCAACAACAATTCCTAATTTTAATTATTAATGGTATAAGGGCAGCCATACAGTGTATAGACTGGGTAAAAGTGTATAGACAGTTAAAAATACTGAAGTTAAATGGACAACATTTAAAGCTTTACTAAATATACATACCTATCAGGAAATATCATAAGGAAATAAAAGTAAAAGGATTAAATCACATCCCACATGGCTTAACAATGATTTAAAGATCAATGTAAGGATTAAAAAGCAAACATTTAAAGTATACAAGGAAGAAAGAACATAGGCAAATTTTAATGTGTAGAAGGAATATAACACATCATTAAAAGAGACTCTAAGACTGGCTAACATAGAAAATGAAAAGTTAATTGCAAAGAACAGTAAAACTATCCTTTTTTAAAATATATTAAAGAGAGAAAGGCTGGGGAAAAAATATCAGAAACTTAAAATGACTGGGAAATAGGCAGATGAGCAACATGGAGTATATTTTTGGGTACCACTAAATAAAAAGGACATTTTAGAGCTGAAAAAAATACAAAGAGCAACAAAATAAACAAGGGAAATGGATGGCTTAAACTTATTTTCTCTAGAAAATATATGATTACCTTATATAAATACATCCATGGTCAATATAAGACTTTGTCAGGGGAGCTTATTGTGGCAAGATGTTTCCAACGGACATGTGGATATCCCTTGAGGTCAAAAAAGAAAGATTCCACCCCAAAGAAAGAAAACATTTTTTTCATAGTAATTAGACTGTAGAAATCCCTATATCCCTCAATGGGGTTTTAATGTTTGTCTTCTTCTGGATAAATTATCAATTACAACCCACATATTACAATCCACATATCCAATACACGTATTACAAGGCACAGAGGAGATCTAAAAAGGTTGAACTTTATGGACTAAAATATATTTTTCAATCTGATTTAATATGTTGCTATGTCACTATGGAAAAGTTAGATGCCATCTTTAATTAGAAAACGTATATGTTGCTGATTCTCCTGGACCCTTGCAGAATCCATGATACTATTGTGGAAAATATGTGTGTGAGATGGATGTTTACATTTCTGGAGATCAGGGCTTGTATCTATTGATGCAATCATCCTTAATATTAATCATATCCAATTATCTAAACTCCCCTGAAACCCAGAAGCAACACTGCTATTTGGTAGTCTGGCACACTGGGTTGCTAAAATCAAAGCCTATTAAAATAGACATGAGATGTGTTGTGGGGACTGTGATGTTTTTTTTTTATATATAGTGTGCGCCACAATAATTAATTTTGGGGTTTCTATATGGTGTTATGTGCACTAACAGTGATACACTTTCTACCACGTGTGTTAGAGTGACAACAAAGAGTTAACTCTGCAAGAATTTTAATTTGTATACGGCCCCCAGATGAACCAAGAGATTACCAACAGGACCAAGTTTCTTGCCCCCTGGAATGTGTGTTATGTCAGAGATTGCACAAAGTGGGAGATGTGAGTTGCACATTGAGAAGAAAAACTTCTGGTGCTAATCTGTAGCTCAAAGGGGTCTTGAGGTATCTAATCTAGTATCCCTCTGCCTATTGACAACAGAAACAGGAATGTCAGGGGAGAAAGGCATGGTGAGGTGGATCCTTTGGTATTTTTTAAATATCTGTGGAATAAGAATAAACGCTCAATCTGTCTCTACACTAATTGGTGTTGCTCGTCTGATTTTTCTGTCCCTCCATGAATGATGTTCTGATCTGAATCTGATCATGTGATGTTGAGGCCTTTTATACGTCTTTTGACCATAATAAAGGGTGTGAGACAGTATCCTATTTTTTGAGAATATGAAAAAAATTATTTCTTGGTACATATATTAATGTTTATTTTACGACATAATTATTTCAAATTTGAAGGCACATTTTTCCTACAGCAACATGGCACTGCTATGGGGACAACACTGCTATTGTGCCCCAACATATGTAAATATTTATCTGGGATGGTGGAAGAGGGAAAAGGTATTCTGTGATTCCAACATCAAATACACAGATAAGATCACATATGGCTTAGGTAAACAGAGGATCTGTAAATCCTTTGGGATGGCAGTGAAGAAGATTTTGTAAAATGTATTGAGTCCCTTAATGAAAATTATATAAAAACTTAAAATTGACTTATCAAATTGATTTACAACAAATCGATTTTTTAGATCTTACCATCAAGAAGGGAGATAATGAGAAATGCAGATGGATTAATTCCGTAAACCTACGGCGACAAACAGTACACTACACATCTCTAGCTCCCACCATCCGGCCACTAAATAGGCAATACCTGTAGGAGAATTCCTGAGGTTACGTCGAAACTGCTCAGATACCTTGACCTTCAGAGATCGGTCAAAATAACTAAGACACAGACTGACAGAAAGAGGATATAGTCACAACTCTTGCAAAAAAAGCTTACCACAGAGAATAATACACCAATAGAGATCAACATTAAAAATATGATCTCATGAAGATGAATCAATTAGATTTGTGGGGACTTTTAGCCAATAATGGTGAGAGTATAACAATATACTTAATAAGTATGCCCACATTCTAAGATAACACCCTGACCTGACCATGTGCATTGGTAACAGGATCAAAACTGGATGGCACAGGTCACGCAATCTAGAAGACATGATTGTTAGAAACCACTTTTCAAAGAGAAAAGAACACAACACACTCCTAAAAGGAACTTTTCCATAAGGCCATTGTAAATTTTGCAAATACATGGTACGTGGCAAACATGTAACAAATAGAACTGGCGAAAGTCATAGAGCACTAGACTTCTATAACTGTAGCTCAAAAGAGGTGATTTATTGCATTGAATGTTCATGTAATTTGAGATACATTTGGATGATCACCCATGAAATCAGACGGAGGTTGGGGAGCATATAGGTAACATCAAAAATGCAGAGAAAGATACAGAAAAAAGGAAGCCATTAACAACATTGGCAAGTCATTTTTCCCAACTGGATTTAAAATGCTGGATCCTACAAAAAAATGGATCTTGGCATTAGACAAGGGAATCTGGAAAAATAATTATTAAAAATTGAAAGTAAATGGATAACATTACTGCATATGATCATCCCCTTGGGCCTAAATGAGATTATACATTTCACAATATTCTTATAAATGGTCCTTTTAGGATTAAAAGATTGGTTGGAAGTTTTAATCTTTCACTAGGACACTGTACTCCAGATTCTTACTTAGTCTCTTCTCTAATCTGTTTGCGAATTTCCATTTTTTGGATTGAACTACTATTTTTGACAGCAAAAGAACAAGAGCCCTCTATGTCCAAATAAGATCATATCATTTGATTCTATATCAGAATATAACATTTATTGAGCCCTCTACAAGTTGTTGGCTAACAAATATATCCAATCTATACTGAGATATTATTACAATAAGTAATCCACCTTAAGAATAGAGAGACATTGTACTCCAAATTCTGAATACCGGTAAGTATTTTTTAATTTCTCTGGGAATTTCCATTGATTGAAAAATAAAAGCCTTCTTATTAATCTTTTTCCATAACTTATCCTGAATATGATACCGCTTGAGAAGTAATTAACTATGCAGTATTACATTCTATAGTGAGTATATGTAGTTTACGTCACATTAGTCCAAATCTACAGTTCACTATATGGGACTTTTAGTCCTCTGTAAAGGAGCTTTTTAATTTTAGTTCCATAAAAGATCATATTACTTGGTTCCATGTCAGTCTAAAACATCCACTGAGATAATAGATATTTAATCAATACTGGGACATAATTATAATACATGAATCTCTATCTTTGGGAATCCACCTTAAATTCTTTGCCACTCTAGCTTCTGGAATCTGTACGAGGTTAGTAATGCGCCAGGCAGCACCAGCAGCGAAACTGATGCTGGCCGCTAGATGGCGCTGTCGCTGGAGCAGGTTCCCTGTCTCTATCACTGAGACGCTGGCTGTCCTCCTCATACCGGTACTGGGTACCCCCCTGGCACCAAGTTCTGTCTTTTATCTCTTTCCCTATACACTGGCTCCTGAGGTAGTGAATGTACCCTAATGTCTTAAGTTTCGCTACTTTGCTGGGCTCTCTTCATTTTCACTGAGGATATCCAAACAGGAAACATCCAAGATACAGTTTAGGTGAGTGTCAGGAAGCCAGGAGATGGTACAGACTATAGGAGCCTGAGGACACCCACCCAGCACTGAGGACATGGGGCCTGACATCAGCACCACACAGACGGTGGAGAATAAAGTGACTAGTGATACAGGGATAAAAGCAAAAGCAGAAAATGAGGGATAAGATTTAGTGATAGGGGTGGTAGTAAAATGAGAGATAACACTTAGTGACAGGGGATCTATCCCTCTGCACCTTGGCATGTCTTCGGCAGCACTGACAGCTGCAGTTACAGGAGCCATCCGGCAGAGTGCGCTGTAAATTTTCGGGCGCCATCATGTTTTATGTAAGGCAAAGAACTATTCTACCCTCTACGTGGTGCAACTCAATGGCACTGAGTCGACAGCAAGGCCATCGATATGTTTGGCACGGGCACTCGGCCCCCCAAGGCCTCTGGCGCTCCTCTCATAGCTCAAGGCCTCTTCTGTCAGCTCGCCTTATATGAAAATCGGCAGCGCCATGTGTCGGTTGGCGGCGGGATTGCAGCTGTCAGATTTTGCGAAGGTGAAGAGGGAAAGGACCGTGATAGGGGTGGTAGTAAAATGAGGGATAAGACTTAAGGATAGGGGTGGTGTAGCAGGGATTCAAGGATTAATCAGTGCCAAGTGAAAAAAACATTAGGGAACTCTGTGCCAGGGAGGGTACCCAGTGCCAGTATGAGGAGGACAAACAGGGTTTCAGTTATAGACACAGGGAGCCATCTCCAGAGACACCACCATCTAGCGGCCAGCAGCATTTTGTCTGCCGCATTACTAACATACAAGGTCCTTTATACGCAATGCTCTATTATTTAAATTATATTAGTATTCTCTAGCCAATGAATGAGTTCCTGTGCTTTTTTCTCACACAGATTGGTACTATCGTTTCTATTATGATAAGATATTTATCTTCACAGGAAAGCTGGTCAACAGTGTAGGAGTTAACTACTAGCCACTCCCTATCATTTGCTCTCTTTAAAAACCCATACTTCACAGGTTTGCTTTCAGCCGCTGTGGAAGCATTTACACGCGAAACGTGCATGTCAGGCACTAGGTGACGCCATTTCACACGCTGGTATGCTGTGAACTCGGTGGTAGAAACTGCTCACTTTATACTTTTTGCTTCAGGAAGATATGAGAGCACCTAGGAAAAGTATGCAGTGCATCCCATTACTCTTTAGAGGATAAATAACAGGTCCTACTACTGCAGCATTGCTAAGAGAACAGGGCACTACCGCTATATGAATACAGGGATGTACATATTATATTTGTGCTCATCTATATCTTACTGACGAATAGAGTATATGGAACTCCTCAGCGAAGGAGTCCTGCTGTTTGAAAGACAGACCCATGGTGTTAGCAACCATATGTGGATAGTCAGATATCATTTATTCAAGGCATTCCCTAGCACTTTCTAGGTTACTATTGTATATAGTGCAACTTTGGGAAATTTTCCAGCTACCAGCTGTAGATTATATTTGTACATAGATTTTTTAATCGTCGGTTTTTATATTGTGTGTGTTTTTTTTATTATGATACAATAAAAGCTAAGTTTTATGCAAAAGTCCATCCCATATGCTTATAAATAGAAACTGAGACCCCCCCCCCCCCCCCCCCCCCCGTTTTCATTGTCCACCTAATAGGGAGGCTGTGCATTTATGTAGCACTTGGAGATACCCTTATGTGTAATAGAAGTTTTTTTTCTGACTAGTTATTAAAGTTGTCCTTTTTCTCTTCTTTTTTGCTCAATAGTTCTCTACACTACTAGTCAGATTGGGGTAACTAGTCAGGTTTTGGAATATATTAATTCAAGGATATAACTAATTGCAAAATACATTTGAACCACCCTGCCTTTTCTCATAAATACTGACATTAACCCTTTTTTCCATTTATTGCATACTGCACAAAAAGAGTTATTTTTATAAAACATCAGTATTCCTTTACATTATAGTGTTTTGGATGTTTTTTTTATATATTATATGTCAGCAGCCATTGCATTGTTTGATCTGCTTGATTAAGTAGACTTCCAAACACATAGGGTCCTTGTACATTGGTAAGAAATATCTAGTCGTATTGAGGCACCTGTGTTTGTGTCGTCCAGTCGTGTCCAACTCTCTGTGATGTCATGGCAACACATGATGATTCACTTGGTATTCATGGCAGAGATACTGGAGTGGGTTGCCAGTTCATTCTCCAGTGGGCCACAGAATGTGGCTCCTGGTATTCCTAGGTGGTCTCTCATCCAAGGCCCAACCTCGCTTGTCTTCAGGGTACTGTGACCTCTTGGTTCCCTGTCTGGAACACAGGTCACAGCTGTGAAAGTACCAAATTCCTAACCACTGGACCACCAGGTCACCAACTGAGACCCTTAGGATTGCCATATTTCAATTGAAGATGCTGTAATTCAAGCAGAAGTAGATACACAGATGCAAAAATGGAATAATACAGAAAGATATTTAATTAAGTATTTTTATTTTCTTACTTTCTAAAGCATTTTCCTATTCTGATAAATTGTTTATCCATAGAGCATATTTAGATATTTATCTATAGTGATGTCAAGGAACAATCCGAAATCTAGGAGATAGCAGTAGGATACTTACTTCCCATAAACACTAAAAAGATTCTTCAGGAGCACAGAGTTCCATGTCTCAGTCAGGACTGAGATATGGAACTCTGGGCTCCTGAAGAATGTTCTCCAACAATGGAGAATCTTTAAACCCCAGGCATGGGAACAAGAAATGTGAGTTATAAAACATCAATGTATGGATAGATCAGGGAGCAGATATTGCATCCACCTACTGCTTGCCACCAAGTACCATGAGCTTTGAAATGTACAGAGTTGCCATGACACTCAGTTGTCATATCACTCAGGGTGCTTATTTAAGTACCACCATGGTGTTTAGTAGCACTGGCATTTCTACGTCCTCTTTCTTTATGTTCCCTGGATTATGTAACAGTCAGAGATGCAATGACTTTTTGGAAAACTAACGCGCAGTATAAGACAGTCTAGAAAATCTATGGAGAGCTGAAGGATCAACTGAAAAGGAAAGTCAACCCCTGCTGACATTGCCTAAATGGTGATTCCTCCCCAATTTGCACAAGATTCCCCGTGCCTTCAGAGCTCACACCTGACCAAAACATCAGTGAGCCACCACCATGCTTCACAGTGGGGATGGTATTCTTTTCACTATAGGCCTTGCTGACTCCTCTCCAAAAATAGAGCTTATGGTTGTGACCATAAAGCTCTATTTTGGTCTCGTCACTCCAAATTACAGTGTGCCAGGAGGTGTGAGGTATGTCAAGGTGTTGTCGGGCATATTGTAAACAGGCTTTTTTGTGGCATTAGAACAGGAAAGGCTTGTTGCAATCAAGTCGACCATGCAGCTTATTTTTGTTCAAGTATCGTTGTATTGAGCTCCTTGAAACAACCTCACCATCTTTTTTCACAGCAGTCTATATTTCTCCCAAGGTTAGCTATGGGTTTTTCTTTGTATTTCGAACAATTCTTCCGGCAGTTGTGGCTGAAATCTTTCTTGGTTTAACTGACCTTGGCTTGGTATCATGAGATCCCAGAATTTTCAACTTCTGTTATTGAACATTACTGACTGGCATTTTCAAGGCTTTGGATATCTTTTTATATCTTTTAATCTTTATAAAGTTCCATTACCTTGTTACGCAGGTCTTTTGACAGTACTTTTCTGCTCCCCATGGCTCAGTATCTAGCCTGCTCAGTGCATCCACTTGAGAGCTAACAAACTCATTGACTATTTATACACAGACACTAATTGCTATTTAAAAAATAACAGGTCTGGGAAATTGTCCGATAATTGCCATTTTAACCTGTGTGTGTCACTGTGTGTGTCAGTAACTAGGCCAAACATTCAAGGGTATGTAAACTTTTGATCAGGGCTATTTGGGTGATTTCTGTTATCATTATGATTTAAAAATGAATTTTTCTCATTGGTAGGAAAGCTCTGATATCATCACAGTTTCTGATTTGTTACCAAACACATGTAACTTGATTAGAATTCATAATAAGAAAATTAAGCTTGACTATAATTAAGATTGACAAAGGAAATTGAGAGGAGGGCCTAAGAAGAAATGCATTCAATTGAGGACAGACATTCAGAAACACATTAAGGAGACATATTCATAATATACTCCAAGCACATACTATTGGGACACTCCCAAAACACATAGATATTCAAAATGTATGCTCCAAGAGTTAAAAAGAAACTTTCACAGCTCACTCACAAAATAATTTACACACTTACATACAAAGAACAGGAAATCATTTTGAACCAAAAGAAAAAGTTCAGACTTCATTGGGCCTAGTTATCTGATGGAACCAAGCACAATACATTGAATTTGGGTATTGATTAGGTTTTTTATTTTCTCTATATTTCTTTTTATTACAATTATGGACATATTTTGTTAATTTATTGTAATTTAGATTGCTATATCAATATTTATCTGATTAGTACAATATCACCATGTTCTTGTAACTTGTAAATCCACATAAAACTTACAGGTCATTTTTTTTTAAATATCATCAATTAGATTTGTCTGACATGACCTATCTTTCATAAATCTATGTTGACTACTACTTATGATTTTGTTCAAATAGACATATTATTGTATACTGTCCCTTATTAACCCTTCTAAAAGCTTCCCAACTACATATGTGAGGCTTACAGATCTATAATTCCCTGAATTTTCTCTTGCCCCCCTTCTTAAATATAGGTTTCACATCTGCTTTTCTCCAGTCATCTGTTAGCAACCGTGTGGTGAGTGAGTCTTGAAAAATTAGATATACGGTAATGGTTTGGCTATTTCAGAAATCAGGGCCCTATTAAATTCCAGCCTCGTAAATAAGAGGCTTCTACTTAAGCTCTACGTACTGCAAAGTTTCTCTAACTTACAATGCTATTAAATTAGCCCTGCTGCGAGCAACGTATGAGCCACGCAGCAGGGCCGTACGTATCTACACTGCGTAAATGTACATGAGGAGTGACAGCCTGTGAGATGATATCGCAGGCTCCCACTCCTCATCAATTGCTGCGGGGGTCCTAAAAGGGACCTCCGCGGCAGTCCCCCACATAAGCCCTGCCGTGGGGGTACTCCGAATACCCCCCTGGCACCTAAAATTAACCCCCCCTCAATGCGGGGGTCCCCGTCGTGACCCCCGAAGTGTCCTCACATGAACACCTTGCTGCAGGGGTCCATAGGAACCCCCGCAGCCCCCACACTTTAACCCCTTGCAGCGGGGGTCCTCGATCGGCACCGATCAGGCCCCCCGCTGCATTTAAAACTTTTAAATTCCCCGCCGCGGCTCCTTAAAGGGGCCGCGGCACACTATTACCCAATCCCGGCCGCGGCACTTACAATTAACCCCCCTCTATGCTGGGGGTCCCCATCGGGACCCCCAAAGTGTCCCCATATAAACCCCCTGCAGCGGGGGGCCCCGATCGGCACCGATCGTGACCCTGCTGCAATTCAATTTTAAATTTCCCGCCTCGCGGGTCCTCAAAGGACCGTAAAGGTCCTGAAAGGACAAAAAACTAAAAATATTAACCCCAGGCAACTATAATTACCCCATTAACTCATGGTGGTCAATACAGACCACCATAAGGCCTAAATTAACCCATTAACTCATGATGGTCAATCCAGACCACCATAAGGCCTAAATTAACCCATTAACTCATGATGGTCAATCCAGACCACCATAAGGCCTAAATTAACCCATCAACTCATGATGGTCAATCCAGACCACCATAAGGCCTAAATTAACCCATTAACTCATGATGGTCAATCCAGACCACCATAATTCCTAAATTAACCCATTAACTCATGATGGTCAATCCAGACCACCATAAGGCCTAAATTAACCCATTAACTCATGATGGTCAATCCAGACCACCATAAGGCCTAAATTAACCCATTAACTCATGATGGTCAATCCAGACCACCATAAGGCCTAAATTAACCCATTAACTCATGATGGTCAATCCAGACCACCATAAGGCCTAAATTAACCCATTAACTCATGATGGTCAATCCAGACCACCATAATTCCTAAATTAACCCATTAACTCATGATGGTCAATCCAGACCACCATAAGGCCTAAATTAACCCATTAACTCATGATGGTCAATCCAGACCACCATAAGGCCTAAATTAACCCATTAACTCATGATGGTCAATCCAGACCACCATAAGGCCTAAATTAACCCATTAACTCATGATGGTCAATACAGACCACCATAAGGCTCTATTTAACCCCATCAGTCCCATAAGGGTATATTATTACCATTATGGGCCTGTTACAACCCAACATTAACCACATAAGTGCCATGATGGTCCTCAAGGACCATCATGACACTAACTACAAACACTACACTATAACCCCCAATAAACCATTTAATCTAAACTAACCCCCCTCTACACTAATCTATTAACACTTACACTACCTACCTACACTACCTACCCCCTAATAAACCTCCCCAACACTCTAATTACAAAAAACAAAAAACCTACAGTACAAAAAACAAAAAAAACTACAGTACAGAAAAAAAAAAAACAATTACAACCCCACCCCCCACTACAGAAAACAAAAAAATACATTACAACCCCACCCCCCACTACAGAAAATAAAAAAATTACACACCTGAAAAGGAAAGACAGATAAACACAATACAATATATACATATAATACATTACATACATTACATACAATACATGACATTACATATAATATATTACATATAATATATTACATATAATACATTACATACATTACATACAATACATGACATTACATACATTACATATAATATATTACATATAATATATTACATATAATATATTACATATAGTCCTAATCAAATACCCCCTATCTATCTAACATACAATCTATTTAATTTAAAATAAATCCTAACTATATCAAATACATCCCCCTATCTATCTAATATACAAAAAATCCTAACTACATACACAGACCCTTATTCTAAAATAAAATAAAATAATTACAGTCCTAACTACATACACAGACCCTTATTCTAAAATAAAATAAAATAATTACAGTCCTAACTACATACACAGACCCTAATTCTAAGCTAAAATCAATAAATTAAGACCACTTACCTTTAAGATGTTGCTTCAGATCACTAACCTATGGGTCAAACAAAAAGAAAAATTAGTACAAAACATTAACATCAAATAAATAAACATTATATACATTCTACATATTCAACTCACCTTTACAGCATGTCCCGTCACTGTTTAGCTCTTCCGACGCGGCCCTGTTAAAAAATAAAACACAATACATGAATACATGAATACAATATATAAACAATACATAAAATACACAAATAAACATCTAAATATACATTTAACTTACCTCCCCGCGATGTCCCCGGCCTTCTCTCCTTCAGCCCCGGCTGGGCCGCGGAACCATCCGCGCTCTAAAAAAAAAAAAGAAAAAAAACTAACGGAGGTCTGCACTGGCAGACCTCCCCAACGCTAATGAACCTCCCGGAGTCGTTTCCGGGAGGAAATTGGCATTGGCGGCTTGTGATTGGCTGAAAAAGCTGTCTATCAATTTCAGCCAATCAAAAGTCGTCAATGTGTGAGCCAATCAGGATGGGATACACCCCAATATCCCACCCTGATTGGCTAAAACAACCAATCACAATGCTCAGATGCCTTCAGCCAATCACTATGGGATACACCCCCACGGAGTGATTGGTAGAAGACATCTGCGCATCCTGATTGGCTCCTACATTGACGACTTTTGATTGGCTGACAGCTTTTTCAGCCAATCACAAGCCGACAATGCCAGTTTCCTCCCGGAAACGACTCCGGGAGGTTCATTAGCGTCGGGGAGGTCTGCCAGTGCAGACCTCCGTTAGTTTTTTTTCTTTTTTTTTTTTAGAGCGCGGATGGTTCCGCGGCCCAGCCGGGGCTGAAGGAGAGAAGGCCGGGGACATCGCGGGGAGGTAAGTTAAATGTATATTTAGATGTTTATTTGTGTATTTTATTTATTGTTTATATATTGTATTCATGTATTCATGTATTGTGTTTTATTTTTTAACAGGGCCGCGCCGGAAGAGCTAAACAGTGACGGGACATGCTGTAAAGGTGAGTTGAATATGTAGAATGTATATAATGTTTATTTATTTGATGTTAATGTTTTGTACTAATTTTTCTTTTTGTTTGACCCATAGGTTAGTGATCTGAAGCAACATCTTAAAGGTAAATGGTCTTAATTTATTGATTTTAGCTTAGAATTAGGGTCTGTGTATGTAGTTAGGACTGTAATTATTTTATTTTATTTTAGAATAAGGGTCTGTGTATGTAGTTAGGATTTTTTGTATATTAGATAGATAGGGGGATGTATTTGATATAGTTAGGATTTATTTTAAATTAAATAGATTGTATGTTAGATAGATAGGGGGTATTTGATTAGGACTATATGTAATATATTATATGTAATATATTATATGTAATATATTATATGTAATGTATGTAATGTCATGTATTGTATGTAATGTATTATGTGTAATATATTATATGTAATATATTATATGTAATGTCATGTATTGTATGTAATGTATTATATGTAATATATTATATGTAATATATTATATGTAATGTATGTAATGTCATGTATTGTATGTAATGTATTGTATGTAATGTATTATATGTAATATATTATATGTAATATATTATATGTAATGTCATGTATTGTATGTAATGTATGTAATGTATTATATGTATGTATTGTATTGTGTTTATCTGTCTTTCCTTTTCAGGTGTGTAATTTTTTTTTTCTGTAGTGGGGTGTGGGGTTGTAATGTATTTTTTTGTTTTCTGTAGTGGGGGGTGGGGTTGTAATTGTTTTTTTTTTTTCTGTACTGTAGGTTTTTTTGTTTTTTGTACTGTAGGTTTTTTGTTTTTTGTAATTAGAGTGTTGGGGAGGTTTATTAGGGGGTAGGTAGTGTAGGTAGGTAGTGTAAGTGTTAATAGATTATTGTAGAGGGGGGTTAGTTTAGATTAAATGGTTTATTGGGGGTTATAGTGTAGTGTTTGTAGTTAGTGTCATGATGGTCCTTGAGGACCATCATGGCACTTATGTGGTTAATGTTGGGTTGTAACAGGCCCATAATGGTAATAATATACCCTTATGGGACTGATGGGGTTAAATAGGGCCTTATGGTGGTCTGGATTGACCACCATGAGTTAATGGGTTAATTTAGGCCTTATGGTGGTCTGGATTGACCACCATGAGTTAATGGGTTAATTTAGGCCTTATGGTGGTCTGGATTGACCATCATGAGTAAATGGGTTAATTTAGGCCTTATGGTGGTCTGGATTGACCCCCATGAGTTAATGGGTTAATTTAGGCCTTATGGTGGTCTGGATTAACCACCATGAGTTAATGGGTTAAATAGAGCCTTATGGTGGTCTGGATTGACCACCATGAGTTAATGGGTTAATTTAGGCCTTATGGTGGTCTGGATTGACCACCATGAGTTAATGGGTTAAATAGAGCCTTGTGGTGGTCTGGATTGACCACCATGAGTTAATGGGTTAATTTAGGCCTTATGGTGGTCTGGATTGACCACCATGAGTTAATGGGTTAAATAGAGCCTTATGGTGGTCTGGATTGACCACCATGAGTTAATGGGGTAATTTAGGCCTTATGGTGGTCTGGATTGACCATCATGAGTTAATGGGTTAATTTAGGCCTTATGGTGGTCTGTATTGACCACCATGAGTTAATGAGGTAATTATAGTTGCCTGGGGTTAATATTTTTAGTGCGAGTCCTTTCAGGACCTTTACGGTCCTTTGAGGACCCGGGAGGCGGGAAATTTAAAATTGAATTGCAGCAGGGTCACGATCGGTGCCGATCGGGGCCCCCCGCTGCAGGGGGTTTATGTGGGGACACTTCGGGGGTCCCGATGCGGACCCCCAGCATAGAGGGGGGTTAATTTTAAGTGCCGCGGCCGGGATTGGGTAATAGTGTGCCGCGGTCCCTTTAAGGAGCCGCGGCGGGGAATTTAAAAGTTTTAAATGCAGCGGGGGGCCTGATCTATGCAGATCGGGGCCCCCCCCTGCAATGGGTTTATGTGGGGACACTTCGGGGGTCCCGATGGGGACCCCCAGCATAGAGGGGGGTTAATTTTAAGTGCCGCGGCCGGGATTGGGTAATAGTGTGCCGCGGTCCCTTTAAGGAGCCGCGGCGGGGAATTTAAAAGTTTTAAATGCAGCGGGGGGCCTGATCTATGCAGATCGGGGCCCCCCGCTGCAATGGGTTTATGTGGGGACACTTCGGGGGTCCCGATGGGGACCCCCAGCATAGAGGGGGGTTAATTTTAAGTGCCGCGGCCGGGATTGGGTAATAGTGTGCCGCGGTCCCTTTAAGGAGCCACGGCGGGGAATTTAAAAGTTTTAAATGCAGCGGGGGGGCCTGATCTATACAGATCGGGGCCCCCCCCTGCAATGGGTTTATGTGGGGACACTTCGGGGGTCCCGATGGGGACCCCCAGCATAGAGGGGGGTTAATTTTAAGTGCCGCGGCCGGGATTGGGTAATAGTGTGCCGCGGTCCCTTTAAGGAGCCGCGGCGGGGAATTTAAAAGTTTTAAATGCAGCGGGGGGCCTGATCTATGCAGATCGGGGACCCCCGCTGCAAGGGGTTAATGTGGGGGTGCTGCAGGGGTCCTAATAGAGACCCCTGCAGCATGGGGATGTTTATAGGGTGCAGGGGGGAGCCTCACACTGCTGTCTCGGGCTGTTCCGAGGCAGCACGTAGAGGCTTTCGGATCCCTTGCGTGGACTTTTTGTCCACGTAGGGATTCTTACGATATGCGAGACTCGTGCATAGATTTAAGGCTACGTAGCTCTCTCGGAGCCTATTCTCGGCCATTTTCTCGCAGTCATATCGTAAAGCAGGCTGCGAGAGATTCGGTTCTCGCAAACAGCAGGAAAACTGCCTTTTGCGAGCACCGAGAGAACTACGAGGGAGAATTTAATAGGGCCCTCAGTTCTCTCAGTACCCTTGAATGTATTCCATTAGGACCTGGGGTTTTATTAACATTTATTTTTTCCAACCTCTTTTGGATTTCTTCCTGCGTTAACCTATTATTTGGTCAAGGTAGTGTAGCCCCGTACCTTCCTTGTGAAAATAACCTATTTAGCTCATCTGCCTTTTCCTGGTCACTAATTGTCGGACGGTCTGTGTCACATTGTAATGTTCCTAAAGTTTCCTTCCTGACCTTCTTCTCATTAATATATTTTAAAAATATATTTTAAGCTTAGTCTTACTCTCCTTTGCAACTAACTTTGCAACTCCTTGTATTCACATAAAGCTGCCTCTGTTCCATCCTTCTTGTATAATTTAAATGCATGTTTTTTTTCCTTATAATGATCTTTAAGTGTTTTTCCCCTGTAAGTTCTTTATCCCAGTCTATGGGCCATATTAAATTCCAGCATCATAAGTCCAACGTGCAGCATGTAAGGGTTGCGTGCTTGACATTTGGCCGTTTTATGTTGCTATTAAATTAGAAGTGCTGCAAGCTACGAGTGAGAGACTCTATTTCGTAAACCAGTTCTCGGCCGTCGGATTTGCGTGCTCAAACGCAAACAATTAAGCAAGCACGTAGTTACAGGTTCAGATGGAGCCAATGGAAAAAGAGATTGTTAGCGTTACATCACAGAAAATTATGAGGGTAGTCCTACTTTCTCAATTCCAGTTTGCGATCTGTCCCACAGGCCACATACGATGCAATATTAATAAAGCCGTAAATATGATATTCTATTACATGTGAGTTACAGTATATGTCTTAACATATATGTCTTAACACATTGATTGCAGGGATGGATTTAAAACAAAATATAAACATGAAATAAAGTATTTTTGGGGCCAATTTACTTTGGGGCCAAATGTCTTGAGAATGTTGTGCTATTAATTTTAAGACCTAACATCACTTTCCCTTATAATAAATGTACAGTAGAGTATTGTTATATGCATTACAAGTGCTACGTATTGGACTTTACCCCCCTTGCGGGTGCTCTCGAGAACACGTTGGGCTTTGGGCTCCATTTGCATGTTACGTGCTTCCTCGCAAGTGACCACGTTGCAATTTAATAGCTAAATTGAACAAGTAGCGGTTACAGGCCTGATAGATCAAAGGATTTGCGTGCACAAAGTTCAATGTTGCTCCACACGTAGCCTATTCTCGGCTGCTGCGAGCAACGTTACAGGGCTAATTTAATACAGTGACACGTAAATTAGGAGTTACTGGTTACGTTTTAAAACATAGCCCCAATTTAATGATGCTGTATAAGTTGTATTGCTACACTTAGCCCATTAAAGTTAGCCCTTTTAAAAAATGTAGTTTTTGTTGGCCCGTATTTTTTGTATTCAAACTCAAATGAAACTGTGTTATATCTGTTACCCAAGGGTTCCCCTACTTTAACATTTTATATTATATTAATATTACTTGTGATGACTAAATCCAAGATAGCCTAATTTCTAGTAAGTTCTTGTATAACCTGGGTCAAATAATTAACCTTGAGTGCACTCAAGAACCGGCTCTCCTTAGCTGAACTGCTGGTATAATTTCTACAGTTTATTTCAGGGTAGTTAAAATCTCCCATTATTAGAACTTGCCCATGCTTAGCTGCATTGTCTATCTGCAGCAATAATTGCCATTCATCACCCTCAACTATATTTAGGGTTTTATAGCATATTACTATGAATATTGTTTTAGAATTAGCTGCTCCACTATTTAACTCAACCCACAAAGATTCAATGTTGTTGCTCGTTCCCCTATAAATATCTTCTCTGACCACAGTTTTAACACCTTGCTTAACATACAGACAAATCCCTCACTGCTGTAGAGATTGTACCCAAGTGAGAAGTCAGCCCAGTGCTCTAAAACCCCCAAACCCTCTTCTCTGCACCACATGCATTAACCTCCCTAAGCTCTTTCTATCTCCCTAAGCTAGCACGTGGCACTGGTAGTATCTCGGACAATACTGCCTTGGTGATCCTTGCATTAAGTTTGTTTCCTAGTTCTTAAAAATCCTTCTTTAGGACACCCCATCTTCCACTTACTTTCTCATTGGTAGCAGTATGTACAAAGACCGCTGGTTAATTTTCAGCCCCTCCCAATAATTTATCCACCCAATCCATAACCTCCCGAACCCGTGCACCTGGATGCAGCAAACTGTTCGATTGCTGGGACCTGGGTGACAAATCACCATGCCTACCTTCCTAATAATAGAGTCCCCTATAATTTCCCCTAAAATGTCTCTTTTCTAGTGTGGATATAGTGCTCTGCATATTCGCATTTAGATGTATTGTAGCTGGTATGTATACCTTGATTACACTATGATATCTTTTATGATATAGTGGGTGTGTAAGACCTCTATTGCTGTGTGAGACAGTATCTATATAGTTGGGTATAGCTTGCTGGGCTGCTGCTTCGTCGCTCCATGCGTTTAAATGTTTATGTGATTGTGGTTTTTATATGTTTTATCTTTATTGGACTTATTAAAAGTTATGTTTTAAGCTTTTCCCAGAATCACAATAACTGCCTGTATACATGATTCTATATTCAGGTATCAATTGATTTCTGGGTATAGTCACACATTGTTATTTTTTGTGAGTGCCTAAGTGAGGAATTATTTCAGCAATATTCAAACTGTATTTTGTTTGTGTTTACCTGTTAGGCTGGTTGGCCATCCGATGAGCTGACTTCATCTATACGCTGTGTCCAGAGGATTTGTCTCTCTTGTATTTTCTGGCTTATGTGGAGCCTCCTCTTGATCCATCGATTTAGTATGGAGTATGTGCTACTTAGGGACAATAATACATCTTATCTAATGGCTGTTTGTACTGTTGTGCACTGACTCCTTTGAGAGTTGCCCTTTTTGCTACTCACTTAGCTACCCTGAACCTTTGCTCCACATGTATATCTGCCAGTTAGATATTTATGTTATAGCATGTCCATGTTCATTATGCGAGTAACCACCTTTTAATATAGGTTTATAGACTATTTGGTATATGGTGTGGGAATTTTGGGGATGTTGTCTTTCTGCATAAGGACATACGTGTCTTTTGTGCAGCAGTCCATACTGTCACAGAGAATTGGATACGACTGAATGACTAGACAATAGCAATATAAATCTTGAGCTTTGTTTTAAGTTTTATTGCAGATCAGAGGAGATCTTAAAAGGTTGAACTTGATGGACTGAAAGTCTTTTTTCAACCTTAATTACTATGTAACTATGTATTATTATTGTGAGAATTTCCATTGCTTCTTATTATTTTGGGGCTTTCGGGTGCTTTGGAAACTTTTTTTTGATGTTGTTTTTGCACAGGGGCCATCCATTCACTAGCTGTGCCACTGATTCAAATGTACACTAAGAAGCAAGATGGATCAATGAATACAGCTCATCACTTCAAGATCCTTTTAGTGTATTTACACTAAATTATAGTTAAACTACATAAAAAACTACAATCATTTAACAGAATGCACATATCTCACATTAACTGAATGTAGATAGAATAACTAATTAAAATGCCACTTAAGAGAAATATGTTTTATATGTTTTTTTGAAAAATGGTATATCATAATGGGGAAATGTAAGAAAAAATACTTAACTATAATGTATAATCTTTCTGTAGTGGGATCCTACAGTTTTATTTTTTATCAGTTTCTACAAGAGAGAGGCTAGCTTAAATGTCAGCATCTTCAATTGAATCTTAAGTGCCTTTTAATAGGACTAGAGAATTCTCATCAGTGTACAGCTTTCTAGGTCTTTGGAAATCAGCTCAATCAAAAAATGTAAGCAATAGCTATCATGATATTATACATCCATAACTATGACTTTAAGGAATAATGTAGTTTGAGAAAAAAAAAACAGTATGGAGCAGTATGTAATAAACTAACAACTTTTTGCCACATTCAATTCCAAGCCTGCAACTCTATCGCAGAAGGCTGTATGTCTGCGGGTGTATTGTTGCCTCCTGTTCGTCTCCGATTGTGATGCTATTCAATTGCTCAAGCCCGCAAGTTACTGTCCCAAAGCCAAAACCGTAAACCATGCACTGGTTCTTAGCAGTTCAGGGCGGGAACATAATCAATTAAGCAAGCCGTAACCTCCGATTTCAAATTAGCCAATAGAAAATGAGACTGTCATTATTACGGCAGTAAAACATGGAGGTTACATGTCAATCAATTAGGTTCGGGGGTCCGATATGCAATCAGACTTGCAAATAAAGAATTATGAAAATGAATGCCAATACTGTTCTAGTCCATATGGGTGGCCTGATATGTATTAACTCATTGATACCCGAGATCGATTTAGCCCCAAAATGAAACATAAAATAATTACATTTCATTTCCTGCCGATTTGCGAGCTTGAGACTGTTATGCAATTAATTTGAATGACTTTCATCGCTTTCACTGTTATGTACAGTGCAGTATTGATTTTTTTATTTTCATTTACAGTTCTACAAATAGGTGTTTAACCCCCTTGCGGGTCCTCTCTAGGACTCGTAAGACTGCTTCATTATTACACAAATATTTTTTTTTTATTTTACCGATAGTTTTCTTTTTTCAGTCTTTGGGCTTGCCTCTTACCCTTTTCCTCAATATAATCAATATAATATATATGTATTTAGTTTGTATGAGTGATTGTTTACATTTGTCACTTTTTTCTTCCACCTCTTGTCTGAGCACAAATTTAATCTCTTACTGAAGCATTTATTTATTTATTGTGGTTAGCTACATTGTGTTTATTTATTTTTTACACATGATGATGAGGCAGGGAGACTTCCAGCATGTCCCATCAAGACCCCCGGGATCCCCAATAAAATTGGTGGGCCATCAGCTAGATCTTCTGGGTCCATCAAGATCCCTGGGTATCCTCAGTTGAGTCGTAGAGCCTATCAAGCTCCCCTGGGATGTCCACAACAAGCCCAGGAAGACTCTCAGCAAGGCCAGCTGAGTCAGGGAGACTCCCTGGACCCCCCCCCCCCCCCCCTAGGCTTGTGGGGGAGTGTGAAGCCCCCAGGCCTTGTTAATAAATGTGAGTCTATTAATCCCAAAGTAGTCTCTGGGGTTCCTCAAGGGGTATCTAACACTAGCCTTGGTGGTCCTTTGTGCCCCCATGAGCCCTCAGGAGCTGGGAGGGAATAGTAGTAAGAACCAATGATTTCAGGGAAACTTTGATGTTGGGTCTATCTGCTCTCTAACACACCACCCCTCGGCTCCCTATTAGATTGAATAGGGGGCCACGCATAATGTCTAAGGTGAAGTACTCACTAATTTGTGGTTAACCACAAGACAAAGAATCAAATGGGTATCACTTGTGTATCAGTGCTAAACAAAAATGTTTTTTGAATAAAAAGTGCATTCAGGAATATCCCAGATAACCCCATTCCACTTCTGCTAGACATTATGGCCATTACTTGAGGATTCCTGTATAGCTTATTTCATAATAATTACTATATTGCCTCTCATTTTACCTTTAACTTATCATTTGTCACTTAGTATGTAATCTAATGTTCCTTGAAGTTCAGAAACAATGTTTAGAAACAAAAAAAAAGTACAGAGGGTGTGGGGCTGATCTAGTTACATGGATTATGGCCAATCCTAAACATACGGTGACAAATGCACCAAACACCACCATGCACTCTCAACAACAATAATAATAATCCTTCAATAAAAATCGATTTTCAGTGAAGTGCTTAAAGTTGCCCTGATAAATATGTAGCCCTGGCTCTTTTGGGCTTACCGTTACTTACTATGAACTCCTGCATTTCAGACTAAGGAGGAAGGACTAAAACCTCTAGTGTACCATTTTTAACAAACTAACAGCCCCATCAAATTCCACACCCGTAGTAGCATCGGCAAGCCTGCAAAGCCTACAAGCTTAAAATTTGGCCGAGTTACAGAGCTATTAAATTAGACCATGGTGCGAGTTACAGGCTTGAGATGCAAGCCCGTAAATCCTTTCCGCGCACGCAAGCTGTTAGAGGACCGGACAAGCCATGATCCGCTGTAACTATCCAGTTGCGGCATAACGACACAGACCACTCAGTGAATAAAAAGCAATCTAGCCGAATATGATTGACAGAGGGAGATTATAAATTGCCCATGTGTTGACTGTGTTGTATTTTCTTTCGGAGTAGCACACAGGTCCCGTAGCTGGTGGGTTTTGAGAGTCTAAGAGAGAGTAGGAAAATTTGGAGAGAGGTAGTTTACGATTTTATCCAATTATATTCTATTTCATACGTTTACACTTAATACATGCTTACACATATTTACAGATTACACATATTTGCAATACACATCATTTAAAGAACACACAGAGACATATAGACTTAGGTCACTCCAGACACATAGATCAAATCTAGCATATGATAGCTAATTTGAGTTGCAATTAGGAGAATCACCCAGGTTCAAGCCAAGATGTCAGATAGTTAGGAATGAAAACATAACAATGTATTATTCATCATACTAAAGACATATACCTTTCTTTTCTATCTTTCAGCATCCAGGAGGAAGTCTGGGTCCAGTGACGAGCCAGAGGCGGGGGCTTTGGCTCCATCTGAGCAGAGGATGATCTGAAGGTACTGGCTCGCAGGAGGAGTGGGTAATTTGGGCTGTGGGGTCATCGTCTGGACCTCTGTCAACCCCGGTGGGATTTGAAACCACCATCCCCCCTCCTGCAAAGACTAAGCATTTCACCAAGGCCTGCCAGCTGGACATTTGGAGCCCAGAACAGCAGCCAGCCACCACCTCCTTCCCCCCACAGCAGTGCGCTGGCCTGGCCACCATGCTCCAGCCGGGCCCCAGACCCTCCCCACTCCATCACCATCATCTCCTTACCCAGCAACGACCCACAGACTTCCATCCCCACCACCACCAAGCCAGGCTGTGCAGGCAGAGATGCTGGCCATCCTGCGCCAGCAACTGCACTGTCTTCAGGGGATCCAGGCCAGTATCTCCGCCAATCATGCGGAGCTCATGCGCAGCCTGGCAAGGCTCAATAGGGAGGAGAGGAGGCACCACCTGATGACGGCGTCATACCTGGCCGCGCTGCTAAGGATTGGACTTGTCCCCAGCCCCGTCTTCTCTACCTTGGAGGCATCCCCGAGCCACCTGCCGTCCTCTCCTCCCACCATGCCTCTACCACCGACCACGTGTTGAGCCGCTGCCTTCCGGTGGTTTGCCTCCCCCCACCACCAGCAGGGTGACAGCGACGGCTAGGCAGAGGAGGACATAGGGGCTGTGGACATGTTGTGCCTTCTCAATAGCACCTCCCAGGGACAATCTATTGGTTACAAGGTTAACCTAATCTAGCCTGGCTACAGAGTCTTGTATCCTGGCCTATGTGATGGTGATATTTTGTATGCAGATGGCTACCTACAATCACATGGTCCATGATCTTCTCTGTGGGCTTGTAGGGTTCTATTGAACATGTCACCAATTGATGGTCACTGAGGAATGTTGTTGAGAAGAGATGCTGCAGTCCCTATGATTTTTCAGGCCTTAGTTTGTATGTTTAGTTATTTTTTCTTATTTGTTTAAGGTACAATTCAGGTCCATGAAGGCATATTCTGCATCTGCAAGCATTGTGGAGGAAATGTATGAGGTGTAAGGTTTTCTCTCAGGTAGACATTCCTTCAGTGACAGCCCCCTTAACATGTAGCTCCCACAAGCTTAAAGCTATCATACAGTCAGATATTTCAGACATGATTCTTGTTAGCTTAAATGTAGACTAATACCACTATGGCAGTGGACTTGCAAAGTCTCACAATGGCATGTTAATGACAGCCAGCATTAATATATGCACTAGTGAAGCATGTGATTCAGACCTCAATATAGGTCTGAGAAAAGATCCTTGGATATGATGTAACTAACAGTGAATCTGGCTATTGATCTTTGTGTCCTATCCATATTAATGGGTATTTTCCCATATTCCTGCTTATCGAGAGACCTGGCTAATAGTAATGCTTTTAGATAGGAAACAAGTGAGTTGGTATATTGTTACAGTATTTAGTGTAAATGCATGTTGATTCTTTTTTTTATATCCTCCTCCATCTCTTTTTACTTGACTACTTTTTTCAGATTTTTGTTTTGTCACCATACTGTATGTGTGAAATTGGATTGGATTACACACTCCAGAGGTTTGTTTTTCTTCAATGAAATTGAGTGATTTCTGATGATCCTTTCTTTAATTAGATTCCGGTTGCAGAAGTGTAGTGACTGCATGTGAACCTGGTAGGTGCTATGCATCATGCTTATTTTAGACTATGACATTACGCCCTTTGGGTATTCCCTTTTCCCCCCAAGCCTCTTGCTCACTCGGGACCCACCCACACCACACCTATGGTATTTATGCACAGTCTTGACCATTTCTGATTGTGTTCTGTGTATAAGATAAAGCTTTGGTATACCATTCTCACCATGTCAGTGTTTTTTTTCAATGGTTGGGGTTATTGGACATCCACATGCATCACATTAGTGTCACATTCCTATATATGTAAATTAATTAGCCCTAGTTAACATGCAATAGATCAATACATTTGAAAAGAATAATAGTTATAATAGCATTAGATATCATATAATACTAAATATCAAATATAATAATAATAAAGGGTTAATACACAGCCCAAGTCCAATTAGTGATACTGTGGAGTATGGAAATTCCCCTGAGGGCCTAAAATTAATATGACAGATGAAACTGGAGTGAGTTGCCAGTTCCATCTCTTGTGGACTGGGATTTGTCTGACGTCTGCTATCACCTGCCCACCTACACCGGCCCTACATGATATAGCTCACAGTTTCATTCAGGTACACAAGCCCCTTCACCACCACCAGGTAGCAATCCACACTAATGTAAATTGATGAATAGCAGAACATAATGGAAAGTCACCAAATGGAAATGGCTATACATCTTGGCACATGACAACCAACAATGGCGTGGGACTTTCCAGGATGGGCGTAGCAGAAATTACCCCTGATGGAGGTGAGTTGGCTGTTGATCCCAGTGCCTCCATATGTTTTTGCGGCCCCTCCTGATGGGTTAGAGTAGATTATTGTGGTGTATGTTCCCCTGCTCCCCTACAGCATTGCTAAGTGGTGGTGGTGAAGGGGCTTGTGTACCTGAATCAAGCTGTGAGCTTTATTTTGTAGGGCCACTGTAGGTGGTCAGATCATAGCAGAGAGGTTAAAATCACAAATCCCAGTCCAATAGAGAATTAACTGGCAACCCACTTCAGTATCTTTGGCATGCATACCTTGTAGAACAGCATAGCAGAGACCTAGCTAAATGTGCTGCAGTCCATAGGGTTACAGAGAGTCGGACGAGAAGGACTGAACAACAAATAATAAAATGTTCCCCGGATACTTGATATATGTGATGTGGTGGTGAAATATGGCCACTATTTGTCTTCCCAAATGTAGATGTGATGAGCGAGATGTATATGCAATATTTTTTATTTTAGGGTCCACAAAAGAGCCTCTTTGAGAGAGAAAGGGTTAATATGGCATGGGTTTCATGTTTTTATGTTGCTACTTAATCAGGTAGTGTGTCTTTAATTGCTTTATGCATGTTGCCGCATGGCTTTTCATATTGGCATATGCATGACAATTCCAACATATGATAAAAATAAATATTTTTTTAAATGCATTTTTCTATATTCAGGGATTATTGTGCAAGTAATTGTAATGCCTTCGCCATGCTTTCCCTATATTTTAAAGTGCACTGGTGTGTTTATATTGTCCTTTACAGTGTTTAAAAGTTGTCTGTAAACCCTTTGCGAGTCCTATTTGGTAGCCGTAATGTTTTTGCCTCCATTTGCAGGTTACGGGCTTGAACGCCAAGGCGTCTTTGGAAATGTGTTGCAATTTAATAGCAAAATTGGAACTTTGCCGTTATGGGCTTGACAGTTACAGGCTTGATTCGCGCCCAAGAAGATCTACGTTCTCTGTCCTGTAGGCTTTTTCTGGCGGCTTGCTTTACAGGGCCAATTTAATAGTCTTGCGGCCTACATTACAGGCTATGGTTTTCGACATTGAGGGAATTTAATAGGTCTATATGTTAATCACATCTGCCATTTACTCTATCTCAGTACATCTCTGATGTGCTAGACAGGATGTGTGTGATGTGACAGGATGTGTATTATAAGGTAGTCCTTTTGTTCTCAAGTGCCAGCCATCAAGCTACTGCAAGACCCTGTGTGGGGTTATCTCCTGTAATTGGATTGGGGCAAAGGCAAAGACATCTGGGAGGTGGGGGTCATGAAGGGATTGATCATTACCCGGTCCCAGTCAGCAGCCCTGAGACCTGGAAGACCTGTAGGAGAATAGGAACCTGTCAGCCCAGAGGATCCTGAGGTGAGCTCTTTGTCTGCTTTGGGTTTTGAGTTAACAGGGGCCAGGTTGGAGGATTTGAAGGTAGCGCTGGTTGAGGATAGTACCCTATAGGGTATCAGGAAGAAGGCAGCTCAGAGGGAGCCAGGCTCTCATGGGGCGAGTTGAAGGTATGGCATGGGGTAAGCCTGAGGCAGCTGATAATCCCCAAAAGTTTCAGGACTCAGTTGCTGGGACTAGCCCACAATGTACCCTTAGCTGGCCATATGGGCGGAAACGGACTAGGCAGAGGCTGACCTTGGTGTTCTACTGGCCAGGCTTGAACCCAGATGTAAATGCTTATTGTGGCACATGTGATGCCTGTCAGCAGTATGGACAGGCTGGGAAAGCGGTCAGGGTGCCTCTACAACCCCTCACAGTGATAGATACCCACTTCCAGTGGCCATTTACCTAGTAGGACCCCTGGCTAGGCCCAGTGTCATGCACAGGACTGGACTGTTTTGGACCATGGCCTGTGCCTGAGCTGGCAATAAGTTACCCTGTTTATTATTATCGTTATGTATTTCTTAGTGCTTATGGTTAAAATATGATTACACAATTCTAGTATATGCATCTTTGTTTGTGTTCTCTATAGTTTAGAATGCCAGGGTACCTATGCTACTTGTTGTCATGCCCAGAATCTAGAGAGTTTGCTAGAATAATGTGCCTAGGCCTGAGATGACCAGTTTCTGCCCTGTGCAATCCAGTGGGAAGTATATTGTTTATATTGTTAATGATTGGGTACAAATTATGTTTCATGTTATATGGATTATTGGAAAAAGTATATTAGATATTCTACAGGCTATTGCATCAACCAACACCCAAAACTGTAGTCTCATAGATAATCCTTGAACACACACTTCAAGATTACAGGCAGACTATAGCTAATTGGTCCATCCTCTATGTATCTAAGAATATAGCTTACTGTAATTGGCCAGACTTGTGGCTAGAAAACTGTATATATGTTGCTAGTTCTGATTAAATAAGTCAGTCCTGATTTTTCCACATAAACAAAGTGTGGAACTATTTATTGTGTTCCTGTATTCTCTGCACATATTCTTGGGCATGGTTCCTATCCTGAAGCCATCTTCTTTACCAGAGGTAGTAAGAACTACATGGTCCTGCTGGGGTAGGCTGGAACTAGGTTCTTGTCAAGCCCCATTGAAGAAGCAGGTAGACTGGGAAGAGGTATATCCTCACCATAGTGGAATATGCCACCAGGTACCAAGAGGCAGTGGCTCTAGTGAATATTTCTGCACGTAATGTAGCAGGAGCCTTGTTGGTAGTGTTTTCCAGGAGGGGTTTTCCACAGTAGATTTTGTCTGACAGGGGTAATCAGTTCATGTCTGCCCTGACCCAAGATCTATGGGAGTTATGTGGGATTAAGCACCTCACCCTACCACCCCCAGACCAGTGGCTTATGTGAGCGCTTCAATGGCACTGTCAAACGTATGCTCCGGACGTTCACAGAGCAGGAGAAGGATTGGGAGAAACTGTTACCCTACCTTCTCTTTGCCTACAGTGAGGTTCCACAGGAGCCCACAGGGTATTCCGCTTTTGAAATCCTGTATGGACGGCCCTTTGAGAGGGCCACTAGACCTCGTTAGAGAAACGTGGGAAAGGGAGCAGAGTCAGGAACCATCGCCAGTAGTCTCCTATGTTCTTGCCTTTAGAGAACAGATCTCCAATATCATGGGAAGTCAGGGAGAATGTCCTGAGCGAACAAAAGCGTCAGAAAAAGTTTTATGACAAGGGAACTCAGGAGAGTGTACTAAAGGAGGGTCAGGAGGTGTTTATGCTGGCCCCTCACCCTCAGGATAAGCTCCAAGCATTCTGGGAAGGGCCTTGCAAGATTGCCCGTAAGGTGAGGTAGAGTCACTAGAGTGGCTGATAACAATTGATTGAAAGGGTATCAGCACAGACCACAAGCTATGTGTGCCATCTGCCTGCCCACTTGCAGTGACCCTGACTGGCTGAGTTTGATAAATTGTCCTCTATTTGACCCAGCCCCAGCAAGAGGCCCTAAATACTGAGCTGGATAACTTCCCCAGTCTTTTTTCCCATCTTCCGGGGCATAACCCCTTCACTAGCCATGAGGTACTGACTGGGGATTGCCCACCCCTTAAGCATCCCACAGGGTCCCAGAGCCAGTGATAGCCAGCATCCATAGAGAATTAGATGAAATGCTGCCGCTCAAAGTTATTCAGCCCTCTAAGAACCCTTGGGCATCCCTTGTGGTGTTAGTCCCCAAGAAATTAGGTTCTGTGGGGATTATCGTAAGCTCAATGACAAAACCTGAACTGATGCTTACCCTATTCCTCGTATGGATGAGTTATGAGATTGGTTGGGGGCTGCCACTTATGTGACTACCCTAGATATGTCAAAGTGCTACTGGCAGATTCCCCTAGCGGAGTCAGCCAGGGAGAAGTCAGCATTTATTACTCCCTTTCGGTTATATCAGTTCCTGTAATGCCCCTGGGGATGAAAAATACCCTTTCAACCTCTCAGAGACTAGTGGATCAGTTGCTGAGTGGTAACCATGAGTATGTTCAAGCCTACTTAGATGATATAGCAGTATTCAGTGTACCTGGGAGGAGCACCCGATCCACCTCAGACAGGTATTAAGGGATATACAGGAAGTAGGTCTTACTATTCACCCTGACCAGTGTCAAGTATCTAGGGCATAGATTGGGTAGGGGGCAGATTAGACCAGAGCCAGCTAAGGTAGAGGGGATAGCTGCCTGGCCCACACCCAAGACTAAAAAGCAGGTGAGAACTTTCCTGGGGACTGCAGGATATTACTTAAAATGTGTTCCTCATTACAGTGCCCTGGCAAAGCCCCTGACTGACCTCACCAAGAAGGGCCACCCCAAAAATGTGGTGTGGACCCCAACCAGTGAAGCGGCATTCCATGCCCTCCAACAGCCCTGATGTCTTCTCCAGTCTTGGCCACCCCTGACTACCAGAGACCCTTTATCATCCACACAGATGCTTCCACTTATGGACGTGGAGCTGTGCTGAGCCAGGTAGATGGGCAAGGGGGAGATCACCCTGTCACCTACCTCAGTAGGAAGCTGCCCATGAAGTGATTTACTCAGCAAATGAGAAGGAATGCCTGGCTGTAGTGTGGGCCCTAAAGAAATTGCATCCACACCTGCATGGATAGTAATTCACCGTGGTCACTGACCACAACCCACTGGTATGGCTAACTCGAGTAGCAGGGGACAATGGAAAATTATTCAGGTGGAACTTATCCCTCCAAGCATATAACTTCACCATTAAACATCAGAGTTGTAGGGCCCATGGCAATGTAGATGTCTTGTCCAGACAAGAAGACAAGTAATTGTCAAGTTAGGGAGTCATCCGTCAGGATTAGCTCCACACTTGACCATCTGGAAGGGGGGAGTAATGTCACTGTAGCCCTGGACTTTGGACTATTTGCTGGACTTTTTTGGGCTTACCATGACTTACTATGCACTCCTGCATTTCAGACTAAGCAGGAAGGAAGAAAACCTCTATTTTACTATTATCTCTTCTGGCCCATTGCTAGCAAACTAAGTTAATCACATCTGCTATGTACTCTATCTAAGAACATGTTACATTACGTCTTAAATTAAAGCCAAGGGAACCCAAACCTGGGTCAGGTTAAATTCTTCTCAATTTCAGCTATTCACTTAAGATCCCACAGTATTAATTATTGAAAAACATAAGACAAAACCGTGGTTCAATATCACACAGGTATTTTCATTTTGCAATAAAAAAAAATGGGACTCTTAATTATAATACTTTATGAAACCTCAGATGACAGACTCTCAAAAACATCCCTTTTAAGAGGTCTTGTCCGAGTACCCATACTAGGCTCTATTCAGGTTTAGTTCTGCTTTCCTCCTATGCATCAAGTACTTAAATAATATTTTGATATAGATAGATATAATTATGTTCTCTTTCAATGGAAATTGTAATATTGGGCACCATCAGGGACTAAGGGGACTAAGGGCAAGTTTTAAACATATTGAGGAACTTTGACAGGCTCCGTTAGCAAATTCAGTTGAATATAGAGAATAATATTTTTGTAATTTGTCTCCAAATCTATTTTTGACCAGCATGAGAAACCAAACCCCAAATTCAATGTCCCATGTGTAAAATACTTGTGAGGTGCAATACAGGAACTGTTCATAAACCACAAGCTTTACGCTTCTGATGCTTCAATGGTTTGTGACCTTACAACTCATCAAGCACTGGACCTTCTGAAATAATGACTTTCTGCTCTCCACTAATGTAAAAATTACTGAACCTCAGAACTCTATCAAACTAAACACATGCTTGTTTGGAAATTGAGATGAGAGATAATTAACACTCTTTGCAAAATTGTAGGTATTACATAACTTCCGCATCTTTCTAAATCCAACACTGTGGATATAATTATTTGGATTGGAAACGAGAAACTAAATTTCACTGCTTTACTAGATCTGTAGAAAAAAACTAAATAGAAATGTTATATGAATAAACAGTTCATTCCATTCTTCCCAGGTATCTGATACTTTAACTAACAAAAAATGGTTGTTAAAACAAAACTGATTACAATAGTTAAATGAAAGACTGTATTTATTTATTTTAAATATTATTAAAACATTTTGGACATTATCAAATCGAGTTTTTCAAAACATGACACTTCATTGATCCTTTAATGAGTTTACCAAGGTTTCAAATAATAATTGTGATTTCATTTGGATGACCACACTATTGTTTTTTACACCAGGACATATATAAAAATTGTTCATTTTCTGAATTATACAATGCAATATTTTTCAAAAACCTCAAAAAAGATACTAATCAGAATGATAGATGGCAATGATATATGTGTTATTTGACCAGAGACATGTTAAATGTTTCATAATAACTCAAGAAGACTGTTATTCAGAAAAATCAGTTAAAATAAAAAAAAATGCAAAATGAAAGCAAACAAAATTGATGTATCAGATTATATGTAGAATATCTATCCTAACACGTATGTGTCAAGACCCGCTTCTTGATAAGAACTTGGTTCAAACCTATCACAGCAGGACTGTGTAGTTTGTGTTCCCTCTGGCAGAAAGGAGAGAGGATGATGCAGGCAGGATACTAGTGGTTTCAGAAAAGGATTACTCCCCACTCAGGATACAGGCACACAGTAAATAGACCCACACTTTCTTCATGTGAAAACTATAACTGGCTTTTAGTAATGCAAATCCTACATATTTATACCCTGTCCCTAGTTATGAGCAGCCAATGCCAACAATGTGTATTCTTGATTAGCCAATTAAGACATGCCTATGTGTGAGATGAAACATTTAATTACCACCAACCAGGCCAAGGTGCATTCTCAATTGCCTTGGGAACACATGCGCACATGTCCTACAGAACATCCCACCTGCTCTGCAACGGTCAGTTTTACAGGTCATTTCCCCCCATTTCTGGAATGACCACATACATAATACAGAGTAACAGTATATACAGTATATATATATATATATATATATATATATATATATATATATGTGCTCCCTGACTTCAACACCAAGATGTCTGGACCAATCCAACATCAACTTATTCAGTAGTGGTAACATGTACAAGTGCCATTGGGGTCATCTTGCTCCGGAATAACTTCTTGCTTTTATTTTTGCACATTTATATTTCCTATTTCGCTATAAATATCCATATTTCCATTGAGTAAGTGAGGTCCAATTTCTAGGGCCCTATAAAGTCTGCCCTGATTTTCATTCTCCAATGAGTGGTGGTCTTCTGCAATGTTCTCCGGCTGCACAAATACAAAGGTGTTATGTAAATTTATAAGAAAAATACTACATCATTTTTGTGCAAGTGTTAATTTTATGTAATGCTAATTCTAGACAGTCATCCAGAATGTACACTGCAGATCTAATAGTGTTCAAGTCTTACCTGATGATGCAAAGAACCTCGAGTACTGTTATTCCTTGAAGCTGTGGGAAAATGTATACATTGTCTTGATTATTTCTCTTTGCTTATAGAACTATAAAAATGTCTTCATTAAAAGGTTCAGGGTTTCCTAAATCCCAAAAGAATTTCCTAAATTGAATTGATAAATAAATGTATAAACCAGAAAATAAATAATAAGGTAAGAAAACTTTAAATACCATGAATTGCCAGACATTTGAAATATATTTAGTGCATTTTTATTGATCCTAATATGTGTTTTGTTAAATAAATTAAATTAAAACTATATTATATTATATTAAATTATATTACTAATTGAATTCAGATAACATTACTGCTATTCTTACAAAGCTTGGAACCAACAAATATAGTTCTACCAAAGCATACATCTGCTAATACACCTTTAAATGGCACAGATACAAATATGTTAATATATATTTCAAAGGAAAATGTGTCTTGACCAGATGAATTAAATATTTTACGGTAACAATGAATTCCAAGAAAAGAGAAGTGTATATTGTTATATATTATTTGTCTTTCAATGTAACATTTTTTCAATTTTTTGGAGCTCAGAGGGCCAGTGGCTTAGAGATGTGCCTGGTAGAATAATGGGGAGTCAGACATAACTGAATGACTAAACAACAAAATAGTTTTTGTTCTTAACAATAGTAACAACATATTGGCTTCTCAAAAAGAAATTGCACTTGCCTAGAGGCACCCCTGAATCTTCACCATCCACCTTACTATATAAGAAAAGCTAGTCTTACCTGTCCATTTACTGTAACCAACATAACCTGACACAAAGATACTGATTAATATGAGGACAGCCACAATGCTGAGAGAGATCTTCAGGAACTTCTCATTTTTTGTAGCACTTGAGGAAAAAGCTGATGACAGAGAGAAAACATCAACATTTAAAACTGATGTCTGCTTGCACGGTAAGACTTATCAAGTAACGCCAATGGTCAGTAAATTAAGAAATGTGGAAAGTAAACAATCCATGATGATTAAAGCTCTCACTGATTCAGTATTATCAATATTATAAGACCTAACTGGCAACAATTTTCCAAATTAATGTTATTCTCAACTATAAAATACAGTAGTGGTACATTGGACATTATGTACTGTATATATACAGTAGACTCTCCGTTATCTGGCACCCATAAAGGTTGGTAGATGCAGGATAAATGTAGTTTCTGGTTGCTTGAGAGTTACTATTAAAAGAGGCCTAGATTAAATGTACATAGGATTCTCTGCTAAGTATATTTGTCAGTGAGGGCTGATCTAGCAGCAGCAGCTTTCACTCCTCACTCACACACAGGTAAGTTTGGATGGAGGGTGTGGTGCTGAACCTGGGGAATATAACGCCAACACTGCACTGGCTCAGTCACTCATGCCTGTCTGCTTCCAGTTAACATTGAATTGTAGAGACATACAGTGTCTACTAATGTAAAGTATTAAGTGTACAGCCTGTATAACAGTGTAAATTTGCTGTCCCCTCAAAATATCTAAACACACAGCCATTAATGTCTAAACCGTTGGAAACAAAAGTGAGTACACCACTAAGTGGAAATGTCCAAATTTGTCAATAGTGTCAATATTGTGTGGCCACCATTATTTTCCAGCCTTAACACAAATGGGCATGGAGTTCACCAGAGCTTCACATGTTGCCACTGGAGTCCTCCTCCACTCCTCCATGATGACATCACGGAGCTGGTAGATGTTAAAGACCTAGCACTCCCCCACCTTTGTTTGAGGATGCCCCACAGATGCTCAATAGGGTTTAGTTCTGAAGACCTCACTCGTCAGAGATGCCACGTACCGATTACCCCATCTGCCCACCATTAAAGCTTAAATCACCCAGTAGTGGGCGGTAGGAACCAGGTTGACTACCACTGATATAGACACTGAACATATATATATATATATATATATATATATATATATATATATATATATATACTTAAATTATATTGATGAGAATATCTAATATACCTGGATCAATTTAAACATCAAGGTGACAGAGAATCTAGAAGCCCATCAACAAAAACTTACAAATATTCATATTCAAACATTTCAGTTACTCTTCAAAATCAATGTATTCACATGTATTCAGTCAATCTTGATACTATAATAAAGCAGCCCTTCTTACCATCGTTTCTCAAAGGAAAGATAATTAAAAGAATTAAGACTGGGAAAGAAATGGAAATGTATTCATTCAGAAGAAAAATCAATGTCAAGATTTTAGGAGGAGCCCAGAAACAGATGGATGTCTGATTTGTAATATACATATTATCTATGGAGTCTTATGAAATAAATCTCACCTGTCACATTGAGGAATGTCCCGTTCCCAGTCCCAGATATATTCCCATAGTGTAATCCAACCTGACAGATGTACATCCCAGTGTCTGAGAGATCCACTCTGTGCAGACCAATACTGGCTGATCGTTTAATGATGAAGTCATTCTGATTCGCTCTGGAGACTCTGCCCCTGAAATGTGTATCGCTGTTGGATACCTCAGGTCCACCTGGCATATGTCTGTACCATTTGAGCCAAGCAATGTGTGGACTCTCACCAATGCTGAGAGAGTAGTTACATAGTAAGGTGACCATTTTGCCCGGTGTGGTGGTCACTGCAGGGATCTGATATACATGGACACTCTGTGAGAGAGACCCTGTGAGATACAGAGTAGTTAGGAGCATCAAATAGAACATCTTTGCCTTGTCGTTTCCTACAGGAGTTAGTAAATTGGGAGATTAAAGGGTCACTTTTGGGGAAATATTTTTGTTTATATAAATTATTTAACTAGATGGCTGAACTAATTTCAAATTGTACTTTTCACTCAAAGTGTACAATTAACTTCAGAAACGTAATAGATTCTCAATTCGTTGAACCTCGCCATTTTGTTCTGTACCATATTTCACAGCTGTAATCTAAAGCCACACCTTTAGGGGAGGAGATTTCTACATGGCATCTTAAATGGAAGAGAACAGGAAGAAATAGGGAGATGTCCAATAGGGATTTTTTTCTCATCTTAATGCTACAGTAACATTCATACACAGAACCCAAATGCATACACATTTTTATATAAAAAAAGTGTATTAAAAGGTAAATTAAAAACATTTTTTAAAGTATTTATTAATCAAGATCGAATGAGTGTGACAACTATGTATTGTATTTAATATTGAAAAACTTTACATTTAAAGTGATTCACAGTCACAGAGGTCATTGATCAAACTAGTGTGACCAAATAAGTCTTTTGGAAAACAGCATTTTGAATAATTCCTTGAAAACAAACCAAGTAATTTAGATATCCAGTCTAATTATGCACTTTGTAGAGTAGAACACAATTAAGCTATTCCTGCCTTGAATCTTTTTACTTTTAAAATCAATTTATACATTTTTAAAATAGTTTTATCCTGTTCCCTGTTCTACCCCCAACACTTACCTTGCAGAGCTCCCAGTATAAGCAGCAGTCCCACTCCCATTATTTGGCAGTATCTAGAGAAGACGTAGGACCATATGACTGCTCTCTCAGGATATGAACAGGTTATATAAATTAATTTTAGAATTATTTATCAGATTTCTATTTAAACTTTACATTCATTTTCCACACATCCTATTTATAAGACACATCTGTGACACAAGACACTGAACCTCAAGCTACATATGTGATGTAATGGAGGTTTAGTGATTGTGTAAATATGGAAGGAGTGGAAGCCAGACGAATCTAATCTTTTTTAAACTCAGATGTCACTCACAGATACCTCACATGGGATCGTTTGATGCATTTGTGGCTGCTCTCAGTTAGCCTTTAGAATATAGAATACTTTGGATTAGGGTACAGTGCCAGATATCATCGTAGACTGCAGTTTGGCCCTTTTGTTCTTTTGTTCTGGTAACTATACAATTAAAGGCATATGAAAGTGAGATGGGTTATGAATGTATCACGTAGAATGCATCATAACCCAGGTAGCAAAAAATGTTTGCATGAAAAAATTCAAAAGTTTTTTGCAGAAAAGAAAAAAATGTGCTGGGGGTGATGTAGACACTTGAGATTGAGATTTGCATATTGGATATCTTATTTTTAATGCTACAAGCCTATATGCTGATGAAGGTGACACAAGTAATGTGTATGTACCCAAAGAAGAAGTAAAAGTCACAGTATGGCCAGGAATGGAACTGTTGCAGCAATCTTGGAGCATGAACCTGTTGGCAGGGACCCAGAAGTTTTTTGGGTACCAAATGCTTCCATTTTATCAGGTACCGGAGTTGTTTTTTTCCTCAAATGAGAGAGTCCAAGATCTTTTCTATAACGTTTTCTTGTGAACCATTTATCGTATTAGGAGGAGATGCAGGTTTGCATTGAACAGGAAATGGATCAGCCACGGAAGCTTTAAGAAGAGAAATGTGGAAGACTGGATAGATCTTACAAGCTTGAGGAAGAGCCTGTAGGTGACATGTCAATAGTAAGGTTTAATGGATAGCCAGACAGAATGACCTACTTGGAGAGAAGAGGCTGCTTTCCTGTTAGAGTCTGCAAAACTTTTGAATAATTGTTGAACAGTTCAGTGAGGTGCAGAAGCCTAATTTGCTGTTGGAAAAGCTTCAAGCACTGACTTCAGGGACAGAGGAGGCCATAATGTCAGGATCAAACTTGGGGTGATAAGAAAGGTTAACCTAAAAAGGGTTTCTGTCAGTGCTTGAATAACAGGGGTTGTTAAAAGTAGCTGGAACCAATCATTGTAAGGTAAGTTGCGAAGCAACAAAGATGCTGTTTCAGCATCGGATTAGTGATCTCCATCTGCACTAATTTGATTAACTCTCTCCTTGAAGGGGATAAGCTGGAAGAACATGCCCAGGTGGATAAATCACTGCAATCACAGATATTTGCATGTTAAAGTATCTTACATTATGATTATTTCTACCAACTACTGTGTAGGTGAAAGGCAGAAATAGAAATGACTGTATCCCTAGTCCAGTAAGAATGCTCCATAGATACATTAAATTAATTGTGACCCTCAATCGGACAGAATTTTATCTGAAATACCATGGAATCTGATAATTTCTCTAAAAAAAACTTGGGGCAATCTTCTGACTGTCGACAGTCTTTTCAGTAGCACTAAGTTGTCCATCTTGGTGAGGATGTATAATACCACAGTAATAGTTGTATGTCTGGAGTCGGTGAATGTTAAAACCTTGGCCAGATTATATTACCATTAATCTCACTTTACCCAATCTGTATCTTCATTGCAGGAATGTTTTCATCCATTCTTTAAGCTGAACCCTATGATCAAGCCATAAAGTGTCCATATTGTTTGAAGACACTGGCCTCCTATCTCTTTTTGTTTTGTAGGATATATGTAACTTTTCTCAGGTGTAACATTTCTTCCCACTCACCTCACCTCCAACATCTAAGGCCTTATTACTATTTAAATCACGACCTGAAGAAACTGCAATCTTAGTTTTTTGGCAGTGTCTCCTCTGTCTCTCTGTTCTAGGTGGGATGAGGAAAGCCTAGGTGGAATGAGGAGTGGCTAGTTATTTGAAATAATGCACAAGTTTAGTCTTCATTCACATTTAAGAAAATACACATAAACTTATCTTACACTGTTATAGAATCCCCAGTAAGTATGTTAATTATGGGATTTGGGTACATCTATATATCAGTGCCCCTTCTGGATCTGTTTTTACTTTGGTGACAAGATAAATATTGAAAATATATTAGACACTTGTGTTAAAAGACAAATATGAGTGTTTTAATGTTGAATAGTAAAACATGTTATATTCCAAAACTAGCTCTATGTTACTTATATTTAATTTAATTTAGTGTTAGATTCATTACTATAAGCACTGTACAAAATAGAGAACTCATCTAATTTGATATTGCTCAATGTTTAAGGAAGAATAGGCTGCTATTTGATACTCTTTACTGTTGTGCAATGTGAATGTCAGATGTCCTTACAAACAGAAAAGCAAAAATAGAATTTTGGAGCCCTCTATTGGAATACTAAATATCAATGTAAAAATGTATCAACAACTTTACTACTTTTACATACATTTAAACAGTTTCTTAAATTAATTGTAAATTAATTTTACATGAATAATGCTCCAGTGATCCAGTGGCAAAAGTGCTGAATGGATGCCCCTGGTGCAAAACAAATATGGTATAGATAGATAGATAGATAGATAGATACATATTTTAGGTTCCTATATAAATAAAAAACAATCAAAGATACTTATCTATCCCTCCCCTAATATATTGAGTCACATTTACCCCTGGCTGCTCCAAGTAGTAGCAGTCTTCAACCCTGTCATTTTTCATCCATATTATGCACCTATTGCACCTGCAGTAGCATCGTCCTTGAGGTTATCCTACTATAATGATTATCAAATGTCTCCCATGAAATCTCTTCCATCTTTATTATGGGTAAACATGTAAATGCCTTTGGATTTAAATGCTCCTACGGCAAATTACACAGCACTTTCAGCAGCATAAATGCATATAAAAAGTAATACATTCGAAGCTGTATTATTTTTTAATTTACATTATAAAAACATGTTGCACATTAACATAAAATTCATAATTTCTTTTGGGCTTCAGGAGCAAGCAAAGGGAGCTGCAACATTGTACTAAACATCTGGGGATCCTGTCTCAGCAGGAAAGCATCATGGAAAGTGTAGTTTGACACCTATCCATGTAAGAAGGTGCTATGTTTTCATATAAGAGTCTTTCCCTGAAGCAGATCATTGGAATCTTGCTATTTCAGTGTGCTGCCTCTGCCTGAATTAGTAATGAGCTCTGCACAGCATGGGGTGTAATGCAAATTCATTTGAATCATATATAGGAGGAGTCTTGGTTTCAGATAGTACCTCTATTCAGTTTTGTTGAAGAATGTCACTGCCAATTGCCATTTGGCAGTATATCTAAATAGAGGAGCAAGTCTCTGAAGGCTAATCCTCCCCCCTGGGTAGCAGGCGTCCTAATGGTCCAAGATGAAATCACTTAAGACACAAGCTACAATACATTTAACATTTTCTTTAAATTGCTTCTATGCTTATTACAGTGCTGCTTATGTAGTTATTTTGTAAGATACTTCATAAACATGGGAAGATTTTCCTAAACTAAACTGTGCGTTTAACAGTGGATTGACTGTGCCTTAAATCCATGGCTTTCAAACCTGGGGAAGTGATGGTGCAATTCACTGGGGCTGGAGGAAGTCACGGGAAAATACACTGGGGCTGGGAGAGGTAACAGGTAAATTCACTGGGGCTGGGGCAGGTGATGGGGGCTGTGGGAGGTCACAGGGCAATTCACTGGGGCCGGGGCAGGTCATGGGGCTAATCACTGGGGCTGGGGGGCTCATGGGGCAATTCACTGGGCTGGGGGGCAATTCACTGGGGCTGGGGGAGGTGATGGGGCAATTCACTGGGGCTGGGAAGGTCAAAGGGCAATTCACTGGTCCTGGTGGAGGTCACGGGGGAAGTCACTGGGGCTGGGGGTGGTCATGGGGCAATTCACTGGGTCTGGGGGTGGTCACAGTGCATTTCACTGAGGCTGGTGGGTAATTCCCTGGGACTGGGGGTTTACAGGGGCAATTCACTGGGGCTGGGGTGGTACAAAGGCAAATCACTGGGGATGGCAACATATAATAATTGGATATATTCTACCTCCTATTTGGGCCTTGTTAATAAAAAAGAAAAAAACGTTCTTGGATGTTATTTATCCTAAAACAGCTACAATGTATATTGTGAGTGTGAGTGTTTGTGTGAGTGAGTGTGAGAGTGTCTGTGTGAGTGAGTGTGAGAGTGTCTGTGCGAGTGAGTGTGAGAATGACTGTGCGAGTGAGTGTGAGAATGACTGTGCGAGTGAGTGTGAGAGTGTAGGTGTGAGTGAGTGAGAGTGAGAGTGAGTTTGAATGAGTGTCTGTGAGAGTGAGAGTGAGTGTCTGTGCGAGTGAGTGTCTGTGAGAGTGAGAGTGAGTGTCTGTGTGAGTGAGTGTCTGTGAGAGTGAGAGTGAGTGTCTGTGCGAGTGAGTGTCTGTGAGAGTGAGTATCTGTGAGAGTGCGAGTGAGTGTCTGTGCGAGTGAGTGTCTGTGCGAGTGAGTGTCTGTGCGAGTAAGAGTGAGTGTCTGTGCGAGTGAGAGTGAGTGTCTGTGCGAGTGAGAGTGAGTGTCTGTGCGTCTGTGCGTCTGAGCGTCTGAGTGTCTCTGTGAGTGTTTTTGTCACTGTGTGCCTGTGTGAGTGTGCCTGTGTGAATGTGTCTGTGAGTGAGAGTGTGTTTGTGAGTGAGAGTGTGTTTGTGAGTGAGAGTGTGTCTGTGAGTGAGAGTGAGTGTGTGCATGTCTGAGTGTGTGCATGTCTGAGTATGTCTGTGTGTATGTGCAAGTCTGTGAGTATGTGTGAATCTTTGTGCATGTGTGGGTTTTTGAGGGTGAGTGTCTGTGTGAGAGTGTCACGGGGCAATTTACTGGGGATGGGGCAGGTGTATATTGTGAGTGTAAGTGTTTGTGTGAGTGAGTGTGAGAGTGTCTGTGCGAGTGAGTGTGAGAATGTCTGTGCGAGTGAGTGTGAGAATGACTGTGCGAGTGAGTGTGAGAGTGTAGGTGTGAGTGAGTGAGTGAGAGTGAGAGTGAGTTTGAATGAGTGTCTGTGAGAGTGAGAGTGAGTGTCTGTGCGAGTGAGTGTCTGTGAGAGTGAGAGTGAGTGTCTGTGTGAGTGAGTGTCTGTGAGAGTGAGAGTGAGTGTCTGTGCGAGTGAGTGTCTGTGAGAGTGAGTATCTGTGAGAGTGCGAGTGAGTGTCTGTGCGAGTGAGTGTCTGTGCGAGTGAGTGTCTGTGCGAGTAAGAGTGAGTGTCTGTGCGAGTGAGAGTGAGTGTCTGTGCGAGTGAGAGTGAGTGTCTGTGCGTCTGTGCGTCTGAGCGTCTGAGTGTCTCTGTGAGTGTTTTTGTCACTGTGTGCCTGTGTGAGTGTGCCTGTGTGAATGTGTCTGTGAGTGAGAGTGTGTTTGTGAGTGAGAGTGTGTTTGTGAGTGAGAGTGTGTCTGTGAGTGAGAGTGAGTGTGTGCATGTCTGAGTGTGTGCATGTCTGAGTATGTCTGTGTGTATGTGCAAGTCTGTGAGTATGTGTGAATCTTTGTGCATGTGTGGGTTTTTGAGGGTGAGTGTCTGTGTGAGAGTGTCACGGGGCAATTTACTGGGGATGGGGCAGGTGTATATTGTGAGTGTAAGTGTTTGTGTGAGTGAGTGTGAGAGTGTCTGTGCGAGTGAGTGTGAGAATGTCTGTGCGAGTGAGTGTGAGAATGACTGTGCGAGTGAGTGTGAGAGTGTAGGTGTGAGTGAGTGAGTGAGAGTGAGAGTGAGTTTGAATGAGTGTCTGTGAGAGTGAGAGTGAGTGTCTGTGCGAGTGAGTGTCTGTGAGAGTGAGAGTGAGTGTCTGTGTGAGTGAGTGTCTGTGAGAGTGAGAGTGAGTGTCTGTGCGAGTGAGTGTCTGTGAGAGTGAGTATCTGTGAGAGTGCGAGTGAGTGTCTGTGCGAGTGAGTGTCTGTGCGAGTGAGTGTCTGTGCGAGTAAGAGTGAGTGTCTGTGCGAGTGAGAGTGAGTGTCTGTGCGAGTGAGAGTGAGTGTCTGTGCGTCTGTGCGTCTGAGCGTCTGAGTGTCTCTGTGAGTGTTTTTGTCACTGTGTGCCTGTGTGAGTGTGCCTGTGTGAATGTGTCTGTGAGTGAGAGTGTGTTTGTGAGTGAGAGTGTGTTTGTGAGTGAGAGTGTGTCTGTGAGTGAGAGTGAGTGTGTGCATGTCTGAGTGTGTGCATATCTGAGTATGTCTGTGTGTATGTGCAAGTCTGTGAGTATGTGTGAATCTTTGTGCATGTGTGGGTTTTTGAGGGTGAGTGTCTGTGTGAGAGTGTCACGGGGCAATTTACTGGGGATGGGGCAGGTGGTGGAGGCAATTAACTGGGGCTGGAGGGCAATTCGCTTGGAGGTTACAGGGGCCATTCACTGGGGGAAGTCAAGGGGAAATTCACTGGGGCTGGGGGAGGTCATGGGGCAATTCACTAGGGCTGGAGGGCAATTGACTGGGGCTGGGGGTGTTACAGGGGCAATTCACTAGGGCTGGAGGGCAATTCACTGGGGCTGGGGTTGTTACAGCGGCAATTCACTGGTGCTGGAGGGCAATTCACTGGGGTTTGGGCAGGGGCTGGGGGCAATTCACTGGGGCTGGAGGGTAATTCGCCGGGGGGGTTACAGGGGCAATTCACTGGGGCAGGTGATGGGGCAAGTCAGTGGGGCTGGGGGAGGTCATGGGACAATTCACTGGGCTGGGGGGCAATTCACTGGGGCTGGGGGAGGTCACGGGGCAATTCACTGGGGCTGGGGGAGGTCACAGGGCAATTCATTTGGGCTAGGGAGGTCACAGGGCAATTCACTTGGGCTGTGGCAGGTGATAGGGCAAGTCACTGGGCTGGGAGAGGTCATGGGGCAATTCACTGGGGCTAAGGGAAGTCATGGGCAATTTATTGGGGTTGGAGGGCAATTCACTGGGGCTGGGGAGATCACGGGGCAATTCGCTGAGGCTGGAGAGTAATTCACTGAGTCCGGGGGGGGGGGGGGGTTACAGGGGCAAATAAATGGAGATGGCAACATTTAATAATTTGATATATTCTACCTCCTATTTGGGCCTAGTTAATAAAAAAGAAAAAACGTTCTTGGATGTTAATTATCCTAAAACAGCTACAGTGTATTTTGTGAGTGTAAGTGTCTGTGTGAGGGTGAGTGTAAGTGTCTGTGTGAGTGAGTGTCTGTGTGAGTGTCTGTGTGAGTGTGTTTATGTGAGTGAACGAGTGTGTCTGTGTGAGTAAGTGTGTGTGTCTGTGTGAGTGAGTGAGTGTGCATGTCTGTGTGAGTGAGTGTGCATGTCTGTGTGAGTGAGTGAGTGAGTGTGTCTGTGTGAGTGAGTGTGTGTGTGTCTGTGTGAGTGTGTGTGTCTGTGTGAGTGTGTTTGTCTGTGTGAGTGAGAGTGTGTCTGTGTGAGTGAGTGTGTGTGTCTGTGTGAGTGAGTGAGTGTGTCTGTGTGAGTGAGTGAGTGTGTCTGTGTGAGTGAGTGAGTGAGTGTGTGTGTCTGTGTGAGTGAGTGTGTATATATGTGTGAGTCTGTGTCTGTGTGAATGTGTATGTCTGTGTGAGTGTGTTTGTCTGTGTGAGTGAATGTGTGTGTCTGTGTGTGTGAGAGTGTGTGTCTGTGTGAGTGAGTGTGTATATCTGTGTGAGTGAGTCTGTGTGAGTGTGTATGTCTGTGTGAGTGAATGTGTGTGCCTGTGTGAGTCAGTGTGTTTGTCTGTGTGGGTGAATGTGTTTGTCTGTGTGAGTGAGTGTGTGTGTCTGTGTGAGTGAGTGTGTATATCTGTGTGAGTGAGTCTGTGTCTGTGTGAGTGTGTTTGTGTGAGTAAATGTGAGTGTCTGTGTGAGTGAGTGTGTGAGTCTGTGTCTGTGTGAGTGTATATGTCCGTGGGTGTGTCTGTGTTGTCTGTGTGAGTGAGTGTGTATATCTGTGTGAGTGTGTATGTATGTCTGTGTGAGTGTACTTGTCTGTCTGTGTGAGTGAGTGAGTCTGTGTGTCTGTGTGAGTGAGTAAGTCTGTGTCTGTGTGAGTGTGTATGTCTATGTAAGTGAATTTGTGTGCCTGTGTGAGTGAGTGTGTGTCTGTGTGAGTGAGAGTGTCTCTCTGTGTGAGTGAGTGTGTATATCTGTGTGAGTGAGTCTGTGTCTGTGTGAGTGTGTATGTCTGTGTGAGTGTGTCTCTGTGAGTGAGTGAGTCTGTGTGAGTGTGTGTGTCTGTGTGAGTCTATGTCTGTGTAAGTATGTTTGTCTGTGTGGGTGAATGTGTTTGTCTGTGTGAGTGAGTGTGTGTGTGTCTGTGTGAGTGAGTGTGTATATCTGTGTGAGTGAGTCTGTGTCTGTGTGAGTGTGTATGTCTGTGTGAGTGTGTTTGTGTGAGTAAATGTGTGTGTCTGTGTGAGTGAGTGAGTGTGTGTGTCTGTGTGTGAGTCTGTGTGAGTGTGTGTGTCTGTGTGAGTGAGTGAGTGTGTGTGTCTGTGTGTACATCTGTGTGAGTGTGTATGTATGTCTGTGTGAGTGTACTTGTCTGTGTGAGTGAGTGAGTGTGTCTGTGTGAGTGAGTGAGTCTGTGTCTGTGTGAGTGTGTATGTCTATGTAAGTGAATTTGTGTGCCTGTGTGAGTGAGTGTGTGTCTGTGTGAGAGTGTTTGTCTGTGTGAGTGAGTGAGTCTGTGTGAGTGAGTGGGTGTGTCTGTGTGAGTGAGTCTGTGTCTGTGTAAGTGTGTTTGTCTGTGTGGGTGAATGTGTGTGTCTGTGTGAGTATGTGTGTTTGTGTGTCTGTGTGAGTGAGTGTGTCTGTGTGAGTGAGTGTGTGTCTGTGAGAGTAAGTGTGTATATCTGTGTTAGTGAGTCTGTGTCTGTGTGAGTGTGTATGTCTGTGTGAGTGTGTCTGTGTGAGTGAGTGAGTCTGTGTGAGTGAGTGTGTGGCTGTGTGAGTCTGCATCTGTGTAAGTGTGTTTGTCTGTGTGAGTGAGTGAGTCAGTCTGTGTAAGTGAGAGTGTGTCTCTGTGAGTGCCTGAGTGTCTGAGTGTCTGAGTGTGGGTGTCTGTGTGAGTGAGTCTGTGTGAGTGAGTGGGTGTGTCTGTGTGAGTGAGTCTGTGTCTGTGTAAGTGTGTTTGTCTGTGTGGGTGAATGTGTGCGTCTATGTGAGTGAGTGTGTGTTTGTGTGAGTGAGTGTGTCTGTGTCAGTGAGTGTGTATGTGTGAGTGTGTTTGTGTGAGAGTCTGTGTAAGTGTGTGTGAGTGAGTCTGTGTAAGTATGTTTGTCTGTGTCGGTGAATGTGTGCGTCTGTGTGAGTGAGTGCGTGTGTCTGTGTGAGTGAGTGTGTCTGTGTGAGTGAGTGTATATATCTGTGTGAGTGAGTGTGTATGTATGTGTGAGTGTGTTTGTGTGAGAGTCTGTGTAAGTGTGTGTGAGTGAGTCTGTGTAAGTATGTTTGTCTGTGTCGGTGAATGTGTGCGTCTGTGTGAGTGAGTGCGTGTGTCTGTGTGAGTGAGTGTGTCTGTGTGAGTGAGTGAGTGTGTGTGTGTCTGTGTGAGTGAGTGTGTATATCTGTGTGAGTGAGTGTGTATATCTGTGTGAGTGAGTCTGTATATGTGTGAGTGAGTGTGTGTGTCTGTGTGAGTGATTGAGTGAGTGTGTCTGTGTGAGTGAGTGTGTCTGTGTGAGTAAGTGTGTGTCTGTGTGAGTAAGTGTGTGTCTGTGTGAGTCTGTGTCTGTGTGAGTGTGTATGTCTGTGTGAGTGTGTTTGTGTGAGTAAATGTGTGTGTCTGTGTGTGTGAGTGTGTGTGTCTGTGTGAGTGAGTGAGAGTGTGTGTCTGTGTGTGTGAGTGTGTGTGTCTGTGTGAGTGAGTGTGTGTGTCTGTGTGTGAGTCTGTGTCTGTGTGAGTGTATATGTCTGTGTGAGTGAGTGTGTCTGTGTTGTCTGTGTGAGTGAGTGAGGGTGTATATCTGTGTGAGTCTGCGTCTGTGTAAGTGTGTTTGTCTGTGTTGGTGAATGTGTTTGTCTGTGTGAGTGAGTGAGTCAGTCTGTGTAAGTGAGAGTGTGTCTCTGTGAGTGCCTGAGTGTCTGAGTGTGGGTGTCTGTGTGAGTGAGTCTGTGTGAGTGAGTCTGTGTGAGAAAATGTGTGTGTCTGTGTGAGTGAGTCTGTGTAAGTGTGTTTGTCTGTGTGGGTGAATGTGTGTGTCTGTGTGAGTGAGTGTGTGTGTCTGTGTGAGTGAGTGAGTGTGTCTGTGTGAGTGTGTGTGTGTGTGTCTGTGAGTGAGTGTGTATATCTGTGTGAGTGAGTCTGTAGCTGTGTGAGTGAGTGTGTGTGTCTGTGTGAGTGAGTATGTCTGTGTGAGTGAGTGTGTCTGTGTGAGTAAGTGTGTGTCTGTGTGAGTCTGTGTCTGTGTGAGTGTGTATGTCTGTGTGAGTGTGTTTGTGTGAGTAAATGTGTGTGTCTGTGTGAGTGAGTGAGTGTGTGTGTCTGTGTGAGTGAATGAGAGTGTGTGTCTGTGTGTGTGAGTGTGTGTGTCGGTGTGTGAGTCTGTGTCTGTGTGAGTGTATATGTCTGTGTGAGTGAGTGTGTCTGTGTTGTCTGTGTGACTGAGTGAGGGTGTATATCTGTGAGTCTGTGTCTGTGTGAGTGTGTATGTATGTCTGTGTAAGTGTACTTGTCTGTGTGAGTGAGTGTGTCTGTGTGAGTGAGTGTGTCTGTAAGAGTGAGTGTGTGTGTGTGTCTGTGTGTGAGTCTGTGTCTGTGTGAGTGTATATGTCAGTGGGTGTGTCTGTGTTGTCTGTGTGAGTGAGTAAGTCTGTGTCTGTGTGAGTGTGTATGTCTATGTAAGTGAATTTGTGTGCCTGTGTGAGTGAGTGAGTGTGTGTCTGTGTGAGTGAGAGTGTCTGTCTGTGTGAGTGAGTGTGTGTGTCTGTGTGAGTGAGTGTGTCTGTGTGAGTGTGTTTATCTGTGTGAGTGTTTTTTTCTGCTTGAGTGAATGTGTGTGTCTGTGTGAGTGAGTGAGTCAATCTGTGTAAGTGAGAGTGTGTCTCTGTGAGTGTCTGAGTGTGGGTGTCTGTGTGAGTGAGTGTGTCTGTGTGAGTGAGTGAGTGTGTGTGTCTGTCTGAGTGAGTGTGTGTGTCTGTGTGTGTAAGTGAGTGTGTATATATGTGTGAGTGTGTATGTCTGTGTGAGTGAATGTGTGTCTGTGTAAGTGAGTGAGTCTGTGTGAATGAGTGTGTGAGTAAGTGTGTCTGTGTGAGCGTCTGAGTGTGTGCATGTCTGAGTGTGAGTGAGTGAGTGAGTGTGTCTGTGTGTGTGAGTAAGTGTGTCTGTGTGAGTGAGTGAGTATATATGTGTGAGTGAGTCTGTGTCTGTGTGAGTGTGTATGTCTGTGTGAGTGTGTTTGTCTGTGAGTGAATGTGTGTGCCTGTTTGAGTGAGTGTGTGTGTCTGTGTGAGTGAGTTAATGTGTGTATATCTGTGTGAGTGTTTATGTCTGTGTGAGTGAATGTGTGTGTCTGTGTGAGTGAGTGAGTCAGTCTGTGTGAGGAAGTGTGTCTATAAGTGAGAGTGTGTGTGAGTGCCTGAGAGTGTGAGTGTGTCTGTGTGAGTGAGTGTGTGTGTGTCTGTGTGAGTGAGTGTCTCTGTGTGAGTGAGTGTGTATATCTGTGTGAGTGTGTATGTCTGTGTGAGTCTGTGTGTGTGAGTGAGTGTGTCTGTAAGTGAGAGTGTGTTTGTGTGAGCATCTGAGTGTCAGTGTCTGTGTGAATGTGTAAGTGTCTGTAAGAGTGTTTTTGTTAGTCTGTGAGTGAATGTGTGTGTATGTGTGAGTGAGTGTGTATGTGTGAGTGAATGTGTGTGTCTGTGAGTGAATGTGTGTGTATGAGTGAGTGTGTATGTGTGAGTGAGTGTGTCTGTGAGTGATAGTGTGTCTGTGTGAGTGTCTGTGTAAGTGTGCGTGCCTGAGTGTGTGCATGTCTGGGTGTGTCTGTGTGAGTGTGTATGTGCGAGTCTGTGAGTGAGTGTGAATCAGGTGATGGGGCAATTCACTGGGGCTTGGGGAGGTTACGGGCAAGTCACTGGGGCTGGGGGAGGTCATGGGGCAATTCACTGGTTCTGGGGGTGGTGGTCACAGTGCAATTCACTGAGGCTGGAGGGTAATTCACTGGGACTGTGGGTTTACAGGGGCAATTCACTAGGGCTGAGGGGGTACAGGGTCAAATCACTGGGGATTTCAACATATAATATTTGTGGAGGTCACAGGTCAATTCACTGGGGCTGGGGCAGGTGATGAGGCAAGTCGCTGGGGCTGGGGGAGGTCATGTGGCAATTCACTGGGCTGGAGGGCAATTTACTGGTTCTTGGGGAGGTGATGGGGCAATTCACTGGTCCTCGGGGAGGTAACGGGGCAATTCATTGGGGCTAGGGAGGTCACAGTACAATTCACTTGGGCTGTGGCAGGTGATGGGGCAAGTCACTGGGCTGGGGGAGGTCATGTGGCAATTCACTGGGGCTAAGGGAAGTCATGGGCAATTTATTGGGGCGGGAGGGCAATTCAATGGGGCTGGGGCAGTTGATGGGGGCAATTCACTGGGACTGGGGAGATCACGGGGCAATTTGCTGAGGCTGTAGGGTAATTTACTGGGACTGGGGGGTTACAGGGCTAAATAAATGGGGATGGCAGCATTTAATAATTTGATATATTTTACCTCCTATTTGGGCCTAGTTAATAAAATAGAAAAAACGTTCTTGGATGTTAATTATCCTAAAACAGCTACAATGTATTGGGTGAGTGTGAGGGTGAGTGTGAGTGTCCTGTGCCTGGAGTGCAAGACTCCACTGCAGCAGCCTCTTAATGTCTCCAGCTACTCGGTGAAGCCAGCACAGTGGGTTGTGGTCAGTGACCATTGTAAAATATAGATAGGGTTGGAGCTTTTTCAGGGCCCACACTACCACTAAGCACTCTTTTTCGATGACTGCATAGGCTACTTACTACTTACTTTTCTTGGTTAGTTCCATCAGGAGCTTTGCTATGTTGCTGTAAGAAGAGACACATTTACCAGAAAGCTATTAGCCGTTTCTTAGTTTGGGGGGTGTGGGCCAGGTAGCTAACCCTTGAATCTTAGCTGGCTCCGGTTGGATCTTGCCACCCCTACCCAGTGTCCCAGGTACTGCACATCAGCCCTAGCCCACTGACACTCGTCTGGCCAAATAGTAAGCCCGGCATCCCTAATCCAGTCTAGCGACTGATGTGGGCAAGATGTTCGCCCCAGGAAGAGCTAAAGATGGCTATGTCATCCAGGTACGCCTGGGCATAGAGATGACACCCCTGTAATAGCTGGTTTACTAACCTCTGGAAGGTAGAAGGGGCATTTTTCATCCCGAAGGGCATCACCGTGAACTGGTAGAGCAAAAAATGGGGTAATACAGACTGACTTTTCCCAAGCCGAGTCCGCCAGAGTCATCTGCTAATAGCCCTTTGATAGGTCAAGGGTAGTGAGATATTTGGCTGACCCCAACCTATCTAACAGCTCATCCATCCTATGGATTAGCTAGGCATCAGTCTTAGTTTTCTCATTTAACTTGCAGTAGTCCACACAGAACCGTATGGAACCATCTTTCTTAGGGACCAGTACTACAAGGGAGGCCCAGGGGCTGCTAGAGGGTTCAATAACTTTCATCTGTAGCATCTCCACTAATGCCTCATGAATGGTCTCCCAGACCATCTTAGGGACTCAATAGGGGGGCTGTCTTAGAGGGAGGAAGTCGGCAGTAAGCACATCATGTTTGGCTAAATGGGTGCATCCCGGGGCTTTAGTAAATAATCTTGGGTAGCTGGTGATGAGATTCGTTCGCTGACCCTGCTGATCGATAGTAACATTTTGGGATGCCCTAACAACGTCAGTAATGGGAATCAGCGTGATATCCTCCATGAGGTCGGGCAGTGGCCCTTCCTCGGGATTGCTACCGCTAGCAGCACAGACAACCATGACCATAGCGGCCCGGTCCTGGTAAGCTTTTGACCTATTGATATGGGTGGTTCTGTGGATGTGACGATCAGGGTCTGCCTCTATTGTATAGGTGGCTTCCCCAATCCTCTGTACTACCTTATATGGCCCTTCCCAGGAGGCTTGCAACTTGTTCTGGGGATTGGGGACGGAAAGAAGATCAGGCTGCCCATCCACAAAATCCCTATAGTGTGCGCCTTGGTCATACAACTGCTTCCCTTGGGCTACTCATAAGTGATCCGGAACTATCCCAGCGGGGGGGGGGCGGGGGCTAGTCGTTGACGGAAAGCTAACACATAGGGGACTACTGGTACCTCACTGTGTTCATACTCCCCTTCCCATGCCTCCCGGATTACCTCTAAGGGACCTCTCACTTTTTGTCCATACAGGAGTTGAAAGGGTGAGAACTCTGTGGACTCCTGAGGGACCTACCTATAAGCAAAGAGGAGGTGAGGCAGCAATTTCTCCCACTCCCGATCCTGTTCTACCAAGGCTCTAAGCATTTGTTTGAGAGTCCTATTGAACCATTCACATAGGACATTGGTTTGGTGATGGTAAGGGGATGAACATAGATGCTTTATACCACAAACTTGCCACAGTTGCTTGGTTAGCTCGCCCATAAACTGAGTAGACTCATACCCAAAAAGACTGAGTGCTGTAATAAATTCAAAAGGTGCTTCAACAAAGTATTAGTTTAAGGGTATGCATACTTATGCAACCACATTATTATTATTTTTCTGCCCTCCGCCTGAAAGATTTTAGTTTGTTTTTCAATTGAGTTGTACAGTTTATAGGTCTCATTAAAGGTGGAAAAAGTTCTGAAATAATTTATCTTTGTCTCATTTTTTTACAGCACAGAATCCTGACATTTTAACAGAGGTGTGTAGACTTTTTATATCCACTGTATTATCTGTGTTCCCTGGGGATTAGGATTAACCACCATTGTTCTGATTGAATACCCAAGGAAAGCTGAGAATAAAGGAAGGATTATAACATGCAGTCAGCAAGGCTTCTGGGCAGCAGTGGTTAATCAGGGGGTGACGTCACCACAATTGTTCTGACCTAATACCCCAGGAAGCTGCGAACAAGGGAAGGATTGTGGGTAGCAATCAGCATAGCTCCTGGTCAGCATGGGATATTTAGGGGGAATGACATCAAATATTGTGTCCTGTTTTTATTGGGTGATCTTATGCATAAATATACTGTATAATAATCAATCAAGTAGTCTTTATTTGATGATACATAACTAATGTGTGCTGTCATTTTTGGGATAGTGTTTAAGAGCTAAATCACTTTAAGATATTCTGATACCTCTCCTAGGTCCTACTTAAAGGAACCTACATTGGCTCTTCTTATATCCTGATGCTGGTACCCTGCTAGTTCCTATCCTAACACCTGTTCCTGGTGTTCCTGTATTCTGACCCTGTGTGTTCCTTATACTTGGAGAAGCAGCTGGGCGCTGAGATTACTAGAACCCTGACAATATAGGGATGTTCCTGTAGTTGAAAGCAGGAGAGTTTGAGGTGCCATTTGTCCTCTCACCCTTGGTGATCTCATTTTATATATTTATTTGTATATATATATATATATATATATATATATATATATAATATGTTTTTTTTTTGTTCACTGTGCAGACTGATACTTCAAAGAAGGGACTTTTGGGAGGCTAAGAGGGACAGAGACATTTCGCTAAAAGAGGAACTGCCCCCACTCCCAAATAAGGGAAAGATGGAAGGTATGATAATCTATTTATAACTATGACCAATTGTAGTATAACTATGGTCTGTGGCCAAAAGAACCAGCTAAGAATGTCTCATTGACATGCACCAGTTCCAGGACAAGCCACTGAGAACCACAGCTTAAATAATATGTTTCCATGAAAAAATGTTCTTAGTGATATATTTATGTCCCTCTTGAGTTTTAAAAACCAATAACTTAGAGGCTTCCCCATCTGAAGGACAGCGTTCAGTCCTATCTGTTACTTATCATCTTTAAACTACATTTTAGAATGAAAGAGCTACAACTTCTGTCATGTTGACAATGAGTTGCACTTGAGATTGGAACATTTATAGTGAGGTTTTCTGAGGAAGCAGAGACTAGCATAACTAGAGCTGTCACTTCTCTCTTCAGCAGTGTACGAGTCATGATGGGAGGTGTGAGATTGCTGGTTCTACTAGGAGCCCTTCAAGGTGAGAGCTGCAATAAGGCATAGTGCATAGGGACTGGGTCCTTAATCCCTGGTGAGCATATGAAGTCACCTCTGGAGTTGGGTTATTTCCTTCTATTGCTTTTGACACGCTGACTATATTTATGATGTAGGTAACCATTGTGCCCTGGTAAAATGTGTTCATGAAATGATAGGCCAATCTGCCAGGATGCTTGGAGGCAGATACCATGTATTGTCATGGAATACTGTACTTATATATCTGTTTGTATGTGTACCTAACTCTCTCTCTCTCTCTCTCTATCTGTATATATATATATATATATATATATATATATATATATATATATATATAATAGTACATTTGTGTTCACATAAATGTCTAAAACAAGTTAAAAAAACTTGTTTTATGCCCAGAATTTCGAGAAATACAGTCATTACACTGCATTCTGGGAACCTTGGCATGCAAATGTGTCCACAAAGGCTTCGCTTTTGCAATCCATAACCATATCAAACATGGCTTCCCTTAAGCATATGCCCACTGTATCAAACAGCTTTGAGCAAAGCTAGGGTTGGATTATACACAAGCCAGGAATCCTACCCCTGTACAAGCATTTCAAGGTTACTGCCTCTCATCAGAGTGGGGCCGGTTCCTTAGCTTGTGTAGTGGATATTTTGAGTAGGTCGTTTATCACAACAATCATTTAATTTGTGGTGGGCGAAAGAGTAGTACAGTACATAAATAGTACATAATATATGTATGTGTGTATGTATGCACATGATCCTGTGTACATATGCATATATTTTTTATTTTATATAGACGCAGCAGAAGTGCAAAAGATGGTAGAATTTAAACTATAGGAACTTAACCAAAAAAAATGTATTTCAAAATTGAATTCTCCTATAGTAAATTATCATTGAGCCATTGTTTTAAATGCAGTGACCTGAGACCTATTTTTTTGTGTGCAGTTGATTGAACTCAAAATAATGGACCCAGTGCTTTAGGGGCTTATCAAATAATTAATTATCAAAAGATTAGGATGTTGTTTTTTGAGTAAATCAGATACACTAAAAGTTAAATATTGCAATCTTCAATGTCAGTTGTAGCAAGATGCAATTTTTTTAACAATGTTAAACTGATAAAATACTTGTTATTACCTATTTTAAATGATACCAATACTTGTTGTTGCCTATTGTAAACAATACCATATTTGAAATCTCCTCTGTGACATGTTAAGTTGATACAGTCAGATATTGTTCTTCGGGCCACATGGAGTGATAATATAACATGGAAAAACTTTACAATTAAATAATCATAATACACTGTTCATATACAAGTCTTCCTATATCAGACATGATATATATTGATTACAACAATTTAAAAATGAAATTATTCCTGGGAAGTTGGGTTGACAAAAACTGCTAGCTAATTATTTTCAGGTTATAATATACTGAATAATATAGCATTTTTATGTTGATTATAAAAAAAAAAATTACATTTGTAGATAACACCACCTTTTACATCTAAAATCTTGGTGCTAAATATGACTCTGGATTACATTTTAAAACTCATATTATCTTCTTGTAAACTGGTCTTTCCAACATGCAGTACAGAGCCACGGATGTTGTCATTTTTATGTATAATGTATATTAATAACCCAGAAATGTAAATCCATGTGGAGGTTAAAGGCAGTGATGGAGTTAGATAATGAAGGGTCCTGGTTGAAAAAAACATCCTCCCCACAGGGTTTTGTTTAAAAAAAAATGTTGTGCTGCCCTTCCAGTACCAACTCACTCAGTGCCCCTCCCAAAATACCTTCTAATAAAATCTCCCCTACCTAATACCCCTTCCCATAACAGCACCACTCCCCAGTTTCCCATTGCTGCTCCACCCGAAGGCCGCTTTCCATAGCTGCTCCCCTCCCTTACCTCTTGGGGGATATGATAAGATTGGGGGGGTCCTGGGGGCCCCCCCACTATACTACAGTATATATACTGTATATATATATATATATATATATATATATATATATATATATATATATATATATATATATATTTATATATATATATATATATATATATATATATATATATATATACTATCTCTACATAGCACCCAGTTACTCTAAACATCCACCCCCACACAGCACCCAAACAAAATAAATTACAAACTAACAACATTAGCAGCTGTGTAAAATATGGGCATAAGAGCATTTAAAGAGAAAATTAGAATTATTAAATCGAAAATCTATCTTGTCCTTGTGCATCAGTCATTTAGAGCTGCAGCATGGAGGTGTGTTGTTGCATCTATAGTGGAGGGAGGGTTGAGAGGAATGAAGTTGGAGAATTCGGGAGTATAAGTAAATAACTGGATCTGTTTAAAATTGGCATATCTCTCCATCCCAATAAAATGCCCAGAAGCAGGTAGTTTGCATCTATGAATGCAGACACTACCCTCCAGAAATGTACATACCCATCTCACGCATACAACTTCCATTGTTTTTTATTAAATGCTAACTTTATGACTTCCCATTTGGCTTATTATATTATACTATATATATATATATATATATATATATATATATATATATATATATATTCCTTGTAAGAGGTTCCTCTAACTCAGATCTGTGTTCCTTAGGGTCTCTCTCACAGATTATGTACATATCCCAGATTCCTTTTGTGATCGCCAGACCGGGCAGCACCGCCACCTTACAGTGTAGTTATACCATCAACACTGGTGAGACATCTACAATTGGCTGGAGCAAATGGTACAAACACAAGTTGGATGGTCCTGAGGTCACTGGTGCAAGTCAAGATTTCAAGGGCAGAGTAACCAAAGTCAATCGGAATGATTTCTTCAATAAGCGATCAGCCAATATTGTGCTGCATAGAGTGGTTCCCTCTGACACCGGGATATATTTCTGTCAGGTTGTACTTCAGCTCAATGAACAGATAACTGGATATGGGAATGGGACATTCCTCATGGTGGAAGGTGAGCCGCTCATTTAATACCTTATACCATCACAGAATTATGTTTGTAGCCGTAAAGTAAGGCCAACCAAAATATATATAATATATTAGAAAGAACATTTTTTTTTTTTTAAGTGACACTGAAGTCATCATATGCGCTCAGCACCATCAGGTAGAGGATGATATATTAGATATATTAGCCGATATACAAGAGAGGAAGGTCCAAGCAAATCTTGTATTTAGATAACTGATTATACTATGGAGGATTACATCTTAGACTGATAGGGCCTCATTCTATTAGCGGCCGTAAATCGGCCGTAAGGCTGCGATTCCTTGCGGGGGTTCAGTTAACTCGCGATTCTATTATACGGCCCCGCAAGGATCTCCTTTTACGGCCGGCCGCATATCTTGGAACCGGCCGTAAGCTGTGAAATCTAAAAACTCAAAAATAAATTCAAGCCTGCACTGTACAGCTCTGTAAATGCTAGGGATCATATTGGGGGACATGAGGATTAAAAGGAACCCACTCTCAAGCTTGCACATCAGCCCAAACCTGAGTTCAAATTAACTGTTTATTTTCCGGGTGCGGCGTGGGCGTATCTGAGGTGCTCCAAGCACTCTGGACTTTTTACATGGATATTTTACGGATATTAAAAATAAAATATTTTACGGATTTGAGTATAGGATAATTATGTGCTATTTTTTCTAACACCTAAAATCCCTTTATAGTCTTCTCAAAGTGCAGGATGGCTTTATTTGAGCTATTTTATGTGCTTAATTGGTGCTAGCGGGACCTCTTTCCTGCAAGTAAGCAGCGGCTCTCTTTTAGCCTTGCAGAGAGGTTTCCCGGAGCAATTGAATTGCAAATAGGAATTTCTTACGGCCGAAACTCTTGCGGCCGTTTTAGATCAAAGGATTTCCTCGGCCGCAAGAGATAGCAAGGCACCGGCCGCAAGCCTGCCGGAGCCCCCGGCCGTAAGGGAATAGAATAGCCGAATAGCTTGCAGCCGGTCCTTGCGGCCCCGCAACGGCTGCGGCCGCTAATAGAATGAGGCCCATAGTCTGTACCTGATTCTGCCATTGAGTTCTATTGTCAAGTGTGCTTTTTAGAGAGGATGTTATTAATAGAAGTGACACAGTTACTGATTATTAATTATTGTGATTGCATATCTGGTATTATACCTACTGACTTTCAGCCCTATTAAATTTCCTCACTGTTGAAAACCGTAGCCTGTAATATTGCACGCAAGACTTACGGCTATTAAATTGACCTCTCAGAGCTACCCGCAAAGCACTTGAGGGTTAGGTGCGAAAAATCCCTACGGGATGTCGAAATCTGAACTCTGTGGCCGCAAATCCTTTGTTTTTTCAAGCCCGTAACTGTTACATTCCCAATTTAATTTCGCTAATAAATTGCAACGAATCAACTGGCGTTCAACCCCGTAACCCGTAAATGGAGCCAAGCAGCCAACGGCTACTAGAGAGGACTCGCAAGGGGGTTAAAACCCTATCCGTAGCACTGTAAATGCAAATATAAACACACTACTGCACTAATAATGAAAGGGAAAGTAATGTTAGGTATTAAAATTAATAGCACAACATTCTCCAGCTCGCAAATCTGCAATATAAAATACTTTTATTTCGGTTTAATTTCCTTGTTATATTGATAATGGCAATCAGTGTGTTAATACATCTAATGGAACTTGCTTGGACTAGAATATAATATTTACTGATTTATAAATATTGCATTATTTCTGGAATGTGGGTCCGATCGTACCCCGTAATTGAAACCCGTAAGGCTTTGAAATGTAACCTCCATTTTTCAGTAACGTAATGATGACGATCTCTTTTGCCATTGGCTCCACCTAAACCCGCAACTACGGATTTGACTAATTGATCCTGTTCACAGCCACACATCCAATGTGCGCAAGAATGGTTTACGGGTTAGTGTCTACGGCCTGTAACTGGCAGCATGGTTAAATTAAATAGTTCTATAACGCAGCCCAATTTCAAGCCAGCAGCCTTTGTGGGCTTGCCGATGCCGCTACAGGCTTCAAATTTAATATGGCTGTCACTTTATCTAGATATATTTGTGTACCTCTGATGCTCAACTCTTTACACAATGTTTCTTCCTGCTTTCTTCTTTCGCACACCCCCATGCCTTTTCCTCAGACTCTTCTTCTTAACTTTTTCTGTTCTCTACTCCAGTATAACCACCTCACCTTTCTTGTCCTCCACTATTCTTTTATTCTCCCATGAGATAATTTCACTCAAGCTGTATTTAAACTGTGTCTCCAGATATTCCCATCTGCAGGTTACATTATCTGACCACTAGGGGCAGATAACATATTACATAATATTACCATTCACTTTAAATATGATCCCCTCTACAGCTAATGAATTAACTTCTGATTTTCACAACTCAGTTCCTATGTCTACTCACCCTTACTTCCCAAACTTGCTATTCCTTATCTGCTCCTCCCCAGGATCCTGCCTCTTGCTTTCCCTTTAGATTTTAAGTAGCGAGTTTCCATTCTTGTAGGGTGCTTTGGAAAAAAACACTTTTTACAAGATTGAAAACTCAAAACAGGGCACTCTATTTTCTGCATTAGTCAATATTGTATATTGTATTTTCTTGTTCTTATGCCCTGTACAGCGCTACGGAATATATTGGTGCATTACAAATAAAAGATAATAATAATAATAATAATAGAGATCGTATTTTGTATCTGAGGTTTCTCCCAATTCAAGTCTTTCTAGGTGCAAGGTGGTCATCATTAAAGCAAGATTGAATATAGCAGTTCAAAATTAAAGGTTGTAATTATTTGTTTTAAACCTTGTAAAAATATTAGGCACTTTATCAAGTGTATTTTTAAAGTCAGCATTACTTTAACTAGATGGTCATTTGAATTTTTTACTTGTATAGCCCCTGAAGCCATGCCAGAAGGAATGTCATGGATAATGAGGTTGCAACCCTTAATCTGTAGCTAGTCGCATGCAGACACACAGTGCAATGGGTAAAGACATCTGCTATAGACTTGCCGGCTTTTTGTCCAAAATCTCCTTCCTTATTTTCGTTTCATACATTAATATTTTTATTTGGTTTAAGTAATTATTTTAAAAGCATTACAACTTCCAGGTTAATCCTATATATATATATTCAGTTTTACCTATTAACCATAATAACAAATATTACTATCAAGAAAATGTGACAAGATATAGACCTAGAACTGTAATTTATTAGTTATTTGCTTTTACTATTAGGCTATGTATGTGCATGTTTCACAGTGGGTGAAAACACTAATCTAATATAAACATAATATTGAAAATATAGCATTTCCTCATTTCATCTGCATACAGTGCCTTGCAAAAGTATTCACCCCCTTGGCATTTTTCGTGTTTTGTTGCCTCACAACCTGGAATTTACATGGATTGTTTGAGGATTTGCATCATTTAATTTACAGAAACATGCCCACAACTTTGAAGATGTTTTTTGTATTTATTTTTTTATTGTGAAGCAAACAACAAATAGGACAAAATAACAGAAAAAGTCAATGTGCATAAATATTCACCCCCCTAAAGTCAATACTTTGTAGAGCCACCTTTTGCCGCAATCACAGCTCCAAGTCACTTTGGATAAGTCTCTATGAGCTTGCCAAATCTTACCACTGGGATTTCTGCCCATTCCTTCTTGCAAAACTGCTCAAACTCCTTCAAGTTGGATGGTTTGCGCTTGTGAACAGCAATCTTTAAGTCTGACCACAGATTTTCTATTGGATTGAGGTCTGGTCTCTGACTAGGCCATTCCAACACATTTACATGTTTCCCCTTAAACCACTTTAGCAGTGTGTTTGGGGTCATTGTCCTGCTGGTAGGTGAACCTCCGTCCTAGCCTCAAATCACGCACAGAGTGGTACAGGTTTTGCTCAAGAATTTCCCTGTATTTAGCACCATCCATCTTTCCCTCAACTCTGACCAGTTTCCCAGTCGCGGCTGCTGAAAAACATCCCCACAGCATGATGCAGCCACCACGTTTCAATGGATATTTTTTATGAAAGTAATGGCTTTCTTCTGGCCACCCTGTCATAAAGCCCAACTCTATGGAGCATACGGCTTATTATCTTCCTATGTACAGATACTCCAGTCTCTGCTGTGGAACTCTGCAGCTCCTCCAGGGTTACCTTAGGTCTCTGTGCTGCCTCTCTGATTAATGCCCTCCTTGCCCGGTCCGTGAGTTTTGGTGGGCGGCAGTCCCTTGGCAGGTTTGCTGTTGTGCCATGTTCATTCCATTTGGTTATGATAAATTTGATGGTGCTCCTGGGGATCATCAAAGATTTAAATATTTTTTTTATAACCTTACCCTGACTTCTCAAAAACATTGTCCCTTACTTGTTTGGAGAGTTCCTTGGTCTTCACAGCAGTGTTTGGTTCGAGGTGCCTCTTGCTTAGGTGTTGCAGCCTCTGGGCCCTTTTAAAAATGTGTGTATATGTAATGACAGATCATGTGACACTTAGATTGCACAAAGGTGGACATCATTTAACTAATTATGTGACTTCTGAAGGTAATTGCTTGCACCAGAGCTTTTTATGGGCTTCGTGACAAAGGGGGTGAATACATACGCACATGCCAATTTTCGGTTTTCTATTTCTAAAAAATAGTTTTATGTGTATATTTTTCTCATTTCACTTCACCAACTTAGACTATTGTGTTCTGATCCATCACATAAAATTCACATTAACAAAACATTGAACGAAAGGCTGTAATGTAACAAGATAGGTAAAAAGTCAATGGGGTGAATACTTTTGCAAGGCACTGTAGTTATTCGTATCACTGGGAAGCGCATTATGTGATGATACAAGTTAAGATTAGAGGCAGCCTATGTAGGTCAATCTACAATACCTTCCAAAAAGTATTTGCCCCTTCCTGATTTCCTATATTATAATTTGTCACACTTTCAGCACACTTCGAAGCCTGTAGCGGCATCGGCAAGCACGCAAAGGCTGCAGGCTTGAAATTTGGCTGCGTTACAGAGATATTAAATTAAACCTGGCCGTGAGTTACAAGCCATAGACGCAAACCTGTAAACCATTTGTCGCACGTTGGATGTGTGGCCATGCACATGATCAATTAGTCAAACCCGTAGTTACGGGTTTAGACAGAGCCAATGGCAACAGAGATCGTCATCATTACGTCACTGAAAAATGGAGGTTAGATTTCAAAGCCTTACGGGTTTTAATCAGACTAGCATTCAAGCAATAATGCAATATTAATAAATCACTAAATATGATATTCTAGTCCATGTGAGTTCTATTATATGTATTAACACATTGATTGCCGGGATCGATATACCACGGAAATTAAACATGAAATAATTTATTTTATATTGCAGATTTGCGAGCTTGAGAATGTTGTGCTACAAATTTTAATACCTAACATCACTTTCCCTTTAATTATGAGTACAGTAGTGTGTGTATGTTTGCATTTACAGTGCTATAGATAGGACTTTAACCTCTAGCGGGTCCTCTCTAGTACCCGTTGGCATTTTAGCTGCATTTGCAAGTTACAGGCTTGAACACCATTGTTTTTTTTGCAATTTAATAGCGTGATTGAAACATAACAGTTACAGGCTTGAAAGAACAAAGGATTTGTGGCTGCGGGGTGCAATTGTCGAAATCCCGTAGATATTTTTCGAACTTACCCTGCAAGTCGTTGGAGGGTTGCTTTACACGGCCATTTAAATAGCCTCAAGTCTTATGGTTTTACACTCTCAGGGATTTTAATAGGGCTATAAATGTTGTCCGATCTTTAGAACAAAGTCTAATAATAGATAAATTGAACCTGAGAGAACATGTTTTTTTACTTAATATAGTAATTTATTAAATAAATAAATAATTGCTCCTGGTTAAATTAACCTGATTAATGGGAAAAGTAGCATCAACTGAATGAATCGAGCCAGACTTGATTACACTCAAGTCTGTTTAATGTAAATCTCAATCATTTTGACCCTTACCATTAGAGTCAAGCTGCCATCGCAAAGATTTAAGAAGCACTTTAATGCCACTATGAAAAGCAGATTCGTAGATCAGAGGAAAAAATGTATATCAGTCTGTAAAAGGTAACAAGGCCATTTATAAGGCTTGAACAACTGTGTGCAGTGTAAAATCATCCAGAATGTCACAACGGAACCTAAAAAACATCCAAAGAACTTCCAACTTTGCTTGTCTCATCTAAGTTCAGTGTTCATAATCAAACCTTCCAGTGAACAGTTTGGCTTCATGTTCTATAGTATTGATTGACTGGATCTTCTTGCAGTCAAGCAATGTTGATAGCGTAATATATTTTACTTTTTAATAATTTGTCCAGACTTGCCATTACTTTCCTCCCCAGAAGCAAACATCTTTTAATTTCATGGCTGCAGCCTAAAGAGATCTTGGAGCTTTCTTCACTTCTTCTCCTGTCTATTTGCCAGGAACTGAGATTGAGCAGCAGGCCAACTTTTGCACTCTCTTCTTTTACCCTCATCAGCAGGTCCTTTAGTTCCTCCTCATTTTCAGACATCAGAGTAGTAACATTGGCGTATCTGAGGTTGTTGCCTCTGATTAACCCCAAATAAAGTTCAGCTGCTCTAATTGGTCTTTCCTGAAATTGTCTTAGTCGCATCCCACAGCAAAAGCCATGGTCCACAGAGAGCTTCCAAAGCATAAGAGGGATCTCATTGTTAAAAGGTATCAGTCAGGAGAATGGTACAAAAGAATTTCCAAGGCATTAGATATACCATGGACCACAGTGAAGACAGTCATCATCAAGTGGAGAAAATATGGCACAACAGTGACATTACCAAGAACTGTAGCTCCCTCCAAAATTGATGAAAAGACGAGAAGAAAACTGGTCTGGGAGGCTACCAAGAGGCCTACAGCAACATTAAAGAAGCTGCAGGAATATCTGGCAAGTACTGGCTGTGTGGTACATGTGACAACAATCTCCCGTATTCTTCATGTGTCTGGGCTATGGGTAGAGTGGCAAGACAAAAGCCTTTTCTTACGAAGAAAAACATCCAAGCCAGGCTACATTTTGCAAAAAACACATCTGAAGTCTCCCAAAAGCATGAGGGAAAAGGTGTTATGGTCTGATGAAACAGGTTGAATTTTTTGGACATAATTCCAAAAGATATGTTTGGCGCAAAAACAACACTGCACATACCCAAAAGAACACCATACCCACAGGGAAGTGTGGTGGTGGCAGCATCATGCTTTGGGGCTGTTTTTCTTCAGTTGGAACTGGGGCCTTAGTTAAGATAGAGGGAATTATGAACAGTTCCAAATACCAGTCAATATTGGCACAAAAGCTTCAGGCTTCTGCTAGAAAGCTGAACATGAAGAGGAACTTCATCTTTCAGCATGACAACGACCCAAAGCATACATCCAAATCAACAAAGGAATGGCTTCAACAGAAGAAGATTAACATTTTGGAATGGCCCAGCCAGAGCCCAGACCTGAATCCGATTGAAAATCTGTGGAGTGATCTGAAGAGGGCTGGGCATAGGAGATGCCATTGCAATCTGACAGATTGGGAGTGTTTTTGCAAAGAAGAGTGGGCAAATCTTGCCAAGTCAATGTGCCATGCTGAAAGACTCATACCCCAAAAGACTGAGTGCTATAATAAAATCAAAAGGTGCTTCAACAAAGTATTAGTTTAAGGGTGTGCATACTTATGCAACCATATTATTTTATTTTTATATTTTTTCTTCCCTCTACCTAAAAGATTTCAGTTTGTTTTTCAATTGAGTTGTACAGTTTACAGGTCACATTAAAGTTGGAAAAAGTTCTGAAATTATTTATCTTTGTCTCATTTTTTTACAGCACAGAAACCTGACATTTTAACAGGGGTGTGTAGACTTTTTATATCCACTGTGTATCTAGCTGCGCTTCTGGATTCAAAAGCAGGCAAATTTTTGTAACACACCTTTATACAATTAAATAAAAATAAGAAATTATAAAAAGCAACTGTGTTGTGTATTAAATACAATATTCTTAAAACAAGCAGCCTGGCGCTTATCTTCAGTTTCTTTTTCCTTAGGGCTGAAAAATAGACAAGGAGAAAAGAGGCTCCTCTAAGGTAGCAGGTTTTGCAAATGAGGAAAGTTCTTTAAAAAGTAGGTAATCTCCTTTCATTTATGTCAGGTTATTCAGGCCCTCAGATCCTTTCACTGCTCTCCTTTTGCAGGGTTATATGTGCAGTGAGCTTTATGAATCCAGTCATCAGGGAGAGAAAGGTATGGTCAATAAACTTTTAATACATACTAAAAAATAATATAAAAAGCTTACATTAGGTTTAGTAATGTCCACAAATGGAAGAACTTCCCTCAGTCATCTGTGTCTGTATCTCCACAGGTCAGCAGCAGCAGGCCTCCACGTGCTGTGGTTCTGTTTCCTGCTTTGGTAGTCACAGGTGGAACTGTTTAACCACTCAACCGGTTTCACACTTGTGCTTCATCTGGAGTGGGTGGTTGTGTTGTTCTGTTCTTAATTGACTTGATAATGCTCAGCATTTACAATTAACTTCTCAATTAGTACATAAAGATAACAAAATACATTTTTACACCATAGGCCACTTAAGACAAATATACAACTTTTATAAAATTACAAGGTACAGTTAAAACATTATATGTGTTAAAATAGTTTTCCAACACTCATGATGTTGTTTATTTAATAACATAATTATTTGTGTGTTTATATATTCTTGATAATTGAAACTGATAAATGGTATCTTTTCCCCATTTTTTTTACTGCAAACTAATGTTACTTCATGGTATTGCAGTCTGATAGTGACTTAGTAGCTGATTTTATTAGAGAAAACAATTTTGTCAAAATCTACATTTAAACCTTTGGGGGCCATGGAGTTTAAATAATATATTAACTCTCCTTCTTTTTGAGAAAATGTTTTTACTGTGTTTCCCCCTCTCCAATTCTGTTTAATCTCTAAAACACCCATACATTTAATTTCTCCTGGGTTTTGTTTGTACACTTCTTTAAAGTGTTTTGAAACTGAATGATTTGGAAAACCTTTTTTTATATTTCTGATATGTTCCTCAATTCTTTTGTGAAGAGGTCTAGAGGTGCGGCCTATGTATTGTTTCTTACAGCTACATTCTAGTATGTAGACCACATTTCTAGATTTACATGATATTTTGTTTGACACCTTAATTTGATTTGTATTTGAAGTCCTTTCCACTATACTGTCTTTAGGAAATGTATTTTTACAGGTTTTGCATGCATTACATAGCCCACATCTAAAAAATCTCCCTTTCTCTTTTTTATTTGTAGTCTGTTCTGTATTTATCATTATTTAACTAGCCTGTTTTTTAGATTGCCCGATCTTCTGAATATCATTTTTGGGCTTTTAGGCAAAATGTCTTTTAAAGAGCTAGCCTTCATGAGTATATGCCATTTTTTTCTTATTGCTTTCTTTATCTGTTTATGATTTTTGTTATAATCCATGATGATAGACATTTCATATTCTTTATTTTCTTCCTTATTTTTGCTTTTATATTCTAGTGTAGTTTTTCTATCAATTTTCTTTATCTCTTCTAAGGCATTATCTATTTCTTGTTCTGGGTAATTTTTTTCTACAAATTTCTTCTTAATGTTTTCTGCTTGTTTGAGAAATATTTTGTTATCACTGCAGTTTCTTTTACTTCTTCTGAACTCCCCTTTTGGTATATTCCTTAGCCATTGCTCATGGTGTTGACTGTTTTTTAAGATGAAGTTAGAACAGTCTGTGGGTTTAAAATATGTTTGTGTTTTAATGTTGCCATCCTATATATAGATGTTTAAATCTAGAAAGTTTACCTCTTTTTTACTTATTTGTTCTACAAATTGTAAGTTATTTTTATTGTGATTAATTACCTAAATAGATTCCTTTTGGTCTTGTTCACTACCTTTTCAAATCAAAAGGATATCATCCACATATCTTTTCCATGTGATAATGGTATTTTTCAGAGGTACCATTTTTAGGAAGGTCTCTTCCCACCAACCCATGAATAGATTTGCATATCTTGATGAAAATTTTGTTCCCATCGCTGTCCCTCTGTCTTGCAGGAAAAAATCATTTTCAAAGCAAAAATAGTTGTTATGAAGGATAAAATGTATTCCCTCTAGAATTAAGTTTATTTGTTCCCTTTTTAACTTTTTTTCTTGATTTAAGAAATATTTTGCAGCATTTAAACCTTGCTCATGATCTATGATGGTGTATAATGAGTTGACATCTATTGTAACTAACCACCAATCTTTTTTCCATTTCAGTTGTTCTACAAAGTTAATTATAGCGGTGGTGTCTTTTACATATGATGGATTTTTTTTAACTCAGACTGGAGGAAGCAGTCAATATACTCTGACAAGTTTGTAGTAATGGAATCAATACCTGAAATTATTAGTCTGCCAGTGGGGTTAGTTAGATTTTTGTGAATTTTTGGTAATATAAAAAAAATGGGATTTTTGGATATTGATTAAACAAAAATTCATATTCTTTTTGATTTATATTTTCTTCTTTTATACCTTTATTAAGGAACTGTTTACATGATGTGTTAATTTTTTTAGTTGGATCACATTTTAGTTTGTGGTATGTTTCTTTATCTGCTAGTTGTCTCTGGCATTCTTCAATGTATTTGTCTTTATCTAGTATAACTATTCCTCCCCCTTTATCTGCTGGTTTGATAATTATATTATTGTCCTTTTCCAGGTTTTTTAGTGCCTGTTCCTCTAGTTTTGATAAGTTGTTTTTTCTTTTATTTATCTCTATTTTTTCTATATCCTCTATTACTAGATTTTCAAAGATTTGCATATAATAGCTTTTAGTTTGATTTGGATTAAATGTGGATTTTCTTTATAAATCTGTATGTATAATTCCTTCCAAGCTGCTTTTGTTGTTGCTATAATAAAAGGTGTCTATCAGTAGAAAAATAAGTTAATTGTTTATCTAGCTGCGCTTCTGGACTAAAAAGAAGGCAAATTTTTGTAGCACACTTTTATACAATTAAATAAAAATAAGAAATTATAAAAAGCAATTGTGTTGTGTATCAAATACAATATTCTTAAGACAAGCAGCCTGATCTAATTTTTCAGATCCCTTTGAAATCTTTTTCTATGTTTTTATATTGTGTCTTTAGATTCTTGGCGCTTATCTTTAGTTTCTTTTTCCTTAGTGCTGAAAAATAGACAAGGAGAAAAGAGGTGCTCTAAGGTAGCAGGTTTTGCAAATGAGAAAAGTTCTTTAAAAAGTAGGTAATCTCCTTTCATTTATGTCAGGTTATTCAGGCCCTCAGATCCTGTCACTGCTCTCCTCGCTCATGGTTATATGTGCAGTCAGCTTTATGCATACAGTCATCAGAGAGAGAAAGGTATGGTCAATAAACTTTTAATACATACTAAAAAAATAATATAAAAAGCTTGCATTAGGTTTAGTAATGTACACAAATGGAAGATAACTTCCTTCAGTCCTCTGTGTCTGTATCTCCACAGGTCAGCAGCAGCAGCCCTCCATGTGCTGTGGTTCTGTTTCCTGCTTTGGTAGTCACAGGTGGAACTGTTTAACCACTTAACCGGTTTCACACTTGTGCTTCATATGGAAAGTATATATGTATATGTATTGTGATAATGTGGCCTTTGGCTACTGGTTTCTTCTGTGACTTCATACAAAGAAATCGAGTCCCAAAGTGCTTTTTATCTCTTTTAATAAAAAGTTTTCAAACATAAACAAAAATAGCTTATTTTCAGCATGAAATAAACATCTACTTAAACGCACTGGCTTAACATCAGGAACACCCTTGCTAGCACTGAAGCCACTTCTCAGCCTTCAGGTAAAATCATAGAGTCTTTGAATATTCCATATTCAATAGCTTAAAGTGTCCTTTCTATACAGTCGTCTTTCAATTTCATACCATAGGGTGGGGTTCTGGCCCACCCTCCTCTCCAGATACCACAACCTCCAGGGACCCTTAACACCTTCTTTTGTTGAAGGCTACAAATCTGTTAACTTCACAGACTTCTCCCTGGGGTTATCAGACTCTGTAATTGTACCTTATTTCCACAGTGTCTCTCTCTCTCTCAGCTGTAATGGATCCTCTGCTCCAATCGCTGGGATAGCACCAATCAGTTTCCTCTTTAATAACTGTTGTAGCCAAATCCCTGCAGCAGCTCCTCTGCAAATCTACTGTTTCCTCTGCAGCAAACAGTCTCCTCTGTGAACTTTCGGGTCTCAATGTCTGCTTTCAGCAGACAAAAACAGTGCCTTCGATTTCACTGGCAGATGCATACAAGTGTCCTTCTTAGCTTGTAGTGAGGCTCTGGCCTCATTCTTCTAGGCCAAACAGAGCCAAATAGCATTGCACTCCCCCCCCCCCCACCTTCCCATCTCTCTGTGTGTGCCTTTAACAGGCTTACAACACCTGCAGGTTCAATTAGTCACTTAGCACTGCTCCAGTAAGTTAACTCTCTCTTTCCTGGAGAAAACTTTTTTATTATGTGTCTTGCTCTCACCTCTGGGGGGCACCATGTAACAATATACTCTATATATATAAATATATATATATATACATATATATATATATATATATAAATATATATATATGTACAGTATATATATATATATATATATATATATATATATATATATATATTGTTGTTGTTTAGTCATTCAGTCGTGTCCGGGTGCATCTCTCAGTCACTGCCCCTCTAAGCTCCATCAAGTTCATGTTCATTGCTTCAGTGACCTCATCTGTCCATCTCTGTCTCTGTTGTCCCCTTCTACTTGTGCCTTCAATCTTTCCCAGCATCAGAGTCTTTTCTAGGGATTCCTGCCTTATCATTATATGGCCAAAATATTTGACCTTCACCCTCATGATCATACCTTCTAGTGAACAGTTTGTCTTCATTTCCTGAAGTATTGATTTATTGGATCTTCTTGCAGTCCAAGGGACTCTAAGTAGTCTTCTCCAACATCACAATTCATAGGCGTCAATGCGACCTTTGTTGATAGTTTAATATCTTTACTTTTTACTAGTTTGACTAAGCTGGCCATAGTTTTCCTCCCCAAAAGCAAACGTCTTTTAATTTCATGACTACAGTCACCATCTGCAGGGATCTTGGATCCAAGGAAAATAAAATCTGTAACTGCTTCCACTTATTCCCCGTCGATTTGCCAGGAAGTAAGATTTGCCATGATCTTTGTCTTTTTAACATTGAGCAGCAGGCCAACTTTTGCACTCTCTTCTTTTACCCTCATCAATAAGTCCTTTAGTTCCTCCTCACTTTCAGCCATCAAAGGAGTATCATCAGTGTATCTGAGGTTGTTGATATTGCTTTGAGCAATATTGATTCCGGCCTTGATTCCAGCCTTACGCATGATGTACTCTGCATATAAGTTGAATAAATAAGGTGACAATATACAATCTTGTCGCACTCCTTTTCCGATCTTGAACCATTCTGTTGTCCCATGTTCGGTTCTGACCATGGCTTCTTCGTCGACATACAGATTCTTTAGGAGGAGGATGAGATGAGATCTGGTATTCCCATCTCTTTAAGGACATGCCACATTTTGTTGTGATCCACACAATCAAAGGCTTTAGTAAAGTCTATGAAGCAGGTGTAAATGTTTTTTTGGAACTCTCTTGCTTTCTCTATTATCCAGTGGACATTGGCAACTTGATCTCTTCTGCCTCTTCCTCTGCGGAACCTGGCTTGCACATCTGGTAGTTCCGGTTCCATATATTGCTGGAGTCTAGCTTGTAGAATCTTAAGCATTATCTTGCTGGCATGTGAAATTACTGCAATTGTTCAATAATTGGAGCACTCTTTGGCACTGCCTTTTTTCGGGATTGGGAGATAGACTGACCTTTTCCAGTCTATTGTCCAATGTTGAGTTTTCCAAATGTGTTGTCATAAGGCAAGTAACACTTTCACAGCATCATCCTGTAGAAATTTGAATAGTTCAATTGGTATTCCATCACCTCCTGCAGCCTTATTATCAGCAAGACATCTGAGGGCCTAGCTCAATTCGCTCTCCAAGATGTCTGGCTCCAGCCCATTGGACAAACTACTGAGGTCATCACTGCTGTTAAGATCCTTCCTGTATAGATCGTCAGTGTATTTCTGCCCCCTCTTCTTTATCTGATCTTCTTCTGTTAAGTCCCTACCATGTTTATCTTTTAACATGCCTACTTTGGCATGAAAGGTGTCTTTTCGGTTGCCAATTTTTTTGAAGAGATCTCTTGATTTACACATTCGGTTATCTTCTTCAATCTCTTTACATCGTTTATTGTAGAATGTCCCCTTATCTCTTCTTGCTATCATCTGGAATTCTGCATTCAATTGGACAAATCTTTTCCTATTTCCTCTACCTTTTGCTTTCCTTCTTTCCTGGGCTACTTTCAAAGCCTCATCACACAGCCAGTTTGACTTCTTACTTTTCTTTCTTTTAGGGGTATTTTTTGTTGCTGTTTCCTGGATAATGTTGCAAACTTCTGTCCAAAGTTCTTCAGACATTCTATCTTCCATGTCTAGTCCCTTAAATCTATTCATTACTTCCACTGCATATTCACAGGCGATATTGTTTATCTTGTCTGATGGTTTTCCCTCTTTTCTTCAGTTTAATTTTCAACTTTGCAATAAGAAGCTCATGGTCTGAGCCGCAGTCAGCTCCAGATCTTGTTTTGCTGACTGTATAGAGCTCCTCCATCTTTAGCTGCAAAGTATATAGTCAATATGATTTATATGTTGTCCATCTGGTGATGTCCATGTGTAGAGTCGTCTCGGAGGCTGTTCGAAGAGGACCAGAGAATTATCTTGACAAAATTCTACTAATCTCTGACCGGCTTCATTTTGTACTCCAAGGCAAAATTTGCCAGTTATTCCAGGTGTCCTTTGATTCCCTACTTTACCGTTCCAATCTCCTATGATGTTGGTAACATATTTTCTTGGTGTTATATCTATGACATGTTGAATGTCTTTGTAGAACTGAACAACTTTAGCCTTTTCAGCATCCGTGGTTGGAGCATAGACTTGGATCAATGTGATATTAAATGGCTTGCCTTGAATTCGAATTGAGATCATTCTGTGATTTATTGGGTTGTAACCAAGAACTACTTTGACCACTGTTTGAGTGACTAGGATGGCTACTCTATATCTTCGGCCCAATTCTTGACCACAGTAGAAGATATGGTGGTTGTTTCATGTGAAAAGTCCCATTCCAGTCCATTTAAGTTCATCAATTCCTATGATATCAATGTTTAACCTTGTCATTCTTGACCACATCTAGTTTGCCTTGGTTCATCTAACATTCCAGGTTCCTATGCTGAATTGTTCTTTGCAGCATCAGACTTTCCTTTCTCCTCCAGACACATCCACAGCTGGGTGTCCCTTCGGCTTTGACCCAATCACAACATTAGATCTAGTGTTACTTGTACTTGCCCTCTGCTCCTCAGTAATGTGGTAGGCACCTTCTGACCTAAGGGGCTCATCTTCCGGTGCCATATCGTTATGTCTCTGTTTGTGCCTGTCCTTAAAGTTTTCTTAGCAAAGATACAGGAGTGGGTTGCAAGTTCCTTCTCCAGTGAACCGCAATTTGTCTAACCTCTCTGCCATGTCCTGTCCATCTTGGCTGACCCTACATGGTATATAGCTCACAGCTTCATTCAAGTACACAAGCCCCTTCACCACAACATGGTAGAGATCCAGAAGGGAATATATAATAAGTGGTGTGCTTTCCCACCAGATATACCTATGAGATGCTTGTTGATTAGAAAGTCTCCAAACATATTCCCAAATTCACATATTTCCTTATTATTGTTATTTTAACAGGCACTAAGTGCAATCTCTGAACCACCTTAAAGTAGCTCTCTCTAAATGTTTGATGTTTAATTATTTTATGTGTCAAATCAAAAGCTTTGAACCATTTTTCCAATGTAATTGTTGTATTGAAATCTTTTTCCCATTTGATCATTTGTTTGGTTTTATCCAAATGATCTTCTTTTTTTACAATGTTATAACATTCTGATACTAGATGTTTACCATCACTAAATAAAGCTAATTTTTCAAATTGTGTTAGATCACTGTGTTGTAAAATTCTGTATTTAGATTTATTAATCTTACCTCATATTCCAACCATTCTGTTTTGGGTAAGCCAAATTCTGTTCTAGGCGAAGGCTGCTTTACTAACTGAAATTTCTCGTTCCAATTATACCATATATTGATAACAATAAATGGGCATTTATTTACATCATAAGTGGGTTTATCTTGCCACAGACAATTTGTAATTTGATTATTGCCTACCATCGCATTTTCTATCTGCCACCAGCTTATTTTTTGTTTTCAATTTAATGCAATGTGATAGCAATACTGCAGTATAATAGATTTTTTCTGCATGGGGATGTAATCCTTCCTTTTCTAAAGCTTCTTTTAACTAATGCCAGCTTCAACCTTGTTTTTTCCCCATTATATATAAATACATCAATTAGTGATTGGAATTTATTTATCATACAATTCGATACTTTCAAAGGAAGACATCTAAATATATAATTCATTTTAGGCAATATCGACATCTATCCAACAACGTTTTAATCTTATCATATAAAATATCAAAGTTCACTTTAATTAAAGTCTCAATATTGTGAAAAAATTTAATTCCGAGATTGATTTAGCCATGTAATATCTTCTTTATTAATTCATACAAATAATGTTTCTGTTTTAGTCTTATTCATTTTATAATATGAAATATTCCCAAAATTTTTAATCATTTTTAAAACATGGGGGAGAGAATTAATCGGATCAGTAATAACATAATTTTATATGATTGGCCATCTATTTTTATACCTTTTATATCTATAGACCTTCTAAATGCCTCTTCTAAAGGCTCCATCATAATCACAAAAATTAGAGGTGATAGGGGGCATCCCTGGCGAGTTCCACTCGCAATTGCAAATAAAGCTTTTTTTTATCCCTGGGCGTTATACATAGGCAGATGGTTGGGAGTATAAAGCTCCTATTGCCTTTGTTCCAAAGCTATCTAAACCAAAACAAATTTAAACTAGAAACAGAGAGTCCCTATTTAGCCTATCAATGGCTTTTTCAGCATCTAAAGTTTAAACTATACAAGGCAATTGCTTATTTTTGCAATATGCAATTAAATATATCAGTGAATTAAATCTATCAATCCTAGTGTTGTCTGTGCCTTGTCGGCCATGTACAAAGCCCGTTTAATCTAAATTGACTAGGTTCGGAAGTAAACAATTCAATCGTGTTGCCAAAATCTTAGAATAAATCTTTATGTCAGTATTTATTAAAGACTATCGCCTCCAACATTTCCCTAGGTGCTTTGCATTTTTTTCTTAATCTCATTGAAAACTTTGCTGATATTTTTGCTAAAAAATATAGAGACTCCTCTTGATTTCTTTTTATATGTTGAATTTATTTTGGTAATAATAGATTAATAGACTAATATAGTTTACCTGTTAATATATGTAACAATTAATAGCCTAAAGAGCTAAAAATGTCTTTTTATTTTCCTGCAACATATAATGTCAATTGGGACTGTTGCTGGCCTGAGGAGATAGTGTCATGAATGTCCCAACTGTGCCTTAGAAATAAGCTGCGTGCACGAGGGCAAACCGTTGGTCTATTTGTGTAAAGCACTACTTTAGATGCGTAATGTTGTTAGTTGGAAGTTAGTGTTGCAAAATGGGGTCATTTGTCTAGGTGCTACGCGGTTCACGAGCATTTCCCATCCTTTGTGTATTTTGTACCTTGTTAGTTCCTGGGTGAAAGTGGTACGCAGCTGGCAGTGTTTTGCGCGATTCACGGTCGTGTAACTTCATTTGAATTTTTTGGGCGACATTTTTCATCTTGCTTAGCCAATTTTCGAGTGCTGAAACTAAGCAAATTCTAGTTAAATTTGCCTGCAACCTCACTCCCAGGCGTACTGGCTGTTCCCCATGTTGTGTGTGATGTTTTATTTGGGGGGGGGGGGTTTGCATTTTTTGTGCTTTTTGTGTTTGTTGATTTGAGAGGTTCAGCCATTAACTATGTATTTTTCCTATCTCTCATAAAAAAAAATTCGAAGTCTCGCGTTTGTAAAATGCTTGCTGCCTAAGGCGATCCCGTGTTTCCTAAGTGTTTGGATGCTAAGTCTTGCATTTTTCAATGTCTAATCGGCTCACCTCGCTTCACCTTCTGCGCTCCTTTCCGGCTAACTCCTACGTGTTTCATTGCCTCAACTGCTCGCCTCTTTTAGCGAGGCAGGCAAGCAATGAGCACCTTCGGCTTCAGAAGAACTTACTGTTTTTGCTGTTTGGTCAAGTTTAAGCTATATGACCAATGTCTAGTCACGTCTCTGCCTTTGGGCTAGAGATTCATGTTTTGATATTTATTGTGCCGACTAACCTAGGTTTTCTAGGTCTTGCTACTTGTGAATTCATGTTCTCTACCTTAACACACGAGTTACTCAGTTTAATTTTTTCCTAATGATCTACCTCTATACATGCAGAGAAATATTGATATCCCGGACTATTGGAATCCCCAGTAGACAATGTTGTTCATTACTAATGTGTTACTCTATTAATTGTATCATTATAAGACATTGTTAACATTCATTTAAATTATTCATTTATTATATAATGAAACATGAAATCAATATATGTATTTGCTTGTTTAAATGCTGTCCTCTTGTTTAGGTACTGAAGAAAGTGAATATTTCACTGTCCGTAACATCTCCCTCATTGCTGGTGCGGTTGTCACCATTATATTCATCGCTGTTGCAGTTTATGTGTGCGCCACCAAAAAAGGTGAGGTTGGATTTCACCAATAGCTGGAGTTGTTTATTTGAAACCCTCTTCTAAATTTAGATCTGTAGATCAGAAGCCCACAGTCGTTTTTGACACATGAGACTGAGAGTAATTTGCAATGTTCTCAATATTAAGTGTTGGAGTGCGAGCTTGGCATTATAACAGATCTTGGGTTTCAAGAACCTTGATACATTAGTGGGTTTTATTGTAGGTAAATTCTTCCTTAAGTGAAATGTGTGCCTGCGTGTACCAATATAATGGCCCATGTTATATAGTTCATTACACAATATAGATGTTCCAGTAGATACATCTACTGTAATTTTCTGTATCTTACCATGTGCATCAAAGTACCTCACCATTTTATATTTAGTCAATTATATCCCGAATAAGAGCTATGTAGGGCCACATATTTTTGGATGTCTTGTCTTTTGACTGCTTGCACCAACGCAGCATCATTAACTTGTATTTAAACTATATGTTGAAAGAGATGTGTAGGACAGTTTCATGTTGTATGTCTTGTCTTTTTGGATGGCTGCATCAAAACAACTCACTCACATTTAGTTAACTATATCCATAGTCCAACATATTTAAATAGAGATTAAACCTCCCAATGGTATATGTATTGTCTTTTGGGTCTTGTGAATTTATAATGTAAAGTGAATGTGTAGACAGTTTTATTAGAAGGTTTTGCCTCATTCTTGTTATTTTTTTTTATTTTTGTCTTTCTGTTAAAAGGAAGATGCTACTATACATTATGGTAAAGTAGAAGGAAGGTGAAAATGTGCATGTGCCAATTAAATACTTTATCACTATTATTTTTTTTTCTTCTTGTTCATTCCCTTCTGGTCTCACCCCCTGTTGTAGCATGAAATTATTCTAGATGTGACATTTGTTGCTTCTCTGGCCCTCAGTGATATCACATTATAGGGACACTGTAACCCCATCAAGAGATTGTTTTCATTCTAAAAATCGTAAAATATGGGCTATATATTGTATTAGTCGAACCTTTCCTGTTGGCTGGCCGAAATATTGGCCACTAGGTGGTACAGTCGTTTTTTCTGTGAATTTCTTAGGGTTTAGGGTTAAGTGGTAGGGGTTTGTTGTTAGGTGTTGGGGTAGGGGTTAGGGTTACAGTGGGGGGGGGGGAGTATTTGATCCCCTGCTGATTTTGAATGTTTGACCACTGACAAAGAAATGATCAGTCTATAATTTTAATGGTAGGTGTATGTTAACAGAGAGAGACAGAATAACATAAAAAGAACAAAAAAAACGCATGTCAAAAAAGTTATAAATTAATTTGCAGGTCAATGAGGGAAATAAGTATTTGACCCCTTCATCTTAGTACTTGTTGACAAGATGTCAGATGTTTCTTGTAGTTGATCACCAGGTTTGCACACATCTCAGGAGGGATTTTGTCCCACTCCTCTTTGTAGATCCTCTCCAAGTCATAAAGGTTTCAAAGCTGAAGTTTGGCAACACGAACCTTCAGCTCCCTCCACAGATTTTCTATGACATCAAGGTCTCGAGACTGGCTAGGCCGCTCCAGGACCTTAATGTGCTTCTTCTTGAGCCACTCCTTTGTTGCCTTGGCTGTGTGTTTTGGGTCATTGTCTTGTTGGGATACCCATCCACGACCCATTTTCAATGCCCTGGCTAAGGGAAGGAGGTTCTCACTCAAGATTTGATGGTCCATGGCCCCGTCCATCGTCCCTTTGATGAGGTGCTGTTGTACTGTCCACTTAGCAGAAAAATATTCCCAAAGCATAATGTTTCCACCTCCATGTTGGACGGTGGAGATGGTGTTCTTGGGGTTATAGGCAGCATTCCTCCTCCTCCAAACACAGCGAATTGAGTTAATGCAAAAGAGCTTGATTTTGGTCTCATCTGACCACAACACTTTCATCCAGTCCTCCTCTGAATCATACAGATGTCCGCTGGCAAACTTCAGATGGGCCTGTACATGTGCTTTCTTGAGCAGGGGGACCCTGCGGGCACTGCAGGATTTCAGTCTTTCACGCCGTAGTGTGTTACCAATTGTCTTCTTGGTGACTATAGTACCAGCTACCTTGAGATCATTAACAAGATCTTCCTGTGTAGTTCTGGGCTGATTCCTCACCGTTCTCATGATCATTGAAACTCCACGAGGTGACATCTTGCATGGAGCATCAGACCGAGGGAGTCTGGCAGTTATTTTGTGTTTCTTCCATTTGCGAATAATCGCACCAACTGTTGTCACCTTCTCATCAAGCTACTTGGCGATGGTCTTGTAGCCCATTCCAGCCTTGTGTAAGTCTACAATCTTGTCCCTGACACCCTTGGACAGCTCTTTGGTCTTGGCCATGGTGGAGAGTTTGGAATCTGATTGACTGATTGCTTTTGTGGATAAGTGTACTTTATACAGGTAAGGAGCAGAGATTAGGAGTACTCCTTTTAAGTGAGTGCTCCTAATCTCAGCTCGTTACCTGTATAAAAGACACCTGGGAGCCAGAAATCTTGCTGATTGACAGGGGATCGAATACTTATTTCCCTCACTGACCTGCAAATCAATTTATAACTTTTTTTACATGTGTTTTTCTTGTTTGTTTTTTTTGTTATTCTGTCTCTCACTGTTAAAATACATTTACCATTAAAATTAGACTGATCATTTCTTTGTCAGTGCACAAACGTTCAAAATCAGCAGGGGATTAAATACTCCCGCCCCCCCCACTGTAGCTGTTAGGAGTAGGGATAAGGTGTAGGGGGTAGGTGTAAGGGTTTGGTCTTAGGAGTAGGGGTTAGGAATAGGGTTACGGTTGAGTGTTAGGGTTGAGGTTAGAGGTTAGGGTTAGGTGTTAATGGTTAGGGTTAGATATTAAGTGTTGGGGTTAGGTGTTAGGGTTAGATGTTAGGTGTTATGATTAGGTGTTAGGGCTTATGGTTAGTGTCACGACCCACTCTCTGGCTGGGGTCTGCTGACAGGGTTTGGGTTACTCTGGACCTTGGAGTAGCTTTGAGTACAGGAACATCATGTCTCAGCCCTTGGTTTAGAGTGAGCAATATTGACAGTAAGTCTGACGAATCTTACTGCAAGCATATGTCCCCGGGTAAATAATACATCTACACACCACGTCTTGATGAAAATTATGAACCACGTTTTATTTTGGAACAACATACTTAAAACATTTCACACACACACAGTGGAGGGAGTGGATCAACCTTTCCCCTTTCTCTGGCCAATAGGGTAACCTCCAGAGTAACCTAATTACCTCTGTCCAATGTAAAAGAGGTAGGCTATGGGAACCACCAGACCCCTCCCATGGGCCAACCCCAGGCGTGGCCACCAAGCTCATTCTGACCCAGACTCTCCCCGTGGAAACTTCCTGTTTGAACTCCTAGGCCCCCCCATTGTTATCTAGGTGCCTAGCTGTCTGGCAAATCTCTTTGTTTATACTAAGGACCATATGGCCAACTCCTGACTGAGAGTTTATACAATGGGGAATGGTTAACTAAATACAATCAATCCCTAATACAATATACAACATAATACTAACATATAATCACCACAACCCAAACCTTTTGTTCTTCCACATGGCAACAGCATGCGGAAGATAACCCAGCCCAAAATGGCCACTGCTTTCAGTCACAAAATGGCCCCAGCATAGTTCACACCAAATCCAATATGGCCCCTGGGTGATTCATGACAGTTAGATATTAGGGTTAGGTGTAAGGGTTAGGGGTTAGGGTTAGGTGTTAAGGTACTGGCAGATGTATGCTGACAAGAAATTCACTGACATGTCGGACAAGCCATCTAATGGCTGATACTGCGGTCAGCCAACAGCAAAGATCGTACTAGCCTTTTTTCTCTAAACAAATACAGGACTATTGTTCTGGCTCAATGTACAAATTCACATCTCTTGATAAGGTTGGATGATCTAAATGAAGGGTAGCACCGGAGCTCTTTGGACAACAAAGAGACAGATAAGTAGACTATAAAATTAGCACATCAAAGCAGCTAATTAGTATTTGGTCGTTTTCATTTGCATAAAATTGCAGGCCAAATATAGGTCAATTTCTCAGGAACGATCCACTTAAAAAAAAAAATTAAAACATTATATATAGACAGTTTTTCATGATCTTTAAGAATAACATAAAAAAGAATTTGGCGGTAACAGAGACTTTTAAATCGACTGAAACTCCCATTATTACTTAAGTTTCCCTTCCAGCATCATGACATCACTAAGACCAAGCAAAGTAGACCCATTACATCATGCCTTAAATAAGGACATTTAAGCTGAGATCATGCTGGGTGTTCAATTAATTTTAAAAACATAAAATATCCTATTGTGAAGGACTATATTTTAAACTGTGCATCATGTGTTCAGAATAAAAAAAATATATAATACAGCTTTGAACATATTATGCTATTATGCTTGATGACGTCTACTATTTCAGTTTCCACTTATCTACTACCTGATGTGGTAGGAAATTTTGAATACACGGGAAGTTTGTATATGCGCAGTAATAACGTTGTATATAGAACTGCAATTCATAAGGTCTAATGATATGCGTATTCGTTTGCAATGACTAAATTCCCCATTTAATTCCAAGCCCGTAATTACCTTCATACAGCCCGTATGTCTGCAGATTAGAAATTTGCTACAGTTAAATATGTATTTAATTGCTCAAACCCACAATTACAGGCTCACAGCCCCAACATGAAAACCATGAACACGTACGTAGCATTTCAGGTCATGATCAAGTAAACAAGCCCGCAGGTTACAATTTAGACAGAGCCAATAGTAAATGAGGCCGTCATCATGACGTTAGTAAAACATGGAGTTTAGACTGCAATTAATTTGTGTTTAGAAGTATGATTTGCAATCGGACTCTCAATCCAGAAATGTAGAAATCCATAACAATTATTAAATCATCTATTCTAGTCCATGTGGGTGGCCTGATATGTATTAAACTCATTGAATCCTAGCATGGGTGTAGGAGCACCAAAAAATCTGGGGTGGGGACAAAGGTTAAAGAGAAAAAAACCTGTGGCCCTGAGTAGTGCAATTCAACTGTACTTTGAGGACATACATCCTGCAAGTGAAGAGGGCAGGCAACAAGTATAAAGAAAACTTATAATAGTGGAGCACTACACAATATGAACTTATTGATCCTCATTCAATTGAACTTTTGGGAGATCCGGGCTTCAGAAATGTAGCCTGCAAGTTATTTTGCTATTCAATTTGCGTCTTTTTGCGGGGTCCGATCGGATTATGGGCTCCGGCCTACGATTTCCTGCAATGGTTCACACCGCAAGTTAATGCCCTTCCAAGCCTTTGATCTTTCACGGCCACAGGAGATGTGAACGCTAAAATCCCAAATCGCTATTCAATTGCTACGATTCCCCCTAAGCAAGTCGTCAAGCCCGCAAATGGCAAAAATCGAGTCACAAGTCACAGGTACCAAGGAGGACTCGCAAAGGGCTTAATGATATGTCCGGAGCATTTTAAATGCAAATATATACACACTACTGTACTTTTATTGAAAGTGAAAGTGATGTTAGGTCTTAAAATTAATAGCACAACATTCTCAAGCTCGCAAATCCGCCCGAAGAAATACTTTATTTCATGTTTTATTTCCATGTTATATCACGGCAATCAATGTGTTAATACATATACTGTAACTCGCATGTGATAGAATATCCTATTTACGGCTTTATCAACATTGCATTATTTCTGGAATGTGGGTCCGATCATAACTCGTAGTTCAATCCCATAGGACTTTGAAATCCAATCTCCATTTTTCATTGAAGTAATGATGATGATCTCTGTTTCCCCTAGGCTGTTTCTAATGGAGTTACGGCTTTGTGTAATTGATCATATTCAAGCCCGCAAATGCTACATACGATAGCATGGTCTACGATGTGTGCTATCGGGCCAGGACTTTTTGGCTTGGCCAATTGAATAGCACCATAAGTTGTGGACACTGCGGGTCCACAGGCTTACGGCCTACATCCTTTGACCTGTGGGCTTGCAAATAAATGAGGCTTATTCTGTTAGAATAACCAAGGAATAATACTTATCCACCACCAATGGAAGCCATGATCTGAGGCAATACAACTTATGAATATCTTGAGCCCTGCCTACAGAGTAAATCAGCTTAATGAAAAAGAATTTGAAGGAGTGGGCAAAAAAAAGAAAAAACATTTTTAAAATATGGTGAAGTAAGTTTGGATTATTTTTATACATGCACAAACATTGTACTTACAAAACATAAAAAAACTTGTTATCTATTTAATACTAAAAAAATCAAATATTTGGAGTAAGCCTTATATAGAACATCTTTTTTAATGTATGTATTATGGCAGATTTTTTACACTTTTTTGAGCTTTAATTTTAAAAAAGAGGTTCTACATACAGATAATAGGCTTTTTTAGTATTTAGTAGATAACGTTTGATTAATCTCATAGGGCCTCATTCTATTATCGGCCGTAAATCGGCCGTAAGGCTGCGATTCCTTGCGGGGGTTCAGTTAACTCGCGATTCTATTATACGGCCCCGCAAGGATCTCCTTTTACGGCCGGCCGCATATCTTTGAACTGGCCGTAAGCTGTGAAATATAAAAACTGAAAAATAAATTCAAGCCTGCACTGTACAGCTCTGTAAATGCTAGGGATCATATTGGGGGACATGAGGATTAAAAGGAACCCACTCTCAAGCTTGCACATCAGCCCAAACCCGAGTTCAAATTAACTGTTTATTTTCCGGCTGCGGCGTGGGTGTGTCTGAGGTGCTCCAAGCACTCTGGACTTTTTACATGGATATTTTACGCATATTAAAAATAAAATATTTTACGGATTTGAGTACAGGATAATTATGTGCTATTTTTTCTAACACCTAAAATACCTTTATAGTCTTCTCAAAGTGCAGGATGGCTTTATTTGAGCTATTTTATGTGCTTAATTGGTGCTAGCGAGACCTCTTTCCTGCAAGTAAGCTGCGGCTCGTTTTTAGCCTTGCAGAGAGGTTTCCCGGAGCAATTGAATTGCAAATCTCTTGCGGCCGTTTTAGATCAAAGGCTTTCCTCCGGCGCGAGCGGCCGCAAGAGATAGCAAGGCACCGGCCGCAAGCCTGCCGGAATCCCCGGCCGTAAGGGAATAGAATAGCAGAATAGCTTGCGGCCGGTCCTTGCGGCCCCGCAACGGCTGCGGCCGCTAATAGAATGAGGCCCATACTCTTTAGCTTTAAGGTAACCTAAATTACATCACATCATAAATTTTTGCTGTTTTTAACCATTTCTTGCGCTTTTCTCCAAAAAAAGATTTTCAGCAAATTCGTAAGGCAGAAAGGCAAATATAATATTTGGAGAATCTGCAGAGAACAGAGATAACATAAGGAAGAGAGAGAGAGAAAGAGAGAGAAAGATACATTGAGAGTAGAGAGAAAATGGTAGAAATGGAGAGAGAAAAAGAAAGGAAAGTAGTACTTTATAGAAAGATTAATAGATAATTGGAATAGCCTTCCAGTGGAAGTGGTAGAGTCAATCACCGTCACAGAAGTGAAGCATGTCTGGGATAAGCATAAGCCCATCTTAGGGCTTAATAAGCCAGGCTTTTGTGTTGATAGAATGGGCAAGCTAAATTGGTCTTTCTAGTTATCTGTTATCAAATCAATGGATTGTCTATGTTTAAGGGAGGAGGCAGGACATAAGAGAATTAAATATACAGACAAGGGAGAGAGAGAGAAGGGAGAGAGCGAAGGACAATGGAAGAAACAGAAATTATTATATATTATACAGAAAAGATTAGAATGGAGTGAGAGATAAGGGGAATGGAAAGAAAGGGACAGATATAGGTCCAGAGAGGATGGAAGAGAGGGAGAAAGAGAGAGAGGAGGGAAGAGGCTAAGGGGGGGGGGGGAGACAGTAGGGATAAGAGGGAGAGAAGGGAGCAAGAGATACATACATAAGGGTTTATGCTGCTAGACATATCCCAATGAGCCCTTTGTTATTATATCACATATTATAATTGTACAACTACGATTCGTCGTCACGCTGTGTTGCATAGTGCGTACGACTTAGCGATGAGCGCCGCAGGCGCTCATCGCCCGGCGAGCCATGCGCAGCGAGGCTCGTTGTTAAAGCGTACTACTTTGCCGATCGTACGACTTTGCGATGAGCGCTGCAGGCGAGCCGTTAAACCGCAGCACTTTAACAATGAGCACCGCAGGCTCTCGTTGCAGGCGAGACTTGCGTAGCGAGGCAAGCCGTTACGTTAAACCGTAGCACTTTGGCAATGAGCGCCGCAGGCGCTCATTGCAGGCTCGCCTCGCGTAGCGAGGCGAGCCGTTAAACCTTAGCACTTTTTTACACAAGACGCAGGACTTAGAAAAAAAATACGAGATGAAAAAAATTACGAGATAAGCGGCGGAACCAAAACAATAAATAAAACACTAAATACACACTAAAAAATAAAAAAAAAGGTCACTTACAGCATGGGGAACCAGGCAGGACATCTGGGAGTGAGTTGGAACTCCAATTTACATCGATTTAGACGAGTTACAAAGATCGAAAATTGCATAAGCGATAAAAAAATGGCCGCCCCAAAAAATGAAAACGAGGCTATACTACTACGAACTGCGTAAAACACAGACACAAACGTATGTGCTCGAAAAACAACGAGACAAAGGATGCGCATTAACCGCACATTGAGTAGAAAAAGACAGTAGCGAGTACATTTTACGAAACGCAATTACAGATTTACGCATTAAAACAGTTTTACCGCCTTTGTCTCGCGCAACATCGGATTTCACGCCTGAAACAACGGATTTGATGAAATATAAGTTGAAAGTTAAAAAAATAAAAAGTAAAAAAAAAAATGGGTATTTATTTTAAGAAAAAAAAAAGGGACAAATGTAGCTGAGTCATTTTGTGTTGCAAATAAATTTCACAACATTTAATATTTAGTGACCGTCATTTTACCGTTTTACCATATTTACCGTTAAACCGTAGTACTTTAGCGGGCTTAGCGATGAGCGCCGCAGGCGATCATCGCCCGGCGAGCCTCGCGCAGTGAGGCAAGCTGTTAAACCGTAGTACATTGGCAATGAGCGCCGCAGGCGCTCAATGCAGGCGAGCCTCTCGTAGCGAGGCGAGCCGTTAAACCATAGCAAAAAAATACGGCCGCAACTTGCGAACATGAAAAAAAAGACAAACACAATAAATCCACACAGCACATACAAAAAATGACCACTAACCAACACTTTTTTAGAGCAGAGTCATTGTGATTATTTTCAGTTCCATAACTTGTGGTTTCCTGAATTCCAATGTTTAGAGGTTATTTCTATTAAAATAGCATTCCTCATTAGAATTCTGTGCGTTTTTTTTTTTACTGATGTCAAAAACTAAGTGAGAGATGCACATGTAAGAAGAATAGACAACTGAACTCAACATCCCCTATAGCAGTGTTTCTGGTCCTAGGATTGGTGTCATTCCCTTATCTGCTGGTCTTCAGCCATAAAGGGAAATGAGCAATGGGTTAAGAACAAGGTTGAATGGGATGAAAGGGATTAATGGTAATAATTGATCCAATGTAATGACCTTAAAATGGATCTAGATATTTTAATGCATTGACCTAAACAAAATCCTGGTAAATCATTTAGAAAAGCAATATTCAATATTAAACTTAACTTTCAGACGCCAACTTATAAACTTTTAGTTGTCTCAACCCCTTATGAGGTCATTACAGGAACAACTCTGACCAGGAAGCAGTCCTAAATATATTAGACACAAATGTATGTCTGGAAAGGAGCAGCGCCACAAACAGTTAAACATACCTTTATTGTGTAACATTATATGTGACACAATAAAAATTATATTTAATTACCAATTCTGGTGCTGGAAGTGGATGTTTTAAAGTAAATTTAACATTGAATAATGTGTTTCTAAATCATTGAACAAGATTTTTATTATTGATAAAAAATGGTGAAATAAGGACATTCAGAAAAGTTTTAGACGTGTCCCTAATGGTTTAAAGCTACTGTTCTGCAAGATGGTACCACCTCATGGTTCAGAATGTAATGCTTCTTTGCATAATCAAATACAGAATAAGAGATAGACACCTGAGAACATGGACCTCTTTATCACCAACCTATGCTGAGATGCTAATAAGTATGTCAGGGATCTTGATGTTTCTTCGGTGCAGATGGGAACTGCCTGGATTTCAAGGTTGATCTTACTTGAGGGTAGAGTGAGAATAATATTCTATAGAGATTTATCTTCTTCAATGCCACCACTGAAAAACAGTTTTAGTGGAGATGATGCATGTTAATGCCTGATTTGGGTTGAATTGCAAGCGTAAAGGGCTATCAACTCTTTATCAGAACCAGTTCTCCATTAAAATTATTTTCTGTTGGGCAACAGCTACCTTACCTACTTCATTATTCCACAAGTGATATAAACTCCATACTGAACATGGACCATCCCATAGGCTATGCTACACACTGTTCAAATGATCTGAAACCATATTAGATCCATTGTAATGGTACATGCAAGCTTGACTATGCATAAAAATAATTATGGTTGGGGTTGTCCACTTTGCTCACTATGCTTAGGGTGATCTACAGTCCTATATACATATACATATATACTGTATATAGGGGCTTAATTTCTCTTCTGCAATGACGCCAGTATAAGGAATCTAATGTACAATTCCTACAAACTATATATTCTGTTAGGCTGATTAATAATGACATAGACAAATGAGATGTATTTAGAAACATATATTGTGTACATAAATTAACCAATTGTTACAAAGCATGTACTAAAGAAACAAATGGCAAACATTAAGTATAAGACTATATTTTCAAGGAGGGAACATATATACAAACCCTATATTATTTTATAATCAACACATTATTCACTATATATAATGCCCTTTTGGTCAACTTATTTTAGGAGGTCAAACATCAAGTTTGGTCATTGGTCCCCAGAACTGCTCTGACAACTTCAACATGTCTCTGATATACATATATAGGGCCTCATTCTATTAACGGCCGTAGGAGATGCGGGGCCGCAAGGACCGGCCGCAAGCTATTCGGCTATTCTATTCCCCTCAGGCTGGGGATTCCGGCAGGCTTGCGGCCGGCGACCTTGCTATCCCTTGTGGCCGCTTGCGCCGGAGAAAAGCCTTTGATCAAAAATGTCCGCAAGAGTTTCGGCCTCAAGAAAAGCCTGGTTGCTATTCTATTACTCCGGGAACCCTCTCTGCAAGGCTAAAAGCAAGCCGCAGCTTACTTGCAGGAAAAAGGTTTCGCTAGCACCAATTAAGCACATTATAAAGCCAAAATAAAGCCATCCTGCACTCTGAGGAGACTATAAAGTGATTGTAGGTGTTAGCAAAAATAGCACAACATTCCCCTACACTCAAATCCGTAAAAAAAATATTTTTTAATTTATGTCAAAAATCCATGTAAAAAGTCCCGAGGGCTTGGAGCACCTCAGACCCGCCCACACTGCGGCCGGAAAATAAACAGTTAATGTAAACTCGGATTTGGGCTGATGTGCAAGCTTGAGAGGGGGGTTCTATTAATCCTCATGTCCCCCAATATGATCCCTAGCATTTACAGAGCTGTACAGTGCCGTCTTGAATTTATTTTTGCGTTTTAAGTTTTCTGAGCTTACGGCCGGTTGCAAGATATACGGCCGGCCGTAAGGGGAGATCCTTGCAGGGCCGTATAATTGAATTCCAAGATAACGGAACCCCCGCAAGGAATCGCAGCGTTGCGGCAATTTTACGGCCGATAATAGAATGAGGCCCATATTGTCTTTCTCAAAGGGCCACTGCAATTCAAGAAAAAAATTCTTGTGAAGTATGTACCTAATCAGATATTTATACAAAAACATTAATTATACCCGTAATAAAGCCATACAGCCTTATTAAATTGCGATTCAGCAAATTTTAAAGGGCTCTATTTAAGCGCAGAGCATATTTTTTTACAGAAGTTTTTAGTTAGTGAACTTCTATCCAAAAGCAAGGTCTTCACTAACTAAAAATTTCTGTAAAAAAAATATGCTGTGTGCTTAAATAGAGCCCTTTTCAGTTGGCCAATTTAATAAGGCTGTTAATGTTTAGAGAAATCACCTATACACTAGTTTGCTAAAACTGCACCATCCTACAGGCAGCTACTAAGCGCTGGTCACTCTTTGGGCATGACTCTCATTTTGTTTTTTTCTTATTTTACTGAAATTATTTCCGTAGGCTTTCATGTATACACAAATGGTATATTTTTTCTCTCTCCCACTCAAACAATCTCACACATTATTTTTAGATCAGATGTTATATTGATGGCTACTAATTTCTAGCATTTCTTTCCGAATGATTAAGATCAGAAATGTTACCTGGCCCAGGGCTGGTAAATGAGACCTTCTTTGCAGATGTGTGCAGTAGAAAATGAGTGAGGACTGGGATGAAGAAGAGGGATGAGGAGGGGGGACAAAATGAGGAAGGTGGAGTGGAGAGACAATGAGGCAGGAGGAATGGGGGCAGGGAGGGATGAAGAGTGGGGAGAGATTGCGGAAAAAGGTGATAAAAAAGGAGAGATGAGGAATGGAAGAGAATTTAGAATGTAGAGTGGAGAGACATTGAGGAATGGGGACAGAGAAGGATGAAGAATGGGAGGGAATTGAGAATATGGAGTAGAAAAGAAGAGAGATGAGGAATTGGAAAGAATGAGGAATATGGAGTGGAGAGACAATGAGGCAGGACTCGCAGAAGGAATAACAACAGAGAGGGAAGATAAATGGGAACAGAGAGGGGTGAGGAGTGGGGAGAGAATAAGGAAAAGGCATTGAAAAGAAATGAGATGAGGAATGGGAGAGAATGTGGACTGTTGAGTAGAGAGACAATGAAGAGGAGGAATGGAGAGAGAGGGATGAGAAGAGGAGAGAGAATGAGGAATAGGGAGTGGAAAATAAGAGACATTAGGCAAATGAGGAATGTGGAGTGTTTAGAAATATTTTTTGATTCTGCAATGTTCACTTGGAAAGCCTCAGAGACTTATTTAGATTTTATGCTGCTCTAGTCTTGTTTTCTAATTAGAAGTACTTATTTCAAGCCTTTTAACGTAGTGTTACTCACATGAAAACTTTGGTCAACAGTGAGGGTTGTTTTCACCTTAAAGAGGAAGTTCCACCCAAAACACATTGCTTATGAAATAACTCATATAAACAAGTTCAAATACCTAGGCTATTTTATTGCTCTATATTTGCTGAGACAGGGAGCTACCCTTTTTTATATTATCTTCTTTTTTTTTAATTATCAAATCATTTCATATGATTTATATTCTATAGGTTGCACTCAAGAAATATACCCAGCAAAGCAAGATAAACATTTGATGTCGTATCGGTACACCATGGTTTTCATATAATAGGATTTCATTTGTTTATTTGGTCAAATTTTGATGGTAGTTTCACAACCTTTAATTAATTATTATGGATGCTTCCAGAGACCAGCAGAGGCATAAATACTGGCTTTATTATATTTTTGTTGCTTAATTTTTTTTATATATATATATATATATATATATATATATATATATATATATAGATATATAGTGGGGGGTTTGTCCACTGACAAAGAAATGATCAGTCTATAATTTTAATGGTAGGTGTATTTTAACAGTGAGAGACAGAATAACAAAAAAAAAACAAGAAAAATGCATGTAAAAAAAGTTATAAATTGATTTGAGGAAAATAAATATTTGATCCCCTATCAATCAGCAATATTTCTGGCTCCCAGGTGTCTTTTATACAGGTAACGAACTGAGATTGGGAGCACTCTCTTAAAGGGAGTGCTCCTAATCTCAGGTTGTTACCTGTATAAAAGACACCTGTCCACAAAAGCAATCAATTAATCAGATTCCAAACTCTCCACCATGGCCAAGACCAAAGAGCTGTCCAAGGATGTCAGGGACAAGATTGTAGACTTACACAAGGCTGGAATGGGCTACAAGACCATCACCAAGTAGCTTGATGAGAAGGTGACAACAGTTGGTGCGATTATTCGCAAATGGAGGAAACACAAAATAACTGTCAGTCTCCTCGGTCTGATGCTCCATGCAAGATGTCACCTCGTGGAGTTTCAATGATCATGAGAACTGTGAGGAATCAGCCCAGAACTAAAGGGGAGGATCTTGTTAATGATCTCAAGGCAGCTGGGACCATAGTCACCAAGAAAACAATTGGTAATACACTATGCCATGAAGGACTTAAATCCTGCAGTGCCCGCAAGGTCTCCCTGCTCAAGAAAGCACATGTACAGGTCCGTCTGAAGTTTGCCAATGAACATCTGAATGATTCAGAGGAGAACTGGGTGAAAGTGTTGTGGTCTGATAAGACCAAAATAAAGCTCTTTGGCATCTACTCAACTGAATGCTGCCTATGACCCCAAGAACACCATGCCCACCGTCAAACATGGAGGTGGAAACATTATTCTTTGGGGGTGTTTTTCTGCTAAGGGGAAAGGACAACTGCACCGCATCAAAGGGACGATGGACGGGACCATGTGCCGTCAAATCTTGGGTAAGAACCAAGAAGAAGCACATTAAGGTCCTGCAGTGGCCTAGCCAGTCTCTAGACCTTAATCCCATAGAAAATCTGTGGAGGGAGCTGAAGGTTTGAGTTGCCAAACATCAGCCTTGAAACCTTAATGACTTGGAGAGGATCTACAAAGAGGAGTGGGACAAAATCTCTCCTGAGATGTGTGCAAACCTGGTGGCCAACTACAAGAAACGTCTGACATCTGTGACTGCCAACAAGGGTTTCGCCACCAAGCACTAAGTCAAAGGGGTCAAATACTGTCAGTGGACAAATGTTCAAAATCAGCAGGGGGTCAAATACTCCCCCCACCCACCCATTGTATATATATATATATATATATATATATATATATATATATAATATATATATATAGTGACAAAGTGTGTGCCACCAATTTTTAGAAGCTTTTTCCCAGGTCTGGAAGAGTTAACTCCTGGAGCTAACTCCTTCAGACCGCCTTCAGTGCTCATTGTAAGCTTCTTGGTGTATTTTTTGTTATCAGGCACTTTTGCTGTCATTGTAAGGTCCGCGCTGATCTCCTTTTTGCGCTTATTGCAAGGCTGTCCCCTGGTGTAGTTTGTGCCCTATGAGCACTGTTGGCGCTCCTTGTGAGGCGCGCGATGAAGGACTTTGCCGTTTATTGTGTAAGTGTGTTTGTTTGTTTTTGTGTATATGTAGTTTTTCATGACAATTAATTAATTAATGAAATCATAAATTAATATACTTTACCTATTTGTAATTAATATATGCAGGAAGCATTGTGCTGAAGAGCTGACAATCTGTTTTGATTTTCCTGCAGCATACAATGTCGATTTGCAGTGTTGTTGAGCTGAGGTGTAAGTGTCAGCAATGTGTGCAGTGTGTAGTGTAAATATGCTGCGTGCGTGAGGGGAAGCCGTTAGTGTATCGGTGTACTTCTGCATTCTGTAAGTTAGTGTTGTAAAATGGCGGTGAATGTGTATGTGGTACGCGGGTGTGGATGATTTAGCGTCCTTGCTAATAGTGTATATTGTACCTCGTACGGCTTTTTGTAAAAGTCGTATGTGCTTGGTGGTGTTTTGAGGCTTTAGGGGTTGTGTAGACTCGTTTTCATTTTTTTCGGCTGCCATTTTTTCTCTCGCTTAGGGGATTTTCGTGTTTTCAAACTCTGTAAATTTGACTTAAATTGAGGTGTGACTTCACTTGCAGAGTGAAGTCCCACGGCTCTTTTTTTTTTTTTTTTTTGTGTAAGTCCATATTTAGTCATTTTGTGTTAGATGTTTTTTTTCAAAGTCCCACATCTGTGGGTATTTTTTCAACCGATTGTGAGGCGGCATAGAGCTTCTACCTCCGCAAATGCGGTTTCGCAAGGGTCCCCATTTGCGGCCTGCAATGAGCCTTTGGCTCATTGCAGCCGACGTTGGAGCTTTGCAAGGGATGCAGTTCTTGCAAGCTCGCTTTGCGAGCTCGCAAAGCGTGATGACGTTTCGTAGTTTGACAACTATTATATGTGATATATATATATATTGAGTCTAAGAGAATAAATAAGCAATAGAAACAATGGTTTTAAACATTTTTGGTCTGTGAACCCCTTGGGAGCTGGAACATGAGGGATTGTTTTTTATTTATCAATGGAGAGGTGGGGAAGGAGAGAATATGTGCAGGTTAAGAGTATTTGTTAGATAATTGGATTTGACTAAAATTGACACCAAACCCCTTCCATCAGGTTGCATGCATCAATTAATGAATGCCCTGTCCCCCAGCAATGTAAACTTTCAAACACACACATCTACCAAGGTATCATGGATGCCTCCAGGGTCTAGCAGAGACATCAACATATATGTTTATTTCCTAATTTAAGACTAGCTCTATTAGCCTCAATTTTGAAACACGGTCCATTAAAGGAACTCTAACCCAAAAATCAACTTGATTTTTAAGTTATTACAATAGAGCATGAAAACCTAACTGTACATTGTATTAGCATTTTCTTCTAAATCGGACCATTCCTGAGAAATTCATTATTTGTGCTGTCTTTTGAGCAGCTCGTGAATACTAATTAGCTGCTAAATAAAATTACAGTCTGCTTGGTCAAAACAATGACACCCAATCTTGTAATTTCGATGAACACCCCCCACCAAGTACTCTGAGACACACATTTGCATATTATCTGCATAATCAATATTGTATTTCTCAGAGAAAAAGCTAATACAATGTTTTTTTATGATGAAACCAATTTTCTGTTGGGATGGCAATGTTCCTTTAAGTAAGATACTACCAGGCTTACTACAATGAGTAGTTTATGGAGTAAGACCATAAAATACATACATTCTAATAAGGGACTCATTCAATTGTGATTTGGCCAATGGAATAGGGCTCTATATACTGTAAGCACATAGCCTATTTATTTTACAGAAGGTTTTACTTAGTGAAGACCTTGCTTTTGGATAGAAGTTCACTAACTAAAAACTGCTGTAAAAAAATATGCTCTGTGTTTATTCTGAGCCCTATTCAATTGGCCAAATCACATTTGAATGATTATTTAGAAAAAACATAAATCAAATAAGTAGCTATTTTCAGAGAAAGAACTAACTTCTTGTTTCTCTTCTCCATAGTTTGCCAGACCACCAGAGCAGTGTAAGTTTTCCTTCCTCCACACCTTATAGTTCTACCCATATTTTGATGTATTTTTGGATTACTGTCCAGTTTCACTTGTGTTTCTGTTTCTCTGCAGGGGCCCAATTGTTTATGTGGACTTTACTGAGCAAAACGAAACCCCAAATTCCCCTTTTACAGGTAATTCTTTGTAAAATACTAAAGCAAATATACAGTATTGAATGTGCTATTATACACTATATCTGGTGTAAGAGCTGGTATGTACTTTACCACTGTGTTTATAAACGTAATAATAATCAGTAACTAAAATGGTTTTCAAATGAATATTTGCTGCCTAAGATGCTGGGTCTGTTTCCAACTTCCTGGTGCATGTTGTTTGTCTGGAAGCCATTGAAACCACCTGGAAGCTGTTTAGTCATTCCATAGTTATGCTCTGTGCATGTCTGAACATGCCCCCACCAGATATCATTAGTAATTTTGGCATTGCCTGCTTTTTTTATACATAGTAATTGAGGATGAAAAAAATATTTTTAGTCTGTCACGTTTAACCTTTTTTAGATATCCTCTGATCCTCTGCTCCTTATGATATGTGGATTAATTGTTAATTAATTGTTAATTAATTTAGAGGAAAGCAATGATAAATGAACCAAAATGGATGCCTAAGTCATAATTCCCAAATAATGAAAAGACTCCCAGATAACTTCAATAGCTTCCAGAAAAACAATGTGTGTCATGTGACAGGAGGGAGGTGGAGACATACCCAGCACCTCAGGCAGTTTAACATTTATTCAAAGCCATTTTATTTACAGACTGTACAAATATAAATATACTAAAGTTGTAAATTAGATAATCATAGTCCTTCATCTGGTGCCATTTAGCCCCTGAGATTATTTGGATAATTTCATATATCAGAATCCGTAATAAAATAATGTGAGTAGTTACAATGTTACTGATAAAGGTTTGCAGATAACCAATAAAAAAATCTTGCGAATGTACTTACATATTTGATTATTTCTTTTTTTTCCCTAAGCGTCAAGACCTGGTGGATTTCAAAGTCAGGTAAAAATAATATATACTTATTAATTTGTATGTGCACAGTATACAAGTAATGTATATGAAAGCATTGTCTACATAATAAATATAGCACAATAAATATACACACTGTACATACAAACAACTATCACACATTATGCAAGCACTACACAAATTTACATACACTATACATACGGTATACATTTACCATACGGTATACATTTACCGTAGCGCTACACAATATGTCGGAGCATTATAAATGAACTATAATAATACACCATACAGTGTACATTTACATACACTATGCATACAGTATACATTTACATACACTATGCATATAGTGTACATTTACATACAATACTCAAACTTTACAACCACTTTGCACCTAATATACACATTATGGCTGAATGCACCCATAGCATACACCTTTTCAGCTCCACACACTCACTTACTTCATACACACTTTACACTTAATAGAAATACACTACCTTCTTGGGCTTCCAACACTATACAGAATCTACAGCCATATGCATCCACTTCATAGACAGCAATATACACTCATTTTACAAACCCTTTAAGTGCAGTATACACTTATTTTGCTCAATATACACTCAGGGCCGGATTTACACCTGCAGTGACCCCTTTATATAAAGATTTATTAAACATTATATATATATATATATATTTATTTATTTATTTATTTACATATAAACCATTATATATGTATATATGTTTCGGAAATAACAAAGTATTTCTCAGAGATATCTGTCCCTGGCCAAATTACCAATATTTATATAGTGTGCACACCTTAGAGAGATAATACACCAACACAGAGTTCTGGTATAAAGCTTTCTCTTGCCTAATTTATTACGACAGCCATCATTTATATCGTTTTTAGTAATCAGATAAAAGTTACAATTAAGCAAAACATCAGGTTTATAAAGCAATTCATTGGTTATGAGGTGTCCGCTTTTACAGGACCTCGATCAGGTATTGGGTTAATACATTAAGGAGTCTCCAAGACTCATCCCACAGGGGGATGAGTCTTCCTCCTCATTTGTCAAGAAATCAAGACAAAGGGAAGATGGCGCTTTCCTTCTGGTGTCTTCAAGGTGCGGTCGCTGTCGTCATCCTTGTTAGACCGGAAGTAGTGTCACCGGCATTTTGTATGCGAAAGCAGTGAATCCTCCATCTTAGAGCTCTCTCTGAATCAGCATTTATTAGTAAAACTTTGGTTATACGATAATACTGCAAAGATAAGGTATATAAGTAGGTGCACGAATACATTTATGCATTTTGTACTGATCCCAATCCATAACAGTCCCCCCTAAAATGAGTAGAACACCCTATTGTAATATCGGGTGTCTAAAGCTAAATATCTTGTTATGATAGATATATATATATATCTTAACTATGGTCCTTCCAGAGCACTATTCATTATGTCTTCTATTTCCGGATGTTGAAAGCATTGCATGTGTGTAAGTCATAGGTACATATCTTCGTTCGATCGGGCTTGCCATGACCTGACGTCACACCTACCCTATGACCTATGCGGTATGGGGAAAACCTAACAAGCCTCTAATATTCTAATAGTGTAGCTAGGCTTGGATAGGGACCATAGGACTCAGGTATAGTGTAGCTCAGCTCACAGAACACTCTCCTTAGAGCCAGTTAAAGTCTGCATCAGAAGATGAGATGTCTTACAATCATCATTCTGTCCATGTAGATCTATGTCTAAATCTTGGTGAATAAAGGTAGGAGAAGCCTTGTCCACAGCTTTCTGAAGGTAATTGTGTATACAAGGGATAATGCAACATAAGAGGAAGGCTAGCAAGATTATGACAATAAAGATGGCCATCCCTATTTGCAACAATACTTTCTGCCAACCATTCATCCAACCAAACCATGATTCCCAATAATCTTGTTTTAATTTTGTTTTAACTCCTGACCAAGATTAGCCAATTTCTGGATTGCCATTGTGATCTTGCCATTTGGACCTGTATTGTCAGGAAAGTATGTACAACATGTGCTAGTGGCTGGAAGCATTTTACATACTCCACCTTTTTCTGCAAGGATCATATCTAATGCCATACGATTTTGGAAGGCCATGTGTGATGTAGCTTCTAATTGTTCTGCAATGCCTTTTAAGGCATCCTTAGTGTAATTAACAAAACGTAAATATAATTGATCCAGGCAACATTCTTGTTTACACCAATCATCGGTATGAGTGACTCGAATCCTGCTTGATTACGGGCTTTAAACTCATCGGGCACCCCCCTTGGGACTCCAATAGAGTCTATGTACACATGAGAGTCAAAACTTTCTCTGGGTTTAGATGATGATGATGATGATGTATGTCTTTTACTTCTGGACTGTGTCTGAGAACACTAGCCGAATCACCATAATGGGTTGGAACAATATGAAGGGGCATTATGGCTTTAGCTAGGGTACATCCCCCCCTCCACACTCCTGATAGTCTAACTCTAAGTTTCATGTCCCCAAATAGCCAATATATATCTCCCAATGCTCGTGTTTGATTAATTAACAACGTGGATGATCCATCCCTATAAGTGGGACAGAATCCACTTGGGAACGTCTGTAGATTGAATCCATAGGAGACATTTCTACGGTAACATGTGTAGTTTCCTGGATATATGGTTATACCTTCACCAGGGTGAGGGTTTTTCACAGATATAGGGTATTTTTTCTTCCACTGTTCACATCTGGATGAATAGACAACCTTAGTCTTAAACAAACTCAAGAAACATTTTTCTTCCAACAGAGGTATATTGAGAGGAACTGTCCCTAAATGGGGCCTAGCGTGGCCACAGACATAAAAACTTGTCTGGTTACTCTCTTGCACGCTATATCTCATCCACTCCAACCATACATTGAGGTCTGAATACCCTGTTTCAATGGCTAAAGTATCTTCATAAGTTGGGTCACCAGTGGCAGTCATTGTACCAATGATATGTGATCCTGGTTTCAACATCTGTAATGCAAGTGGTAAGTCAGGATACTCATACATATCTACTAGTTTGAATTTACCGAGATATTTGGTGGTCTCCCCCTTAGTCCAAGCACCTATCCAGTATGTGTCAGCATCTATGGGACTAGGATTCTGTATGTTCAGAGTCAGTTGCATACTAGACCCAGATACCCCACTATTTAGACATCTGCCTGTCTTTAACAGAGTCAATCGGTCTAGTAGGGGTTTCCCTGGGTTGTCTCTTTTAGTAGACGCAATCTGAGGCATGTAATGCCAGTCTGTCCCAGTAGTCCACCCTGCGTCATACCATGAGGAACATTCTGTACCAAAGAATTTGTCTGCTGCACATAGGGTTATGGCTTTATCAGGGGAGTTCTTGTACAAGTCACACTGTTCTGGGACTGTAGGGCACTCAGCAACATCACAAAAATCAAATGTATAGGTAGCAACATGTGTATTACGTGAATTATACCAAAATGTGATACCATCTTTACACTTTGTAATGGTTACCTGCTGAGCAATATTCGAAATTATCATGAAGGACAAGACAAACCACTGAATTGTACTCATTGTGTTAGTTCCTGATCATCAGGAGGAGGAACCTTTTTAAAATGGGATGCGTGGACCCAAGTAGCTTTCCCTTCCAGCTTAACTGATGTAGCTGGGATTAGCAGCACTTGGAATGGGCCCTCGTATCTGGGTTCCAAAGGGGTTTTTCTCACAAATTTCTTAACCAGGACCCAATCTCCCGGGAGTAGTTGATGAGTACCAGTGATTACTTCCGAATCTGGAATAGGAGAACACCTGTGCATGGATTTTAGTCAGTGCGGTGGACAGTGCAATCACATAGTCAACAAGTACATCAGATTTAAGTTGCAATTGCTGAGGAAAGTAGCACCCTAGCCTAGGAGCAGACCCAAACAAGATTTCATGGGGGGAACAATGCATGTTTCCCTCTAAGGGTATACCTAACACTGAACAAGGCTATAGGAAGACTTTCAGGCCATGGCATACCAGTTTCTTGTGACATTTTTAGCATCCTAGATTTCAGGGTACCATTCATACGTTCCACCTTCCCACTACTTTGAGGATGGTAAGGCGTATGAAAGAAGAGGGTCACTCCTAGGGCTGTCCATATTTCTTTGGCCAGTACTGCTGTAAAAGCTGGTCCCTGGTCACTCTCAATTACTTCAGGGACCCCATATCTGCAGATGATCTCTGTTAACAGGTGTTTCACTGTTGTTTTTGCTGTCATGTTTGTAACTAGGTAGGCTTCTGGCCATCCTGAGAACATGTCCACGATGACTAATGCATATTCATACCGCCCACTCTTTGGCATCTGAATGTGGTCAATTTGTATCCTCTGGAATGGATACAATGATTTCGCCAAATGTCTCTGTGGTGGTTTCTCAGTGCGGCCTGCGTTGCACTTGGCACAAATTCTGCACGATTTACAGTAAGTGTTTGTCAGAGTAGTGATGCCTGGGGCCATGTAATACTTATTTATTAAGTTGTTCATGAGAGTCTTTGACAGGTGTGCTGGTCCATGTGCCCATTGTACTGTAGCTGGGTACAAGCTTCTTGGCAGACACAATCTCAGATTGTCAACATATAGTCCATCTTTCAAAGCTGTTCCTTTTGCTTTCCATTTGTTCATTTGTGAGTCCTGGGACTGCATATGGGTCTCTGGCTTGTATACTGGGAGTGCTGTTTGCTTGCCAGTCAAGAGTTTTCTTTTCTACTCCTTCCTCTTCCAACTCCTCTTCCTCTGCAGATTCCCACCATTTTAATGCAGCTCCTAATGATTTCCATCCATCTGGTGCAAACTTTGATAATGCAACATGTGGGATTTCTGTATCCCAATGTTTGTAGAGCAATTCTGCTTCTTGTGGGAGCTCCACTGTAAATGCACAATCACCTGCTGCATTTTTGTACAATGTCTTTAGTTTTAAGGTGACCTGCTTCAATTTAGTGAATCTTGCTTCATATTGGAAATCTTGGCCTGGAGATTGTTTATTCCACAGTGTGCAATATAGAGGGTCTTGTGTCTCATCTGTGAGCGTCTGGCCATTTCCACCACCTTCCAGTAGACGTCTTTGTACATATAGATTGGTTATTCCTGATTTTGGGTTCAAAATCAGGCTGTACCAAAAGTATCCATCTTCCTCATCTCCCCCCTCAGGAAATGGTAAGAGAGTGGCTGGATTGAGAACATAACATCTCTGCAAAGTAACATTATCTGGTAGAAGGAGAGAACATTGCAGACGGAGATGTCTGGCTGTAGTCATGTGCTTAGGTTGAGTCTGCTGTATGATGGCTGCAATGTCATGTGGTGCCAGAACTGTGAGAGGATAACCAAGGACTATGTCATTTGTCTTGTCCAGTAAGGCATGTGCTGCCAATGCTGCTCTGAGGCAAGACAGCCCTCCTCTTGCCACAGCATCCAATTGACATGAGAAATAGCCAATAGGCAGTTGTCTGTTTCCATGGGACTGTGTCAAGACTCCCATTGCATGTCCTTCTTTTTCTGACACAAAGAGCTTGAATGGGAGATCATAGTTTGGTAATCCTAGTGCTGGTGCTATTGAAATAGCTTTCTTCAGAGTGTAGAAATTATCCAGAGCTGTCTGTGTCATCTCATATGGCTCTGTCTTCAACACGTCATATAAGGGTTGCATTAGAAGAGATGCTTCTGGCATCCAAGCTCTACAGTAAGAGATAAGACCTAGGAAAGCATGCAGGGGTCTGTGTCCTTCTGGGACTGACATTTATTCTCTTTTATCTATTGCTTGCACACGGGCACGTGTAAGATGACGCACACCTTTTGACAGACAGTGTCCTAAAAAGATGACAGTCTCTTTACACCGTTGTAGTTTCTCTCTAGATACTTTGTATCCTTGTTCTGCCAAGTGTCTCAGTAAGCTTTCTGAGGTCCTTGTAGCTGTGGGAAGATCTTCAGCACACAGCAAGAGGTCATCAACATACTGTAGCCATACAATGTCAAGATTCGCTTGTTGCCAGGAGTCAAGGATATGGCTCATAGCTTTGGCAAACTGGCTGGGCGAATTTTGCGCTCCTTGAGGCATTACAGTCCATTTGTATTGATTATGATCATGCGTGAAAGCAAACAAATACTGGCAAGAAGGGTCAAGGGGAATACTGAAGAAAGCATTTGATAAATCCACTACGGTAAAGTATGCAGCTGTTGGAGGTATTCCAGAAAGGAGAGTGTTCGGATTAGGCACTATCGGAGTGTCCAATATGGTTGCTTCATTGACTGCTCAAAAATCTTGTACCATACTGTATTTTACTGGTTCTCCCTTTTTGGATTTCTTCTTTACTGGAAAGAGGGGCGTGTTACATGGTGACGTACACGGGACCAGCGCCCCTTGCTGCACTAATCTCTCTATCTGCTGAGAGATTGCATCTATTTGTGCTGGCTTCAGAGGATACTGTGGCTTGCGTGGTAGCTCTGCTCCAGGTTTTAGTTTCACTATGACTGGTGGTACCTTTAGGTGTCCAATATCTTCCGGTCCTTGTGACCAGAGTGTTGCTGGAATCTTGTCCAAGATATCAGCTGGCCCTGTATTACAGATGCTATTGGCATCTATGTGTAGTAGTATGGGCAGTGAGCAGAGTGCTGACGTGTCAGTGACTTGTAGAGGTGTAGACACCTGTACAGTTCCGTCCGGGGTGAATGAGATGGATGCTTGTAATCGGGAAAGCACGTCTGCACCTAACAGATTTATAGGGCATGTGGAGGATACTACAAATCTTGAGAGCAGGTCTGGAAATGGGCCTATTTGCATAGGTTGGGTTAAATGGTTGTAGATGGGAACACCATCTACTCCTACACAAGTGACATCAATGTTAGACAGGTAAGCTGTATCGGGCAGATCTTGTTTTCTTAAAACGCTTCTAGCTGCACCTGTGTCTATGAGAAAGGTTTTGGGAGCTCCCTCTATTGGTAGTGTCACAATAGCTTGTGGTCCTACCATGCCATCCCCTGAAGAAACTGCCAGAATAGGGGACACTGACACAGGCTCACCCCCATCCTATGCTGTAGCTTGAAGTACAGGCGCTGCATTAGTAGTATCTGTCTGCTGTCTAGGTCTTGGCTTCCTGGGTGCCCTGCAATTCTTGCTAAGGTGTCCTGATTTCCCACAATTAAAACACTGTCTTGTTTCTCTCCGTGGTGACTCTTCAGAGTTTACCATAAGTACAGCCGTCTTCTTAGACGCTGATGATGCAGGTTGTTTAGCCGCTGCTGTCTCCAGTCCTTTAGCAACCAGCAGTAAGGTGTCTAAAGGTAACACTCTATATTCTGGTCTGGATGTCAATAGGCCCTTCTGAAGTGTCTTCTGCAATCCTAGCACGAAAGCACGAACATCTGCGTGTGTGTTTTGTTATGTGGACGGAAGCCAAGATCTGTAAATACTTGTGTGAGTCGTGCATGAAACTTTTCTACTGACTCTTCTTTCTCCTGCTTGATATCTTGTAAATTAACTGCTTGATCTGCTAATTTATCCTTCGCCCAATATCTTAATAGTTCACAGAATTGTATACCAGATGTAAAGTCATGCTTTGAGCGATTTGTACCATAAGGATCTATTGCATTCCTTATAATAGGCCAGTATGAATCTCCTGCCTTTATTTCACACAAGCTAACTAGGTCCTCCCAAGCTGCAGAGTAAGTTTTTTGGATCTGTGCCATCTTCCTATAGAAAGGCATAGGTTGTTTTTCAGGGTCGGGCAATGTGTTTATAAGGGAGGTGGCTTGTGTCGGGGTAAATGCAACGTACATTAGACTTCCCCTTTTCTTGTTCCTCCTCTTGGATTTCGCTTTTGAATTGGATCTCCTATCTCTCCATTCTTCCGCCCCCTCTCCTCCCCTAATGTCGTCATCTCCCTCTTCTGAACTATCTGTTTGGTAATGATGAATGGGCAGAGCTTGCACTTCCAGTGGTGTTCTAGGCTTGGGGAGGGGGCGAACAGCGGGCTTACGGCAGAGCTGTGTGTACTATGTACACTATGGGGGCCAGCACTTGCTGGTGAATCTTCTGTTACAATTGGTACCTCCACAGATGGAAATATCGGATATAGGGAATACAGAGTTCCGTCTGGAGTCAGTACTGGATACAGGCAAGTGGGATGTGCTGTTGGAGGTAGGCGTAATGGGCGGAGCCCCTTGGGCAGGTGATGTGACGAGTGACATCACGTTATGATGGGTAGTGTTGTTCGGGGGTGAGTGTTGCTCCTTCTTCGTGTGTGTGTGGGCGCCATCTTTGGGTTGTGGCTGAATGGAATGTCTTTGTTCGGCAGTATGTAGTAGTTGTGGTGCATTAGGGTGACAGGGTGCTTGTGATATGGAGGGGACAACGGGCGAATTCGGGGAGCTGACCACTTCACATGGAGCATTTTCTCTCCCTTCATTTCAACCTCTCTCTCGATCCAACCCTCCTGTGCAATCGCTTAAGCCACCCTGTACCATGTCTCTGCACTCGGCAACAAACCACAATCTTGTAGCTGCCCTTTGTTATCTCTCAACACTTTACGCCACTCTTCTGCTCTCAAATGCCCTCCTGCGATACTGGTAATACCACACACTTTGAACATCTTTTTGCATCGGCTCACAACAGCCTCACCTCCCCTTTTCTTGACTATATCCTGGGCCAACATGCCCTCACTTAATTTAGTTTGATTTTGCCCCATATCCCTATATGAAGCAAATATGTATTTAGCAGCAGGGGTTTAACGAGGTAGTAACACAGAGAGAGAGAGAGAGAGAGAGAGCTAGAGCTAGAAGCTCTGAAGGAGAAGGTCTGACTTGTTCGACTGCTACGAAGGGTTAATTCGTACGTCTTCTCTAAACTCAGACCGTTGTTACCGCCCTCCGGGGGACTATACCTTTGCAGTCTGTAACCACTTACTGCTGGCAAGGGATAGCAAGGAGAATAGTGGACAGAGGCATGTAAATCCACAAGACATAATAGTATCACATTTCATATCATCATGCAATAATAACCAGCAGTGACATAACATATAACATTATAACCATCAAACCTTTTCTGCAGAAAACTTCAGATTCAAAGATATGTGATTCGGGATCTTGCACTACTATGTGCTCACAAACCGACACCCTCAGGGCTTATTGTGCTTTACAACACTATAAATCTGCCACTGAAGTCTGTGTCCCACATACACGTTTAGCCACCCTTAGTGAATGACAGACGTCTCTCGGGGTTATCATGCTACCAAGGCATGAACATCATGACCCCCAAGGGATATTCATCTATCCAGCATGCATAGACCCCCCCCTGGGAAAGTATGCAAAGCAATTACAATCCCCGGGCCACGTATAAGCACGCTTGTATGTGTGGCTTCCCTGGGTTATGTACGTCTCTCGGCACAAGTCATTCGACTCCAGAGCCTGTCACACATACACGTGCATGCCCCCCGAACCACAATATCTAAGAAATCACAATCGTTCAACCACGCTATCAACAGTCACACACAGGCGACAGATATCACTATCTCTTGTACAGGATTCAAATGGACTTGAGGCAAGCAATTACCTGTACTTTGTAACCTCCCCTTACAGCGGAGCTGGACAACAGGCAGAGTCCCAGGAACAGGTCTACGCGGATAACGTACTAATCATGTCCTTACCGTGTACCGGAGGTGATCAGGTTCCGCCTGTTCCTGTGAAGTCCGTCCGAACTCCTCTTGTCCGCTGCGGTTTGGTTAAACCTCAAGTCCCTGTTCGGGCGCAATCTTTGTTTCGGAAATAACAAAGTATTTCTCAGAGATATCTGTCCCTGGCCAAATTACCAATATTTATATAGTGTGCACACCTTAGAGAAATAATACACCAACACAGAGTTCTGGTATAAAGCTTTCTCTCGCCTAATTTATTACGACAGCCGTCATTTATATAGTTTTTAGTAATCAGATAAAAGTTTCAATTAAGCAAAACATCAGGTTTATAAAGCAATTCATTGGTTATGAGGTGTCCGCTTTTACAGGACCTCGATCAGGTATTGGGTTAATACATTAAGGAGTCTCCAAGACTCATCCCACAGGGGGATGAGTCTTCCTCCTCATTGGTCAAGAGATCAAAACAAAGGGAAGATGGCGCTTTCCTTCTGGTGTCTTCAAGGTGCGGTCGCTGTCGTCATCCTTGTTAGACCGGAAGTAGTGTCACCGGCATTTTGTATGCGAAAGCAGTGAATCCTCCATCTTAGAGCTCTCTCTGAATCAGCATTTATTAGTAAAACTTTGGTTATACAATAATACTGCAAAGATAAGGTATATAAGTAGGTGCACGAATACAATTATGCATTTTGTACTGATCCCAATCCATAACATTTATACTGTATATATATATATATATATATATATATATATATACTGTATATAGATATATCCTAAAATATAATTACCAGTTTATCTGTCATGTTGGGTGGGACCATGATGTCATAAAGGGCCAGGGGCCAGGACGTCACCAAGGGTCCGGGCCCCAGAGCCGTTATAACACCCACCATTACACACCTCAGAGAATGTGAGAGATAGCACAGAGAGACAACACACAGATAGACGGCACAGGGAGAGACGGCACAGAGAGAGAGAGTACAGAGAGACTGCAACACAGACGGACTGCAAAGGAGAGAGAGACTGCACAACGTCAGACCTCACAGAGAGAAAGCACACAGACAGCACAGAGATAGGCAGCACAGAGAGACAGCATAGAGACAGACCACACAGAAAGACAGACCACACAGAAAGACAGACCACACAGAAAGACAGCACAGAGAGAGACAGCACACAGAGAGAGACAGCACACAGAGAGAGACACCACACAGAGAAAGACCACACACAGGGAGAGATCAAAAATATGGAGAGAGAAAGACAGCAAAGAATGAGAGAGAACACGCCACACAACACAGCACAGGGACAGCAGACAGACAGGCAGTACAGAGAGCCACAGCACAGACAATTCTAGATAACATTCTATGATACCATCATAGAACCTTCAGATGTTTTAAGTTAGGCATTGCCGTAAATCGGCTGCTGGAGCTTTTTTCCTAACTTCTACACTAATGTAAATCTTTCACTCCCCCAGATGAGAGCACTCAGTGCACAGCCGTAAATCCGGCTTTAGACGCAACAAATTTCTGGGTGGGAGCAGCGAAACCAAGCTTTATGGATGAGACAAGGCTGTAGGAATCAATAGGAAATGAGAACATCGTCACATATATAGTTGTGGATCTTGCCACTGTCCGTAACGTTTGCAATGTTGGTAACGCAGTTGCGACTTTGCAAAGCGAGGTTCCAACCGTGAGCCTCGCGAAGCGAGGTCAGCCAACAACGCCATCACACATACGAGCCTCGCAAACCGAGGCAAAGCAGCCGCGTAACTCTAAAAACCCTAAAAACAAAAATTTAACACATATAATAACACACTCACAGACAACACAGGGGGAGAGCCAGAAAGCCTGGGAGTGAGGTTGCAAGCGATTTTGAGCCATATTTGGGGGTTTTCGTCAATCCAAAATCGTCTAAGCGAGAAAAAAAATGGCGGATGAAAAACGTAAAAAATGTTTTGAAAAAGGAAAAGGATGAGGCTGAGCAAAGCCAGGCACGCGGGACTTGGAAAATACACAACGGCAAAGACAGTAACACTTACACCAACAACGCCAGGCACGCAGGACTTTGAAAATAAAACAAACGGCCTTCAGCGCGTAACACGCAAATATTCAGCAGACACACAGAGGAGAAACACACAGGGAAGGGACAGTGGGGAGATGGTGGAAAGATACACATGGCATTCCCAAGCACAAAACTTGCAGGTTAATGAACCCTGCAATGAGCAGCCCATACAGTAGGTGGGAGGAAAGGCTCGCAATGAGCTCCAAAGGCGCTCATTGTAAGCCACGAGATGAGCGTCATTGCAGGGGTCACAATGAGCACGCCGAGTGAGAGGCTAGCAATTAGATGCTAGCAAAGACACTCATTGCGAACCCGCGATGAGCACCAAAGGCACCCAGCATTGGGATCACGATGAGCGCCAAAGTTGATCAGTGCAAAGCAGAAAAGATTAAGTACACTGGGGAGAGGCTCGCAATGAGCGCCAAAGGCGCTCATTGCGAGCCACGCGATAAGCGCTGTAGGCGCTCAGCTCGGGGCTCGCAATGAGTGCCGACACTGCTCAGAGGAGCAAAAGCCTCACATTGTGTGACAAACAGCATTGCCAGCCTTACAATTTGAATCCCGTCGTTTTTGATGGGCAAGTTCCTAGTAAATCTTATAATGAGTGGGAAGTGCTGTAAAAACTGCTGTAACTTCAGCTTCAAGGAAACAGTGCTATATACAGAAAGTAATTGTTTTTTTAATTTAAAAAAAAAATTTGATATTAAAAAGATGTGACAATTGTATTTATAGCTTCAATCAGTAAAAATTTGTTTTTTTTGTGTTATGGACAACGAATAAGAGCATTTGTTCCTAGGCAACATGGTTTTGTGATGTGTATTAACTCCTTGAATACTGGGTTAATGCATTAACCTGGATTTTATATCATAAAATGGACTTAATACTAACATACCATATTTTTTAATTAAACATATGTTGATATAGGATTGTTAGGTGTCAAATAATGTTGACATTTCATCATTTTATAGTGCTTTTTGTGTCAGTTTAAATGCTTGCCAGTGGGCTTTTGTTGTCATAAATATTTCTTCTGTTTTTGCAGTTAAGGCAGTGCCCGGAATTGCGGGTGATCCCTAAAATCTTATTAGCTTATTGTTTGGGTGTCAAAGTGTCAGGGAGTAACTCATAATTTATTTTCAATGCAAAACTCAATGGAGATTTATGCCTTGCTTTTCGTCTGGGTCGTGAAGTTCACTCGCAGCAATGACCCGTAGGGATGGGGGATTAACATAGCTATGTAGGATTTACTGTGCTGCTACGGCATTCATAAGTGCTTTTTCAGGGATTTACATGAGACTCATAGTTACAAGAATATGTATATAAATATTGATATATATATATATATATATATTTTTTTTTTTTTTTTCAAAGTACAGTAACTGTATGTGTCTGAATTCAGGATAATAATTTACTATATATATATATATATATATAGTAAAGAAAATTAATAGTAAAATTGTTTTCCTATTTGAATGTAAACATAGTTCCTGCCCAGGAAAATAAGCGGGGACATGAATGAGACCACAATGCATTTCCACTTTATACATGGCTCCTTTTATGTCACATGAAAAGTCTTTAGTATGTAATAAAGGCTGAGCATATGTAATTAAAGATGGGTGACACACGTGTAGAAATGTAGATAATCATATCCCGTAACAGAAAAACCAATACGTACTAAGACATTGACATAAACATGCATTACACCAAGAGGTTGTGGGTAATAAGACCTATATTAATATCTTGTACCCACCATTTCCTCTTTGTGTATTGAGCACAACAGCTTCCTCCCTCATCCAAAAATAAAGTGCGTGGCACATAAATGCCAGTGGCCATCTGGTGGCCAGACTGAAAAGTGCAGATTTAATTTTAATTGAATTTATTTTTTTATTAAACAAATATTGCCTGTGTGTGTCCACCCTCTGAAGCTCATGAAAACATAGACTCTTTAGTACTGGGTTTGCAGTATCTCAGACTAACCAATCAGTGACCATCTCTTACCAATAATCTACAACATGCTGCTGAGACATGGTCCCTGATAGCCTAGGACAATACACTGCACATTCAGCTCTACATAAGGCCCTATTAAATTCCAAGTCCGCAGTGGCCGTAGTACAGCGCGTAAGTCTGCGGGCTTGAAATTTGCAGGAGTTATAGAGCGATTAAATTAGAAAAGCTTGCAACGACATGGCCGGAATCCAAATCAGTAAACCATGCTATCGTTACAATAAATTATTCCACGGAGACTTAAACGGAGCCAATACTAAAAGAGACCGTCATCATTACGTTACTAAAACATGGAGGTTAAATTTCAATTGCTTACTGTTTTGAAGGCCGAGTTGCGATCGGACCTGTATTCCGGAAATAATGCAATATGAAATAATAAATAATTTTAATATTCTAGTCAATGCGAGTTCTATTATATGTATTAACACACTGATTGCCAGGATCGATATAAAATGGAAATGAAACATTAAAAAAAAAAAAATGTTATTACAGATTTGCGAGCTTAAGAATGTTGTGGTATTAATTTTAATACCTTTCATCACTTTCCCTGTAATTGAAAATACACTAGTGTGTTTATATTTGCTTTTACAGTGCAATGCACTGGTGTTTAACCTCCTTGCAGGTCCACTCTAGTACCTGTAGGAATTTTGGCTATATTTGCCATTTACAGGTTTAAAAACAATTGCAGGCTTGAGGACTTGTAGCAATTTAATGCGATTTGCGATTGTAACATTTATGGGATTTAAAGATCAAAGGCTTAGCTGGGTCAGAGTTCAAATTTTGACAGCCCGTAGGGTTTTGCGGCCTGTAACTGCAGATCGTTTGTGGGTAGCTAAAAGAGACCAATTTAGTAGCCGTAACTTTTGCAGGCTCCTTTACGGGCTTCTGGAACTACAAATCAGCAAATGTAATAGGGCCCCAAGTCTGTATCTCCATATGTTGCTGTGGCAGACCCACAGAGGGGTTATTTGTTTAATTTTAGGCAGTAAAAACATAGCTCATAAGTACACTAAAGTACTTTAAATAGATGCACAAGGACATTCTATACTTAGTAATACCCATATGCCTTTAGTAGCAGCTGCCTTATTAGCCTAATCAGAAATCTCGCCATGTATACACTCACGGTATGCAGACAATATTAATTTGTAGTTGTACCTTTGAGGCTAGCATGACTAGCTTGGCAATGGAGTCTCTGATTTGCAGCCAAGAGTTCTCCTGCTTGGCTAGGTTACTCTAAATATGACCCTGCTGGTTTATGGGTCTTCAATACTTTGATCAGTCCATTGTTTCAGGGATGGCTGCTGGATTTTGTAATCTCCTCAGGGTGCCTCTTATGCAAATATCCAAACACAGCCTCTCTTGTAATTCAACTCATACATATAAATAAATATATACGCAGCTTTAAAACATGTTTTGACAACTACTAAGACATATTACAGTGCATCAAATATTGTACTATAATAGCAACCCTCTCAGATGGTATACAAAATCACATGTAATATCCTCTATAAAATGGACTTCTGTCTGTAGGATCAGTCTGAAGGGAAAATCCCTACATCTTTGAATAGAGGTTCATGACCCCCTCTCACACACTGTACCCTCACTCTTCAAACATTATACACTATCTTTGCACAGAATACACAATGAACCCATTTTATAAAGTATAACACACATTATACATACAGTATATGCTCAATTTGCACAGTTTGTTCCCAATGTATTCTCACTATACATATTTACTGTAAACTCATTGTACTCTTGCATAACCCACACCATACAAACATAACCTTTTGCATGCAATATATAGAACGTTTACTAACTCTGCATATAATATACACATTATGCACTCACTTTACACAACCTACAATACTGCACAAAGGTTTGGATATTATAGAAGAAAATGGCAAATAGGCCGGCAGAATATATAAACCAGCAGAGTGTAATCAGACTCTGTTGAGTTGTTGGCTTATTTACTTTTAAGAGGTCCAGCTACTGCTGAGTTGTTGGCTTGTTCACTTCAAATAAGTCCAGTTACTTTTTCCCAGTGTAACTGACTTTACAGTTCCTGATTTTAGTTCTTGTTTTTTAATTCTGGTTTTGATTGCTGTGTGGAGAGTTTGGCTTGTTTTACCATTTGTGACACTATGCCACCTGACCATGGCCTCAGACTGATTGCTCACGATTCTGCCTGTAGCCCACCTCTTCTGACAGCCTCATGGTTACTACAGCACAGAGAATCCAAGCACCTGCTATTTATTGTATATAGTATTAATGTGCATGTGATGCTATAAATATGTATTACAGTACTTAGTGTGAAGTGTGAATACATTGAGAGTACAGGGGGAAATAATGAATGCTTGTCTGCTTATAGTGCCTCAGATGGAAACCAATGTTTTCCATCATAGTAATTCTAGCATTAATATAATATCACAAACAACTTTGTTTTTACCAGAAATTTGCTATAAAAGATATTATAAGGACAGTTACTTAAAATTATTTTATTTTTTTCCCAGCAGTGGCAGATAACACAGAACACTCCCTGCACCATGGAAAACCTTCAATATTCACACTTTGGATGCAAAAATAATAATGAAATGCAAATCTACCAGGAACCAGTTCTATATCATGAAGTACCATAGAGGTGTAAGCTACAAAATGGTGAAGACATGTAGAGAAAGGGAGAATACAGTAGAGGGCAGTTATTTTGCAATAATGAAAGAAAATATGAAAATAATGAATTAGTAAAGAAACTGTATAAACCAAAAACTAAAGATTTCATTTCTGGTAATAGCAATTAGTGGTAGAATTGGGATTATAATAGTTGCTCAGGTGTGCTGTATAATATTGGCCTCAAATCATATTATAGTACTAATAGAATTAAATATTTAATGGCTTTGTGCAAAGAAGAATGCAGAGGGATTTGCAGAGATAAGTGAAATGGCGTTGTGACGAAGTGCCCTTCGCCATTTTGTCTTGGAGAGGACTGTTTGCCAGCCTCCTGCCTTTTGAGTATGGACCGGCATTTAAATACTTTATTTTCCTATGCAGAAAGACTTTGGTTCCATGGCCATTGAACTGTATGTATGTGGTCTGAGCGCCATTCAGTAATAATGTGTGCTCAGACCTAAGCTATCTGCAGATATGTTCTGGGTTATAAAATGTTGTTATTATATCTGTAAAAATATTGTAATGTGTGGTATGCAGTCAAATATCTTTGGTCTCATACACTTGGTCAGGAGTTGCCCATCTGCCTATTAATAGTATCTGCTAAACCACACAAGAGATAGCAGAACAAAAGGGTTTTAGCAGACAAGATGGCACCATGAACAATGGGGGTAGGGACTCTTGAATAATGAGATGACCTGTGGTTTCCCCATACTCCCAGCAGGGGAATAAGTGAGCTTAGAGATGTTACTCTCTCCCCCGCCAGAGGTAGAATGAGCAGTTAGCCACGCCTAGTGGGCGGCTCCTGGGGGAGGGGACTCCTGGCTCCCACACCTTAACCCTGTCTGATTGGCCAGAGGTAATTAGGGGTTGACCAAAGGTAGTCACTGCCCCTACTGTGTATGTGAAGTGTTTAAAAATGTGTGTTGTTTCAATAAAGAGAGTCTTGCTTGACCCTTCAAAACGTAGCCTCGTCTCGTTCTTGGAGGGGATTGCTATATCATACTGGGGATTGCTATGCGCTGCATACTCCCTGGGAGCTTTAAGCTACGGTGGTTGTGGAGTCTGTGGTAGTGTGGTGTCTGGTGCGGTGCTTGTAGGCCTCGACGCAAACTAGGACGCTTCCATCAACGGAGGTACCCGGTCGGGCTGCCAGGAGATCCGTTACATGCGTCAATACCTCTTTTACAAATAATGCATCATCCGTATGTTGTATAATAAAAAGAATAATCTGCATTCAAGATGGAAAACTGGAACTGATACATAAATAATGATATGAATTTTGAAACCTCAAGAAAGGAACTTAATATTACCATTTTAATTCTTTTAAACCCATTAGAGAAACTAAAATTTCTGCAGATGCTTCCTCATAATTTTTTTTTATATAGTTTACTATATTAATTGGACAAGAGATGATGTATATCACTATGACATTTAAATATTTAAAGACTCATTAGGGTGAATTTACAGTTACAGGATGTGCAATGTCGGGATATTAAACATTTATTTTCTAAATACTTAGAATAATACATTTTGAGTTCAGAATCAATTTATAGACACATGTTCCTCTCTATAAAATAATATTGATTGATTATAACTAATACCAACTAATGTAATTTATTTATATAAAAAATGATGCATCAGATTAATTGCAAATAAGATAAAATCACATCAGCCAGTAGGCTATGATTAGGCGTGGCTCTGTCAGCCATCTTGGAAATGTACAAATGATTTTAGTTCAATTAAATTTCACTAAGCATAATTCTAGTAAATATAAAAACAATTTACCTCGTAATATAATATATTGGATATAAAATCTCAAGCACATGCATCCATAATAATATGTCATGGGTTTTTGCAATGTATATGGTAATATTAATAATATCAATAACCTCTATTAATATTAATTAATAATTTACATGTTTCACATATTAGGCAATTTTGACTAATTTTGGAATTTTTATTACACAATATATTAAGATTATTGGCCTCATGAAATTAACAGAACTGTATTATGTGAGAATATATTTATTATAAAGCAATAAAAATAATAATACAGTATATTTTAATAACAAGTTGGTATAACAATTGTAACAGATATATCAAGGTACATCAGTTATAAATTGTTAGTTATTATAACATTATCTGCATAAACATATAATAAGACATGCACAATATGCTTACTATAATAAAATATTGTAGATTATGACATCAGAGATGGTTTTAATTATTTTGGTATATTTACCCATATCTATTTATTAAGCTATTATACCATTTTCGGATCAAATTATTTTATATTCGAATTATAGTATTATCTCTAATTAAGATATTGTCTCTAATTAAAAAGAGAACGTGTTTTTCATTACAATTAATTATTGGATATATTAATTCGCTATAAAAGCTGATATATTTGTAGTATTTAGAAAATTAATTATAAAAATAAATCTGATAGGTGCCTAGCACCAGCAATTGCTAATTTCAAAACTACAATAGTAAATCCAATGGCTTATTCAAGGCTAGAAAATGCCCACATATGTGGAGTCAAAAAATGCCCTAAAGTAATAATATATACTGTATGTCTCTTGCAGTAACAAATGTCTATTCTAATTTACTGCAAGCCAGAATAGACCCCCCAGTAGGGGTCAGGTATACTTAGCTAAATACAGAAAAGAAAAGACACAAACCAAAAATATATAATATATATAACTCTGCTGAGGCATGCAAATGTACACAATCATTAAACAAATAAGCTCAAAAATGTACATATACCCAGTAAGAAGCAAAGACCCTGTCTATCACCACTGGGAGAAATATTGCCTACAATGTACCGTATATACTCGAGTATAAGCCGAGTTTTTAAGCCCTTTTTTTAAGGCAAAACCTAAACTCCCCTCAACCCCCCTCCTCCAGATAAACCCCCCTAAATACCTCCCCCCTCTCCTGTCGCTTACCTGCTTGTGCTCCGGCCTCCGCTCCTTGACCCGGCGCGGCGCGTATGTGACGTCACATGCGCGCCGCGTCATTAGCATATACCGGGTGCCGGGTCAAGGAGCGGAGGACGGAGCACAAGCAGGTAAGTGAGGGGAGAGGGGGGAGGTATTTAGGGGGTTTAGGTGGAGGAGGGGGGGTGAGGGGGGTTTAGGTTGAGGAGGGGGGTTGAGGAGGGGGGTAGGGGTTGATTGGGATTGAGGGGGGAGGTTGAGGGGGGTTGATGTTGAGGAGGTGGGTTGGGGGGGGTTGAGGTTGAGGAGGGGGGTTGAGGGGGGTTGAGGAGGGAGGTTGAGGATGGGGGCTTGAGGATGAGAATGAGGGGGTTGAGGATAAGGGGGTGTAGTTGGAAGGTTGAGGAGGGGGTTGAGGATGGGGGGTTGAGGAGGGAGGTTGAGGAGGGGGTTGAGTAGGGGGTTGAGGAGGGAGGTTGAGGATGAGGAGGGAGGTTGAGGATGAGGAGGGAGGTTGAGGATGAGGAGGGAGGTTGAGGAAGGGGTTGAGGATGAGGAGGGGGGTTGAGGAGGGGGTTGAGGTTGAGGAGGGGGTTGAGGAGGGGGGATTGAGGAGGGGGTTGAGGTTGAGGAGGTTGGGGAGGGAGGTTGAGGATGAGGAGTGGGGTTGAGGAGTGAGGTTGAGAATGAGGAGGGGGGTTGAGGAGGGTGATAAGGGAGGGGGGAAGAGACACAGGTAAGGGAGAGGGGGGAAGAGACACAGGGAAGGGAGAGGGGAGAAGACACGGGAGAGAGAGGGGGGCACAGAGGGCACAAGAGGGACACAGGGGGCAGCACATTTCCCACCCTCGGCTTATACTCGAGTAACTAATTATACCCAGTATGTTGTGGTAAAATAGGTGCCTCGGCTTATACTCAGGTCGGCTTATACTCGAGTATATACGGTACTCTGTTATCTATTTGTTTAAGTTGAGTTAAGAAACAATGCAAGAATATAATTTTAGAGAAACAAAAAAGGAAAAATATCTGAGAAAAGATAAAGGAAAATGCTTATGTTTTAGACCATAATTTTTTATTGTTTACACTTTAATATATGTTAACATATGTTGTAACCTTCCTTTCTCCCAGTACAAATTTATAAAAAAATAAAAAAAGAATCAGGTTAAATGAAGAGAATTAATTGGCTAAAAGCTGACCAATAGGAATGCACAGATTTTAACATTTTATCTAGTGTATTTATGTTGCCATAAAGACCCCCACGGTTAGAGATTTCGTAGCGGTTTGTAGGGACACCCAAGGTTAGGTGAAATGGGGGTTATAGGTTATACTTGGAGGCTCCATAAGGGTCTAAAATGTTGTAACTGCAAGCTCTTTGCAAATTCCCCATGATTGCTGTATTTGGTTTTGATCTAATCATTTACAATAAGCGGAAAGTATGGACCACGTGGTCAATCAATTATTTTGATCCCTTTGTACAGTTATTGTTGGATCTTTAAAAAAAAAAAGGAATATTATAATGAAGTTTATTAATTAGTTCACTAGAAGTATGGCAGCTTTATAGCCACATTAAATTGGCCTAACACGTAAAACCGCAGTCAGTATCATAGGCCGCAAGACTTGATCTTATTAAATTAAGCCTGTAAAGCAACCCGCTGTCGACCTGTGGGAGTGGAGTGAAAAATGTCTACGGAACGAGAAAAGTCAACCACAAACCCGTAAACCCTTTGTTCTGTCAAGTCCGTAACTGCAACGTTCGAATTGAGCTGTTAAATTCCAACGATTTGGCAAAGACACCATGGTGTTCAAGCCTCGTAACCCGCAAAGGGAGGCCAAAAGATTACGGGCTCCAAATAGGACCTGCAAAGGTTTTACAGACAACTTTTAAAGACTGTAAAAGACAATATAAACATACCAGTGCACTCTAAAACATGGGGAAAACATGGAAAAGCATTACAATTACTTGCACAAAAATCCCCCAAGAACATAGAAGCATTTTAAAAATATTGTATTTTTATCATATGTTACAATGGTCGTGCAGATGTCAATATAAAAAAGCCATGCTGCAACATGCACAAAGCAATTATAGACACACTATATCATTAAACAGCAACACAAAAACATGAAACTCATGCCATAGTAACCCTTTCTCACTCCCAGGGACCCTAAAATATCAATAGAATTGCATATACATCTCACTCATAACATCTACATTTGGGAACACAAATAGTGGCCAGATTTCACCGCCACATCACATATATCAAGTACCCGGGGAACATTTTATTATTTGTTTTTCAGTCCCTCAGGCATGTCCGACTCTCTGTGACCCTATGGACTGCAGCACATTTAGCTAGGTCTCTGTCTGTGCTGTTCTACAAGGTTTGCATGCCAAACATACTGGAGTGGGTTATTAGTTCCTTCTCTAGTTGACTGGGATTTGTCTGACCTCTCTGCTATTACCTGCCCACCTACACTGGCCCTACATGGTATAGCTCACAGCTTCATTTAGGTACAAAAGCCCTTTCACCACCGCCACTTAGCAATCCACATTAATGTCAATTGATGAATAGCAGAACACAATGGGAGCTCACAAATAGAATGACTAGACATCTTGGCACATGGCCCCCGGCAATGGCGTGGGACTTTTCAGGATGGGTATAGCGGAGATTAGCCCTGAAGAAGGTAAGTTGGATGTTGATCCACGTGCCACTGCAAAGCCTCCATGTGTTTTTGCAGTAGATTTGTGTGGTGTATGTTCCCCTGGTCCCCTTCAACATTGCTAAGGGGTGGTGGTGAAGGGGCTTGTGTACTGTAATGAAGCTGTGAGCTATACCATGTAGGGTCACTTTAGGTGGGCAGGTCATAGCAGAGAGGTCAGACACATCACAGTCCACTAGAGAAGGAACTGGCAACCCACTTCAGCATCACCTGTCATATTCCTATTAGGCCCTCAGGGAAATGTTCATATTCCACAGTATCACTAATTGGACTTGGCCTGTATATTAACCCTTTGTTGTTATTAAATGTTATATTAAGTATTACATTATATCTAATGCTATTATGACTAATATTATTTTATATGTATTGATCTATTGCATGGTAATTCGGGCTCATTAGTTCACATACTGTATATAGGAATGTGACACCAATGTGATGCATGTGGATGTCCCATAACCTTATCCATTGAAAACACACTGACACGGTCAGAACGGTATAACGAAACTCTATTTTATACACAGGTCCCAATCAGAAATGGTCAAGACTGTGCATTAATACCATGGGTGTGGTATGGGCGGATACTTGAAGGGCAAGAGGCTGTGGCCAATCAAAGGACACCTAAAGGGTTAACTGTTATACAACATCATACAGATAAAGCATAGCATCTACTAGGGTCACATGTGGTCAGGACACCACAGTAACCAAAATCGGATGTGACATAGGAACATCATATAATACTACATTTCATATGAAATAATCTTTAAAGCACATACAGGAACCATATGGTCTCAATCTGCTAGATGAAACAGATGCTAGAAATCAGGGATCATGTGATACTAATCAATTCTACACACAGTGTGTTTTCATACATTACTGCTGATTCCCAAATCGATGTTAAAAATCTGGGAATCTGCTTGCCAGGAGAGTGTTTGTCTACACTGCCTTCTCAGCAAACGGAGCCTCTCATTGACTTGGTTTCGACGTTCCATGTTCCCCCTGGCGAGCCGGGGCATGATATCCCGCAATGACAGGGGTGGTGGTGTTGCCGACAAAGGGCCACAGGTGAAGACAGCGGGGCAAGAGGTTTCGGCAGCGGTGCTTGTGGTGATGGCAATGGTGGCCGAGAGGGTGATTATATTGGTGGCTGAGGTGGCGGCAGCAAATCCTGTTTTGGCAGCAGTGGATCCTGGGTTGGCATCAGGGGATACTGTGATGGCAGCAGGAGATCCCATATTGGCATAAGCGGATCCTGTGTTGGCAGCAGGGGAGCCTGTGTTGGCAGCAGCAGATCCTATGTTGGCAGCAGCGAAGCCTGTGGTGATTGCATTGGTGGCCAAGATGGTGATGCCAGCAGGCCCAGAGGTTGCGGCATGGTGGCCTGAGGTGTAGGCAGGAGGGCTGGGGGTATTGGCCCATGTTTGTAGCCCAAATTGTGGGGTAGGCAAGGTTTGGGGAACCCATTGTGTGGGAGGCACAGTTTGGGGACCCCATTGCGTGGGAGCCTATGTTTGGGGACCCCACTGTGTGGGAGCGGTTGCGGGCTGATATGGCCACAATGTTGCGCTAGCAGGTGGCAGCCGGGTGATGCCTGGGGCCAGGACGTGGCCAGTGGATGTGACTGGAACATCTGTGCCTGGCTGTATGATGCTGTTGAGGGCCCAGGCATTGATTCCCTCTCCTCATATGCCTTTGTATGACCAGCTTGTGTGGATGGTCCCGGGCCCTCTTGAATACCCTGGCCTTTTTCAACTTCTCCCATCTCCATTGGAGCCTTCCGTGGTTCCTCGTCAGCTGATCTTGTCCTCCTGGGTACTGAAATTAAATAAATATATTTATGAGTTGGTTTCCCTTCACAAATGAAAACTAGTGTTGTGCTTGTGTTACACAGATGAACCATGGCCTTCATAATGAGCTCTGTTAATCATGGGTCATATGAATATATGTACTATAGGTGCAGTGTGCCATCTGCATGTGCATCAGACACGTGCTCTGCTGGATCTCCTGTGCAGTGTGTGAGACTGACCAATCTGTGACATGTTCCCAGCAATAGTTGTTGATATGCATCTGAGACATGGCCAGGTTAGGACAGTATATGACACGCACATGCAGTCCTACAGAGTCTGTATCCACATATGCCGTAGTGTGCACTCCCAGAAATGTACTCTCTTTTGAATATCATATCACTCTTGATCTTATAGCAAATTGTACCCAGGATCAGTTTTAATTGCAGGTATTGGCCAGACATTTCATTGATACAAATGCTGAAAATTATTTGTTTGCTACCCGGATTTACATGGTTATTGATGACCCATATATCTTTAGTCGTAACCAGAGGGCTTACAGTGCTATTGTATGTCAGTTATTTATGGTTGTGGGTAGGGTTGTAGGAGCAAGATGAATTCTAAGGGATACACCAATGTGTGTGGTGTGATATGATACTCACTCTGCATAGTGCTTGGCACACCCATGTCCACCCATCCTAGGAGGCACACTACTGCCGCTGGCTCGATCCACTCCCTCAGGGTCTACTCCCATGCACAACATGTGATGTTGTTTGGCAGGCCCACCACCGGTTGCACGTGCTGCTCTTGCCTCCTCTGCCATCTACCTCTTCACCTGTCGTCATATCTGTGTTTAACAGAATTTATGTCCCTATTAGCGACCCCTAATGTCGCAACAGCTGTAGCAACCTGGACCCAGGCCTCATGCTTCTGGCTAGCCTTCACATCTCTCCCACCATGTATGATCCGATAGAGGGCACAGATTTCCCTGAGGAGGACATCCATCTCCTCTGGGCTATAATTGGGGGCTCTGTACTTTGCATAAGCCTCTTGCCCTACCAACTGTGCCGGGGGTTCCTGGCCTCCCTGTCCTCTCCCTGGGGCCGGTCCCTCCTCCCCACTGGCACCCCCACCCCCTGGCATCAAGCCCCTGACCCTCTGCCCCTCCACCTTGTGTGCCTACATCTCGGGGCACATGCCTCCTGCTGCTCTCCTCCACCTGACCTCCCTGACCTGGCTCTTCATAACTATATCTCTCCTCCTCTCCTCACTGTTCTCCTCTCCTCACTCTCCTCTCTCTCCTCATTTTCAATAATAATCTTCCTCGGATTCTCTAGACAAGAAAGGAGAATCCAGTCCACATAAGGTGGGGAAATAATCCAGCAAACTGTGAAAATACGGATAAATTTGTATCATAAACTAAACAAACAACTGAAATCAGAGCACTAGGTAAAAGCAGATTAACACTTAACATTATACTTAGCAAACAACAATGCATTGTTAGAGTCCGGCTTGGAGAGGCTCTAATCAGGTCATGAGCTCAACTTTGAATCGGCCAAGTGACCAGTGTCCTCGGTGAGGGCCTTGTGGCTAGTGTGTTGACCGTTTGCTGTATCCAAAAGATGTTTGATTCCCCCCTGAGTAGAGGCTTGTTTGCCATGGACTTGAGCTGTCACCAGCGTCCACTGCCTCTTGGGGATAGATGGAGGAAGCTGCTCTTGCCTTGCTTCCAATATTTCCTCTGAACAAAAATGCAAGTGCTTCAGCACCAATAAGCCGTCCTCTAGTGTGCGGGTGGTATAAGTTGTGCCCTGGAAATTGAAAGAGAGGGCAAATGGGAAGTTCCAGCGGTACTGAATCTTGTGTTGGAGAATTGCAAGAGCAGGTTTCATTAGCCCCCGCTGGTTAAGAGTGTCAAGGGAGAACTGTAAGGTAGAGCCGTCCGGGCCCTTGATAGTATGTAGCTTCCTGGTAGCCGAAAGTAGAGTATCTCTAGCTTGCTGCCTCAAGAATCTGACAATGACATATTTAGGGGAATTTTGGCTCCCGTGCCTCCCAGAGCTCTATGGGCACATTCAATTTCCTACATGGTTTCAGGCTGATCAGGGAGAATTGCAGCAATAGTGTCTCTCAGATACTGGGTTAGGTCTTGTATAGCACTCGAAATGCCGCGGATGCAGATGTTGTGGCGCAAGACCGGGTTTCAAGGTCCTCTATCTTATCTGTGAGATCAGAAACATGAAATGTGTTTGGAGCAATAGATGTCCTATCCTTTTCCTGGGCTCAGCTAACTGGACCGTCATCTCTTACAGAAGCTGAGTGCGCTGTCCCAGATCCTTCAGGTCCTGTTGCAGCTGTTCAATCGCCTTTGCTAGGAGTCGTTCGATCGTAGCCACTGATCTGGCTGATAGATCCAAGTGCTGGAGAGATTCTTTGGGATTATGTTCCTGGTCCGAGTATTCTGAGTGCTCCCCTCCTCTAACCTCCTATGATCTATGAAATGAAAATAAGGATAAATAAAAAAAAATATATATGTGAATGTGTATGTGGTAAAACAAGAATGTGAGTATTATGTGTAAATGTATGGGCGGGGTGCGGAGGGGTATTGGGAGAGGGGTGTAGATGTGATGTGGCCTACCGCTATGTATAGCTATTTGTAGGTATTAATCTATGTCTGTGAATTATGTGAGATCAGTAATTATGTGTGTTGTAAATTAAGGGTTAAATTAGCTTAGAGGTTAAAATATCAAAAGCTTACAATGCTTATTCTCTCTCTCTCTATCTCCAATAATCAAAAACGAACCAGCTCCTAGACCTGTGTGTTCACTTGCTCAGCTACAGCACAGTCAATGATTTACGGGTTTAGCTCCCTTTTAAACCCCTTCCTGTGTCTTTAATTATGGTTTATCCGCTTTCTATTGGCTGTTCGGCCTGTGTCACACTACGTTATATCGTAATTGTTTAATGACGGACGAGCGCGGAAAAGATTTACGGGCATGCGTCTCAAGCCGTAACTTTCGCCCTGTTCTAATTTAATAGCTTTGTAACTTGGCCAGATTTAAAGCCTGCAACCGTTGCGGGCCTCACGTTGCACTTATGGGCCTGGAATTTAATGCAGCTGTAACGGTTAGTGTTTACATTTTATCTTATTTATTTAGAGCCAACACATTCTATATCCTGGGCCACAGTAAAACATGGTATGACAATATGTAATTTGACAGACTAATACAAAAGGATTTGATGACCCTGCCTTTGATCTAACAATCATACAAATTACACTTTTGTACAAAGTGCTTTGCATGACTGAGTATACAGACAATTAATGAATCTAAAGGTGAAGTAATTAAAAGGCAGAAACCAGGGCTTGGTGAGTAATTGAAAGAGAGTAGAGGGTCAATTAGTGATTAAGTCTGTGGGTGTATTAGCTGTAAAAAGTGATAGTGCAGAAACTTACAATGTAAAGTAACACAAATCATAGGTAGGTTTGTGGGTGTGGACAGGGTAGATGTGATAGCATGTTAGATAATTTCAGATGGAGAAGTGGTGTTTTTGAGGCTCTAGACCTGGAGGTAACAGAAATTAAGGTAAAAGAAATGTGGAAAAATGTCAGTTGATCTGCTGCTCAGGTAGGTGGTGACTGCCCAGCCCTGGTGGTGAATGGAACATATTCATTTTAGTATACAGTTAGATGCAAGATAAATGATTTACTCTGCATGTCCATGATCTCATTCCCATATTATATCTACTGTCCTTTCTCTGTGTGATTTTTGGTTTCTTGCTTGTTGTTGTTTGTCTCTCTCTCAGGTGGGGTTTTCCTTCTAAAATAAAGAGTGTCCCTTTATTCCGGGCTATTATAACTGCTACATCCCCATTGCGCAGACAAAATCTTTATCTGCATTCAAGTCCCACCTCAGTAAGCTGATCTGCTGAAAACAAAAGGGTAGGCAACAAAATTGCAAATAAAATGCAATAAATTGAAGGCTTTATTTTGACCTTCTAAAATATGTTTTGTATTTAAATGTTACTGTCTTGACTGACTTTTGGGGCCAGGGTGGGATTTCCATGAACCCCCCAGCAAGGGCCCTGTATGGCCCAAAGTTGTATTGTTACACCTCCATGAACTCATGGACTCTGTTATTTGGGTCCTAGCCCACTTGGGCTACTACAATGAACATGAGATGTGTTTTACATGTTGTCTCTCATTTTTGTGTAATGTTAGGCCTCAAGCTCTGATCTTGTACCCATTTCCCAAGAGCATTGTTTGTGAGTATTCAGGCATACCAAGAATTGCCTAAAATGTTTAGTGTTCAGGTTGTGGTCAGAATATGCTAAAATATGACACTATTAAATTATTAGTCAGATAAACAAGATATTTTAAACAGGCCCAAGCTAATTAAGTCAACTTCCTGGAAAGTTTCAGTCCCCTAGGAGGGGGTCAGTGCGATGAAATATAAATTGAGAAGAGAATTCTAGTTTGCTACTATAAGATTGAGAAAAGGGTTTTAAGATTTAATCTGTGAGTTTATTAATCCTGTTAAATCATATTGTATAATACTCACTGTCTGTTGCTCATAGAGTGTTAATATGGATTACAATATGTTCAGTATTTTGACCCTACACTCACACACCCCTCCTTAGTCTTCTATGTGGAGTCAAAACAAGGTTACTTTCCCGACCCCCTAAAAATCTGGAAAGTGTGAGAACATGAAAACTATAAATAAGACTGACAAAAAATTAGGTGTGGGAGATGTAACAAGTTTTTAGCAAGCTTGCCCGAGAGGGCTAATGTGGGATAGTTTTGATATTGTTAAATATCTGTGTAAGAAAACTAAAGTTTAGTCTTTGTCTGTACACTAATACAAAAGATGTATGTTTTTTTTTTCTTAAATGCTGCTCTAGCCAAAGCCAGGGAGAGACGTTTTCTTCTAAATATTTACGTTTTAACTATATGATTAGTATGGTCCTTTGACAAGTAAAACAATACCCTACATACCGCATTTAGATACTTTCAACTAAAGCACACAGAAAGAAACTATAAATACATTAAAGCAAACCAAGAACACGAAAAAAAAAAGCTTCTTTGAGGGTGAAATTATTGACAAGCAGTGGGTGGAACTTAACTACTCATAAAACAGTAGAGGAAACATTGCTATAACAATTAACAATTAATAACAAATAGTCCACATATTAAAAAGATGAAGTGAGATCTAAAAAGGTTAAACTTGATGGACTAACAGTCTTTATTCACCCTCAAATACTATACTATACTATATCTCAGCTACAAATCATCAGCAGGGACGTCTTACCACCATCCAAGCAGAGATCAACAAAACCTTTCAGCATTTCATAGTTTAACTTTGAGGTTTCTATTAGCCCAGTGGTTCTCAAACCTCTCCTCAAGACCCACCAGACAGGTCAAAAGGTCGGTTTAACACTGTGTGAACACATGAGGAGCAGTGTTCAACAGACTCTAATTGTCTCATCTGTGTTTAAACAGTGTTAAACCAAAAATATGGCGTGTCTGGTGGTCCTAATAAGAGGTTTGAAAACCACTGTATTAGACTAGTAGTTCCTAAACCCCTTCTCAATACCCACCAGACTGGCCATAAATTAAGTCACAGCAATGTGAGGCTCCACAGGCTGTTGAACACTAGTTGCTTCACCTTTGTTCTCAGAGTGTGTGACCTAAATCATGGCCTGTCTGGTGGATCTTGAGGAGTGGTTTGGGAACCATTGTGTTAGACAATTTGAGAAATTGTATATTATAATTATATACTCACTACATGAACTATACCACCTAATTTCAGTAAAATAATTATTTTGCCAAAACCTGGCAGACTTGGCATACTCACAGAATCATATCAGCCAAGTTTCAGAAAAGACAGAGGGAGACAGAGAAGGGAGGGAGAAAAAGAGAGAAATGGAGAGGGAGCAGACAGGACATAGGGAGAAAGGGAGGGAGACAGAAAGACAAGGGAGAGAAAGAGAAGGGGATAGAGAGAAGGGGAAGAGTAAACCGGGAGAGAGAAGGGTGGAGTGAGAGAGAGAATGGGAGTGAGAGAGAGAGAGCAAGAAGGGGAGAGAGAGTGAGGGAAGGGGGAGAGGAAGGAGGAAAGGTGACAGTTACCGAAAGGAGGAAAAGAGTGGAGTGTGAGAGAGAGATGACTTAGGAAAGGTGAAGAGAGATAGTAGGAGGAGGAGATATAAAGAGGAAAAAGATTGAGATGGTCCAAATTATATTTATATTCTGCATTATGCCCACATGTATATATATATACAGTATCTCACAAAAGTGAGTACACCCCTCACATTTTTGTAAATATTTTATTATATATTTTAATGTGACAACACTGAAGAAATGACCCTCTGCTACAATGTAAAGTAGTAAGTGTACAGCCTGTATAACAGTGTAAATTTGCTGTTCCCTCAAGATAACTCAACACACAGCCATTAATATCTAAACCATTGGCACAAAAGTGAGTACACTCCTAAGTGGAAATGTCCAAATTGGGCCCAAAGTGTCAATATTTTGTGTCACCACCATTATTACCACTGCCTTAACCCCCCTAGGCATGGAGTTCACGAGAGCTTCACATGTTTCCACTGGAGTCCTCTTCCACTTCTCCATGATGACATCATAGAACTGGTGGACGTTAGAGACCTTGCACTCCCCCACCTTCAATTTGAGGATGCACCACAGATGCTCAATAGGGTTTAGGTCTGGTGGCATGCTTGGCCAGTCCATCAGCTTTACCTTCAGCTTCTTTAGCAAGCAGTGGTCATCTTGGAGGTGTCTTTGGGGTTGTTATCATGTTGGAATACTGCCATGTGGCCCAGTCTCTGAAGGGAGGGGATCATGCTCTGCTTCAGTATGTCACAGTACATGTTGGCATTCATGGTTCTCTCAATGAACCGAAGCTCCCCAGTGCTGGCAGCACTCATACAGGCCCAGACCGTCACACTCCCACCACCATGCTTGACTGTAGGCAAGACACACTTGTCTTTGTACTCCTCACCTGGTTGCCGTCACGCACGCTTGGCACCATCTGAACCAAATAAGTTTATCTTGGTCTTATCGGACTACAAGACATGGTTTCAGTAATCCATGTCCTTAGTCTGCTTGTCTTCAGCAAACTGTTTGCGGGCTTGTGCATCATCTTTAGAAGAGGCTTCCTTCAGGGACGACAGCCAGGCAGACCAATGGAAGGTGGGGGAGTGCAAAGTCTTTAACATCCACCAGCTCTGATGTCATCATGGAGGATTGGAAGAGGACTGGATTGGAAGAGAAGTGGCAACATTTGAAGCTCTGGTGAACTTCACTCAACTTCTTTGGTTGACCATGGCAAGGCCTGTTCTGAGTGGAACCTGTCCTGTGAAACTGCTGTATAGTCTTGCCCACCGCGCTGCCGCTCAGTTTCAGGGTCTTGGTAATCCTCTTATAGCCTAGGACATCTTTATGTAGATCAACAATTCTTTTTTTCAGATCCTCAGATAGTTGTTTGCCATGAGATGCCATGTTGAACTTCCAGTGACCAGTATGAGAGAGTGTGAGAGCGATAACACCAAATTTAACACACCTGCTTCCGATTCACACCTGAGACCTTGTAACACTAACGAGTCACATGACACCGGGGAGGGAAAATGGCTAATTGGGCCCAATTTGGACATTTCCACTTAGGGGTGTACTCACTTTTTTTGCCAACGGTTTAAATATTAATGGCTGTGTGTTGAGTTATTTTGTGGGGACAGCAAATTTATTGTTACACAGGCTGTACACTTACTGCTTTACATTGTAGCAGAGCGTCATTTATTCAGTGTTGTCACATGAAAAGATATAATAAAATATTTACAAAAATGTGAGGGGTGTACTCACTTTTGTGAGATACTGTATATCACATATAATAGTTGACAAACGAGGCTCAGCAAAATACACAACGCAAAAGACAGTAACACTTACACCAACGCCAGGCACGCGGACTTACACAGGCACGTGGGACTTGGAAAATACACGACAGCAATTACAGTAACACACCAACGCCAGTCACGTGGGACTTAGAAAATACTTGACGGCAAAGACAGTAACACTTACACCAACAATGCCAGGCACGCATGACTTAGAAAATACACAACGGCAAAGACAGTAACACACTAACAACGCCAGGCACGCGGGACTTAGAAAATACACAACGGCAAAGACAGTAACACACTAACCACGCCAGGCACGTGGGACTTAGAAAATACTCGACGGCAAAGACAGTAACACACCAACAATGCTAGGCACGCAGGACTTTGAAAATACACAACGGCAAAGACAGTAACACTTACACTAACCACGCCAGGCACGTGGGACTTAGAAAATACTCGACGGCAAGGACAGTAACACTTACACCAACAATGCTAGGCACGCGGGACTTAGAAAATAAAACCAACGGCTGTCAGCGCACACCACACAAACATTCAGCAGAGACACAGAGGAGAAAGACACAGGGAAGGGACAGGGGGAAGATGGTGGAAAGAGACACATGGCAAGTTGCAAGTTATCAATGCCTGTAATGAGCGGTGAAGTAGATGGGGCGAGAGGTGGAAGGCGCTCAGAGGGGGCAGAACTTTGCATTGTGTGGCAAACAACATTGCCAAGATTCAAATGTTATTGCCGTAATTGTTGATGGGCAAGTCGCTAGTATATATATATATATATCTATATATATATATAGACTCTCAGTTAACCAGCACCCATGGGGATTGGTAGATGCCGGATAAATATTGTTTCTAGTTGCTTGAGAGTTATTATTAAGAGAGCCCTAACCATTACTGTACTATACCCCATACTATACCATAAACTTTGTATTAAATTGACATTAATATTGAAATACAGTAATTAAAATCAAATTAAGGCAAATAAAAATTTTACTTAAAGAAAAGCAGTTTTAATATAAAAACAGATTTTTTGGTCAAGCATGTTCTGTGTAAGAGTATGCCAATGTTTTTTTCTGGTTGCTTGAGAGTTCAGGTTAACTGAGGGTCTACTATAAATATATATATGTATATATATATATATCACACATAATAATTGTCAAACTACGAATCGTCGTCACACTTTGCGAGCGTCATTTTACCAAAATTGATCTAACACGCAGTCACTATATACGGACTTACACAAAAAAATAAGAACCACGGGACTTAGAATGGAAACGGAAAACAATAGGAGACGCGGGACTTAGAAAAAAAAACATTACCACCTCACAAAAATGTGACCTTAAAGGCCGAACTGTGCGTACCTGAAAACATTAAAAACACAATAAATACACACAAAAAGTACATAAAAAGCTTACCCACAGCAAGGGGGGGGCACCCAGGACCTCGCCAAGTGAAGTTACACCTCAATTTAAGTCCTAATTCCCAAGTTTAGACAGACGAAAATCCCCTAAACGAGGCTACGCGACTCTAAAGCCACAAAACACCACCAAGCACATACGATTTTTCAAAAAAGCAGTACGCGGTAAAGATACACTTTTAGTAAGGACGCTAAATCATCCACAACCGCGTAACACATACACATTCGCTGCCATTTCACAACACTAACTTACCGAATGCGGAAGTACACAGCTACCCTAATGGCTTTCCCTTGCGCACGCAGCATATTTGCACTACACACTGCACACATTGCTGACACTTACACCTCAGATCCAGACCAGTGCAAAACTACATTGTATGCTGCAGGAACATCAAAACAGATTGTCAGCTCTTCAGCTCAATGCTTCCTGCATATATTACTTAGAAATAGGTAAAGTATATTAATTTATTAATTTATTCATTATTTCATTGCCATACATTATTATTTCATTGCCATACAAAAATACATATACACAAAAAATATATATATCGCAATAAACACAAAAGACATTCACTGTGCGCCTCACAACGAGCGCCAACGCTGCTCATACCACACAAAAAGCACCAGGGAACAGCCTTGCAATAAGTGCAAAAAACACATCAGCCCAGACCTTACAGGGACAGCAAAAGCCGATGTAATAACAAAAAAAAACATCCAACAGCCGCGCAATGAGTGCCAAAGGTGCTCATTGCGAGGCATGCGATGAGCACCAAAGGCTCTCAGCGCAAGCCTCGCAATGAGCTCTGAAGGTCCTAACGGTAAAAAACACTTTACATTATGTCTAAAACAGCATTCCCTGGCTTACAATTTTATGCCTGTCATTTTTTGACGGGCAATTCACTAGTATATATATAAATATTGTTCACACCTGGATGGGGCAGCAAACTCAGGGACAGCCCCAGGCGGGGAAAGCTCTAGCTACGCCACTGGGCAAACAAGTAGTTACACTTAAAAGACATATTATAGCAACACTTGTGAAGTCCAAGGATTTCATTATTGAGAGAAATGCATTAAATACCCCAATGAGGAGAAGGTCTCTGACAACGCTTGTTGGTCTTTTCTCTTCAAACATTTACACCATGAGAATTTTGGTGAAACTTTCATTGGTTACTTTTGTACAAAATTCATGGATCCCCAGGGTACCATCTCTACTAATGGTCTTAATGCTTCTTTCATATTATCACAAAAAGGTACATGCTATGAGTGTCCATTGTCCATCTTTTTACTTAACATCACAGTAGACCCACATTTCTGCTAATCCAAGGTATTCAAATTTGTGATAAGGGAAAAAAGACTCTCAACATTTGAAAATTGTCTTGTTTTGCATATTAACAGCTTCTAATTAGTTTATATGAGGAGGTAAGTAGTAGGTTGGATTTTGCAAAGGCTTTTGATACAGTGCCATATGGAAGACTATTGTGCAAACTACAGGATACAGGAAATTAAGTAAATATCTGCTTATGGATTTAGAGCTGGCTAAAAGACAGGGACATTTAATGGACTAAAATTATTTTTTTCAACCTCAATTACAGTTTAACTGTATAACTATGTAACTATGTAACTATGTTACTTCACAAAAGCAATACCTGTAATTAGACCCTCACAAGTTTTGCATCTCTGGATTCAGAATAAATATAATAGGGAAGCTCTGCCTCTTTCTAACATATCTATACATCCTAATATTCAAAACAAATACTTTCCCATTAACAAATCTCATATGACATACCTGACCATTACAATTCCACCAAGTATAAAATGTTTTATTAATTTCACCATAATTTTTCAAAAACATGAATTCTTTGAATTATGACTGAGTTTCAAAGGAATAATACATTTGGTTAAAATGGTGGCTTTTCCAAGATTACTATATTCAAATATTTTCATAAAAAGGGAACTATTAATAAATAAACCATAATAGACTGTTATGTGTATACACTTTGGCTTGGCTTGAATCGGTTACACGACAGCCACAATTATTGCAGAAATGAAAACTGAACATACAGTAAAAGTGAATACAAGTCCAGTTGATTTGTTGATTTAAACACTTAAAGAGCCTGCTTAAAGAGACTCTGTCACTACAAAATCATTTTTTTTTTAAGTTATTCCTAAAGAGCATGAAAAGGGGCATGTGGCCTGGTTGCACTCAGACTCAGAACCGAGTTGCAGAAGCTCCAGCATCCTGGCATCTATAATGAAACTTTGTCAACTGGACTTAAGAAGTACAGTTTTGAAGAGAAAGACAAAACTAAAGAAGACACCTTATTGTGGCTAATACTGTTATTTGTTCATGCCTCAAATTGAATAAACTTTTCTGTTAAAACTAAAGATTTTTCTTATTCCAACTCATTAAAATTCTGTATTAAAATATGGCCGATTAAAAACTGCTCCAGAAAACTTATGACGTCTCCTTGGCCTTTTTACTTTTTTTATTATATCTTTTTACTTAAATTTTTTCTTCTGTGAAGTATTTATAGTACACGGTTTTTATATAATGAATATACAAGATATCATATTTTCTAGATGTATAATTGTAATAATTGTATAAATTACCATTTGCTCACTCTAGGTATTGAAATATTGATAGTTTGTTTCTTAATTATAACTTTTCCTAAGGGTTATTAAACTTTATGTTGTTACAAATTATAAGCAGTTACTGAAACATCTTAATCTTTGATGTTGTTTAACCCATTCATGTAAGGTTTAAGCTGTAAATTTCAGCAGTCACTTGAATTATGTGCTCATCTAATGGTGTTTAGCCCAATAATATAAGATTTTATTTCTAGTATTTCCACTATTTGTGGACTGTAAATGTATCACTCATAAATATTAATATATGACCTTAATCCTGCTATAGTCATAGACAGTGGCGGCTGGTAACCTTTCAAGTTGGAGGGGTGCCAGAGCAAGACTTGGCACAGACCCCATCCATTTTTAAACTCCTCCCCCTGTGGTCATATTGACCTTTATATGCCCCACCCAATAACCTTATACTTGCCCTGCCCATTGAAATAGACTCCACCTACTGATTTTTTAATACTGTTAAAAAATTCTAGAATCTTGGGATTCCGGTAAATAATAAAATTTCTCTTCTGCATGAATGCAACGACACTCACCAACAGTTGATTCTCCTTCTCGAGTGTCTTCAACTGTAGTAGTCCAAAATAGTCTGCAGCTGCAGAATTTGGACCTGGGCATGATATAAAACAGGCAAACAAATCAGAGAGTGCAAGACCTCAACCATACTTAAAAACACTTATGAAACCAAGCAAGACTATCTAGGCCCCAAACATACCTAAAAAAAACATATTATACAAAGCGGGACTATATAGGGCCCAACCGGACCTTAAAAAAACACATTAACCCAATCAGAACTATATAGGCCCAAACCGTACCCCGAAAAAACATAAAATACCAAGCAGGACTATATAGACCCAAACCGGACCTAAAAAAAACCACATAACGCCAAGCGTGACCATATAAGCCCCAATCGTACCCTTAAAACCTTAAAATACCAAGCGGGACTGCATAGGCCCAAACCGGACCTTAAAAACCTTAAAATACCAAGCGGGATTATATTGACCCCAACTGGACCTTAAAAACCCACATTACACCAAGCGGGACCATATAGGCCCATACCGGACCTTAAAAACCCACATTACACCAAGCGGGACTTATCAACTTATCACGCGCCTTGCAATGAGTGCCTTTGGCACTCATTGTGACCTTCTCCCCCCCCCGCTACCTCTCCCCCCTCTACTTTACTAGCCTCGCAATAAGCGCCTTTGGCGCTCATTGCGAGCCTCTCTCCCCCCCCTCTACATCTCCCCCTCTACTTTACTGACCTTGCGATGAGCATCTTCGCCGCTCATAACGCGCCTCTCAATGAGCGCCTTTGGCACTCATTGCGAGCTTCTCAACCTCTCCCCACTCTATGTTGTTATGATAGGGTACTAAGGTATTTTCGCTGGATAGTCACTTCTTTAAAAACGGGAGTCTATTTTCTTCACTTATATTTATTTTTATTTCTTTTAGATCTTAATCCTTATGGCCTTGTTTCTATAGACTCCCCCCAAGATGCTTTTTATTAAACAATCTTCACTTATATATTAGTGTAAAATGTATAGGCTATAACTATACCAATATTTTACCTCATGGCTGTCTTCTTATTTACAGCCACTAATTTACCAAGAAATATTTCATTTTGACTTAAGATACGTGGTTTACAGATTTTTACCAAACCATTACTATTACCCTGTGTCCGTGTTCTTTTTTACAGCCACCACTTTACCAGAGGATGTCACTGTCCAGTTTTAGACCTAAACTATATCAACTTTCTCCTGGCCACTACTAAGCCTGTTGGCTGTCCTGTTTTTTACAGCCACAACTTTGCCAAAGAATATTTCGGTTTGATTTATACCAATATCTATTAAAGTGCTTTAGCTTTTACATATTCTACCTTGTTCATATGTTGAACTACTATAGGTAAATTACTGCTGAATTGCAATTAATTCCTGTGGTATACTGTCCCTTTTCTTGATTTTTGCTTTTATATATACCATATATACTCGAGTATTAGCCGACCCGAGTATAAGCCGAGGCACCCATTTTACCACAAAATACTGGGTAAAATGAGTGACTCGAGTATAAGCCGAAGGTGGGAAATGTGCTGCCCCCTTTGTCCCTCTTGTGCCCTCTGTGTCCCCCTCTCTCTCCGTGTCTCTTCTCCCCTCTCCCTTCCCTGTGTCTCTTCCCCCCTCCCTTATCACCCTCCTCAACCTCCCTCCTCATCCTTAACCTCCCTCTTCATCCTCAACCTCCCTCCTCATCCTCAACCTCCCTCCTCATCCTCAACCTCCCTCCTCACCCTTATCCTCCCTCCTCATCCTCAACCCGCTCCTCATCCTCAACCCCCTCCTCAACCCCCCATCCTCAACCCCCCTCCTCAACCCCTCCTCCTCATCCTCAACCCCCCACCCTCAACCCCTTCCTCAACCTCCCTCCTTAACCCTCCCATCCTCAACCCCCTCCTCAAGCCCCCATCCTCATCCTCCCTCCTCAACCCCCCATCCTCATCCTCAACCCCCTCCTCAACCTCAACCCTTCTCAACCTCAATCCCCCCTCAACCCTAACCCCCCATCCTCAACCTCCCTCCTCAACCCCTCCTCCTCATCCTCAATCCACCCATCCTCAAACCGTTCCTCAACTCCTTCCTCAACCTCCCTCCTCAACCCCCCCATCCTCAACCCCCTCCTTAAGCCCCCCATCCTCATCCTCCCTCCTCAACCCCCCATCCTCATCCCCCCCTCCTCAACCTCAACCCTCCTCAACCTCAACCCCCCCTCAACCCCAACCCCCCATCCTCAACCTCCCTCCTCAATCCCCCCATCCTCATCCTCTCTCCTCAACCCTCATCCTCAACCTCCCTCCTCATCCTCCCTCCTCATCCTCAACCTCCCTCCTCAACCACCCTCCTCAACCCCCTCCTCAACCTCCCTCCTCAACCCCCCATCCTCAACCCCCTCCTCAACCTTCCTCCTCAACCCCCTCCTCAACCCCCCCATCCTCATCCTCAACCCCCCATCCTCAACCTCCCTCCTCAACCCCCCTCAACCCCCCTACTAAACCTCAACCCCCCTCAACCCTAACCCACCTCCTCAACCTCAACCTACCTCAACCTCCCCCGTCAATCCCCCTCAACCCCAACCTCCATCCTCAACCCCCCTCCTCAACCTAAACCCCCCTAAACCCCCTCCTCCATCTAAACACCTCCCCCTCTCCCCTCACTTACCTGCTTGTGCTCCGGCCTCCGCTCCTTGACCCGGCGCCGGCGCGCATGTGACGTCACATGTGCGCAGCGTCATTACGCCCCCGGTATATGCTAAGGATGCTACGCACATGTGATGTCACATGTGCGCCGGCGCCGGGTCAAGGAGCGGAGGCCGGAGCACAAGCAGGTAAGTGAGGGGAGTGGGGGGAGGTATTTAGGCTGGTTTAGGTGGAGGAGGGGGTTGAGGGGGGTTTACGTTGAGGAGGGCGGAGGGAAAGAGACACGGGAGGTAGAGAGACACACGGGGGGGATAGAGAGACACGCCGGGGGGATAGAGAGACATGCGGGGGGGATAGAGAGACACACGGGGGGTAGAGAGACACACGGGGGGGGGATAGAGAGACACACGGGGGGGGGGGGTAGAGAGACAAGGGGGGAGAGTGACTCGAGTATAAGCCGAGGGGGCCCTTTTTTGCCTTAAAAAAAGGGCTGAAAAACTCGGCTTATACTCGAGTATATACGGTATATATACGGTATATATATATACACAGTGGATATAAAAAGTCTACACACCCCTGTTAAAATGTCAGGTTTCTGTGCTGTAAAAAAATGAGACAAAGATAAATCATTTCAGAACTTTTTCCACCTTTAATGTGACCTATAAACTGTAAAACTCAAATGAAAAAAAAACTGAAATCTTTTAGGTGGAGGGAAGAAAAAAAAAAGAAAAATAATGTGGTTGCATAAGTCTGCACACCCTCTTATAACTGGGGATGAAGCTGTGTTCAGAATTAAGCAATCACATTCCAAATTGTGTTAAATAGGAGTCAGCATACACCTGCCATCATTTAAAGTGCATCTGATTAACCCCAAATAAAGTTCAGCTGCTCTAGTTGGTCTTTCCTGAAATTTTCTTAGTCGCATCCCACAGCAAAAGCCATGGTCCACAGAGAGCTTCCAAAGCATCAGAGGGATCTCATTGTTAAAAGGTATCAGTCAGGAGAAGGGTACAAAAGAATTTCCAAGGCATTAGATATACCATGGAACACAGTGAAGACAGTCATCATCAAGTGGAGAAAATATGGCACAACAGTGACATTACCAAGAACTGAAGCTCTCTCCAAAATTTATGAAAAGACGAGAAGAAAACTGGTCTGGGAGGCTACCAAGTGGCCTACAGCAACATTAAAGGAGCTGCAGGAATATCTGGCAAGTACTGGCTGTGTGGTACATGTGACAACAATCTCCCGTATTCTTCATATGTCTAGGCTATGGGGTAGAGTGGCAAGACAAAAGCCTATTCATACGAATAAAAACATCTAAGCCAGGCTACATTTTGCAAAAACACATCTGAAGTCTCCCAAAAGCATGTGGGAAAAGGTGTTATGGTCTGATGAAACCAAGGTTGAACTTTTTGGCCATAATTCCAAAAGATATGTTTGGCGCAAAAACAACACTGCACATCACCAAAAGAACACCATACCCACAGTGAAGCATGGTGGTGGCAGCATCATGCTTTGGAGCTGTTTTTCTTCAGCTGGAACTGGGACCGTAGTTAAGATAGAGGGAATTATGAACAGTTCCAAATACCAGTCAATATTGGCACAAAACCTTCAGGCTTCTGCTAGAAAGCTGAACATGAAGAGGAACTACATCTTTCAGCATGACAACGACCCAAAGCATACATCCAAATCAACAAAGGAATGGCTTCACCAGAAGAAGATTAAAGTTTTGGAATGGTCCAACCAGAGCTCAGACCTGAATCCGAAAATCTGTGGTGTGATCTGAAGAGGGCTGTGCGCAGGAGATGCCCTCGCAATCTGACAGATTTGGAGTGTTTTTGCAAAGAAGAGTGGGCAAATCTTGCCGTGCTTCAATAAAGTATTGTGTGCATACTTATGCAACCATATTATTTTATTTTTATACTTTTTTTCCCTCTACCTAAAAGATTTCAGTTTGTTTTTCAATTGAGTTGTACAGTTTATAGGTCACATTAATGGTGGAAAAAGTTCTGAAATGATTTATCATTGTCTCATTTTTTTACAGCACAGAAACCTGACATTTTAACAGGGGAGTGTAGACTTTTTATATCCACTGTATATCCACTCCCCTGTTGCTACTATTCCTTTGAGGGAGCCTGCTGTTATGTTACTAATCTTGATAGATGTTTGGCGGCTAATGCTGTCGCTCTGTGTCTCCCTAGCCATGCTGCGCCTACAGCTGACGTCAGTGAACACCTATCTCTCATCACCCATCTAAAACTTGCCTACAACTGGTCCTAAGATGAATAACTTAAGTTCAGTTTACCATTAAGACTGGGCAGTCACTTCTGCAGGGGCTCAGGCCATGCCACTGGGCTCCATACCATCCATTTGAGTAGAAGCATCCACCAACTGACATTTATCCCTGGTCCCTTTACCTTCACAACTGAGCATCACTTCTGCAGAGGCTTGACCAATGACACTGGGCCTCGTAACATACATCTGAGCAGGGGTTCAGTACAAACAGGCTGAGCAGAAGCACCGACCAACTGACATTTATCCCAGGTACATTTACCATCAAGACTGGGCAGTTACTTCAGCAGGGGCTCAGCCTATGACAGTGGACCTCATACCATTAATTTGAGCAGAAGCACCCAGCAACTGACATTTATCCCAGTTCCATTTACCATCATGACTGGGCAGTCACTTCAGCAGGGGCTCAGCCTGTTTGTACTGAACCCCTGTATAGCGAAACAGAATATGTTGGCAAGTTAAAAAAATTGACAAAAATAATAAAAATAACTTGGACAACCCTCTGTTTTTTACTTTGTCCAATACATTTCCATATCAAGCTTTCATTGGAGCAACACATGGCAGGCTTTCCAGGCCCATAGCTGCCATTTATGTGAGCCAGTATCTAATAGCACCTCAATTAGTTCCTGAGCCCATAGCATTTGAAATTTGCATCCCCAAACTGGTGATTACCTCTTTGACTATCTGCTATCTGCCAACTTCTTCAATGATCTTCAATGATAAAGGAGAATGGCAAGTAGAGAATGATGGTCCAGAGATTGCCCCACCTGCACCATATGAGAGGTGCCTTTACATCTTGGAATCCCACACTGGAGAGCGACTTTTGTTAAATATACATGTGAATTAATATATATTCAAGTTTCCATGATATTTTGGTGAATGTTGAATGTATGAGAAGGGTGTTTACAATACATCAGAAGCAGGGCTTACAGTTATAGTTTCAAGTTGCCCGTTCCTGCTTATCGGCAGAATGAAAAAGTAGGTGTTTAATGCCATAACGTCCAACAATGTAACAAACACTTCTCCTTCTTCTCCCACTCCCCTACCCACTGTTTAACATATTAGAGTATCCACCCTTAAGCTCACAACTATCAAGAAGTGTTAAAGTAGAGAAGATGGAAACTTTCTATACAGAAAGTGTTGGCAACAATTAAGATTTGTTCTAAAATATTTATCTGTCCATGTCCTATGCAGCTTCTAAAGTTGTTAGTTTGTTATACTTCACAAATATGGGAGGCTTTTCCTAAACTATCTGTCTCATTACCTTCTATAATTCAGTGTGAGCCTTCACAATGGTAATTCATTTCAAATTCACCAAATTAGGATCACTAGTGTGAAATACAATAACTATTAAATATATAATAGCAAAAATGATTAACGTTTTGCGTACTCTTGTTTGAATTGGAAGTAATTGAAGGATGGATATGATTGGTGGATGACATTCTTATTTATCTATGGGTATTTGGATAACAAATTAATTTCCATGACAAGGTCAAAGCAGACCACTTTGGGATACAATTATCATAATTGTATCTTTAAGTTTAAAATGCTGATGTGATTAGGATTGCATCATCCTCCACAACTTAATTTATTTTATCATTTGTCAAGATTATTTTCTTAAATGTTTGGGAAAAAACTGCACTGTGAAGATTGTTTGTGCCTTTTTTTTCTGTATTGAATGTCTAGTCATATGTATTTGTTGATTATATGGGAACATTATATACAGTTCCTTCTTTGACTTTGAATTGTGGCTGCCACTATCCATAAATATGTAGATATACAGTAAAATCCCGGTTATCTGGCACCTAACCAACAGGCACTCTCAAGCAACCGGCACCGGCATCAATTCAAAAAACTATTTTTTCTGGGCCTAAATGGCCCAGTTTAGATGCTAATGCCTTTTTAAAGGCATATTGAGGGGGGGGGGGGGGGGTTCTGGGACTCCCTGTTAACCGGCAACTACACTTTTCCGGCAATAGGAAGCCCCCGTGGGTGCCGGATAACAAGGAGTTTACTGTATTTAGATTAGAGATAAACACCTCAACTTACCATGTTTGTAGACAATGTCATTGTTATTCCAGTCTAGTTTTGTGTTTAGGCTTAGTCCTGAGGCAGCACAATTTCAGGGGGCAGCAGGCTGCCTGAAGATGTGGGTGCAGTATCATAGAATAGGTACAGTAATGTCAATTTATTTATACCATTTGGATTGACCACAACATTTAAAGTCAATATAAATGGAATTGATGCACTTTGTAGTCCTAAAGCCTTATGAAAAATGAAAGAAACAATACGGGAGTGAGCATTGTATATTTACACAAGTGCCATGTCAATTCTATCTCCACTCTCTCTCTTTGTGTCTCTCTCCCTCTATCCCTCTCTCTCTTTACCTATTATCTGCCCTCTCTCTCTATCTCTATCCCTTCCTCTCCCCTCTCTTTGTCTCTCTCTCTCTCTTCTTCCTCTTTTTCTCTATCTACCGACCTCTTTTTCTCTATCTACCTATCTATCTATCTATTCCTCTTTAACTCTCCTTCTCCCTTTCTCTCTTTGCCTCTTTCTCTCTCCCTCTCTCTCTCTCTCTCTCTCTCTCTATATATATATATATATATATATATATATATATATATATACTTATTTATTTTTTATTATGCATACCCATCTCACTCTTCTTTTATTTTCTATCTATCTATCTATCTATCTATCTATCTATCTATCTATCTATCTATCTATCTATCTATTTATCTATCTCTTTCCCTGTCCCTCTACCTCTCTCTCTCTCTCTCTCCCTTTTGTCTTTCTTTCTCATTTTCCTTCTCTCTCTCTTTCACTCCCTCCCTCACTTTCCCCGTTTCTCTTCTTCTCTCTCTATCTCTCTTTCTCTCTCTCTCTCTCTTTTCTCTCTCTGTCTGTCTCTCTCTTTCCATCTACCCCTCTCTCTCTTCTTTTTTGTATCTCTCTCTCTCTCTCTCCACTCTTTCCTCTCTCTCTCAATCTCTCCTCATTCATCTCTTTCCTTCTCTCTTTCTCTTTCCATCTACACCTCTCTCTCTTATTTTTTGTATCTCCTTCTCTCTCTCTCTATCTATCTCTCTCATCTCTCTCTCTCCCCGCTCTTATCTCTTTCCTTCTCTCTCTCTCTCTCTCTCTCATCTCCCTCTCTCGCTCTCCCTCTCATCTCTCTCTCTCTCATCTCTCTCTCTCAATCTCCCCTCTCTCATCTCTTTCCTTATCTCTCTGTCTCTCTCTCTCTCTCTCTCTGTCTCATCTCTCTCATCTCTCTTTCTCTCATCTCTCCCCTCTTTCTCTCTCTCTCTCTCTCTCTCTCTCTCTCTCAATCTCCCCTCTCTCATCTCCCCTCTCTCTCTCTCTCTCTCTCTCTCTCTCCACTCTTTCCTCTCTCTCTCTCTCAATCTCCCCTCTCTCATCTCTCTTCTCTCTCTTTCTCCCTCTCCTTCTCTCTCTGTGTCTCATCTCGCTCTTCTCTCTGTCTCTCTCTCTCTCTCTCTCTCTCTCTCTCTCTCTCTCTCTCTCTCTCTCCACTCTTTCCTCTCTCCCTCAATCTCCCCTCTCTCATCCCTTTTCTTCTCTCTCTTGTTTTCTCCCTCTCTCCCCTTCTCTCTCCAGTTTATACAGTGACATCAGGTGAAGTTCCCCTCAACTTTCACGGCAATGTCCAGTTCCCCTCTACGGTATCTCGCTGTACAGTTCTTTTTCCTGAATATTTGGGGTTCTCTTTGTTCTGCTGTGGTCCAGACAGCTGATGTACGTGTACTGACTGCTGTCCAGATTGTACAGAACATTGTCAGTGGTCTGTAAATCCTGAGAGAAAAATAGCATATCATTATTATTATTATTATTATTATTATTATTATTATTATTACTATTTTTATTAAAGCTTCGTACTCTTGGCATGTTCTGCAAGGACAAAAAGTAACAAGAACACTCAAATGGCAAGGTTGCAATCACAAAACGTTGGAGTATCCTAAGACATTATAACCTCAAAGAGAAAAAAATGGAATTTAATATTGCAGGAAAGATAAATATGTGTACTTAGAGGGATCTGTAATTTATGGCACATTCAGCTGCTGTATCAAAGAAAATGCCTTGTCTACTGTCACACCAAGTAATGGCGCATGAGCCTTGTGTGACTGAACAGTCAAAACCAAGTATAATAACATTGCTATATGATTATTATTACATGAGTGCGGTTTGATTTGTTAGGGTTGGATACATACACCACAAGGCAAAAGGAAACTCAGTAGGTGGGAGTTTTTTATATAATCCTCACCGAATTAGTACTAATGTGTAATTTGTATGTGTTAGAAAGTAATGAATGGAGATAGTTACCTGATTTCCATGATTTTCAGCTACATTATGTCTTGTACCTAAGTTGGAAAAATAAATTAAATACATAAAAAATTCTCTTTTTACCAAGATTTTTTATTTTTATTTGTCAGCTTTTAGTAGAATGACTATCTCCCTAAAACCTTTTACCTGATCCTTCTTCAAGTATCTCCAACTATTTTGAGTTTTAGGTTATTCATTGGGAAAAGTTATTTTATTGAACAATTATGCTTCACCATTTCGATCTAATTGGTTTCATGTATATATTCCTATATTATTAGATGAATTATTTTACCAAGTTCAAAATCTCAATTAAAAAAAATAAATGTTGAATATACTTTCTTATTTTTTCCAATTATTAAGTTTAGATATTAATTTTGAAGCAATAATGGAAATGACAGAGGTCCTTTAATGTGCTGCCTATGTACCTCCCTTAATTTGCTAAACTTCATAAGGAGTGCAAAGCACGTTGATTAAGGATGCAAAGTCATTCCTATTGGGGCATTTGTCACCAGCCCATGAGATTGATAGCAAATCTATCCCATAATGTATTAATACAGCTAAGCTAGAAATAATACAAGTCCATGAAGCATTACTAAATATAAGTCTTTATATGCTATATATAGGTTTATAGAGGTTCTCCAGTCCATGAGTAAATAGCATTTGTTCATAGTTTAGTTCTGGAAACCGTGGTTGCATTATTTAGATAACTTACATATACTCAGTCTACATGTGCACAGTATGACAACCCACTTATATTTTTTTCTGACATTTATTTCTCTGAAATAGCTTCATGTCAAGCTGATGCAATATAAAACTAGCAGTTGTTTCTAACTGGATAACCGCATCAGAAGCAGAGTGAGTGAATGGAGGGCCCCAGGGCAAAATAATTAGAAAGCCCCATTACAACTTCTCTATACAAGGTACTGTATGTGACAATAGGGGCCAATAAAAGTGGTGATGAGAGTGATGAGGTTACCTTTCTATAAAAATAACTATCTTCCCTCATAAAGGGTTCTCTTTAGTCCAATCAACTGTTTCCTGTAGCAGAGGGTCCCGAAAGAGTTGTGGGGATCTTTTTCTAATTGCATAATCATTGCTAATAATTGTTATTTACCCACAAAGCTCAGTGGAAAGTATGTGAAAAAATATCAGCATTTCCGCCAATACAGGCATCCCTTAGACATTTTCAAATGTGTTTACTTGGGGAGCTACTGCTGGTACAGCAGTTGTACAGCACATGGGCCCATGATTATGCCATTAGAAAAAGATTAGACTGTCCTGGATCAGAAATATTTAGTGCCTTCAATGTCACATTAAGATCAGCTACACATAGGGAAGTGTTACCTTGTGTTGTAAAATCTGTATAGACGATAGGACCCCTGGGGTGGATCAGAAAGAGAAGTGGAAACAACAAATTAAATATATATATTAGACTATAGACTATAATTATGTATTATTATGATAATTCAGAAAAGCATCAAACTGTACAGTGTGGAAAAGGGATAATAACTTACACGTCTCTGATGGCAGCATTGGCTGTGGAAACAGAAACAATAATTAGTGAAACACCTGTATATACACACATATATATATATATATATATATATATATATATATATATATATATATACTTATAGTATATAAATAGTACATTTCTGTTCACATTTGAATGTCTAAAACAGGTTAAAAAAACTGCATTCTGGGAAGCTGAGCAGGGACATGCAAATGTGCCTACAAATGATTCATTCTTCAATCCATAACCATTTTAAACATGGCTTCCTTTAAGCTTATGCATTACATAGCTTTTAGGCAAAGCCAAGGTTGGATTATACACAAGCTGGATATCCTGCCCACGGACAGCCATTTCAAGGTTACTGCCTATCAACAGTGTGGAGTGGGATCCCAGCTTGTGTTGTGGCCCTTATGAGTAGGTAGTTCACCACAACAATCATTTAATATATGGTGGGCAAAAGAGCGATAGAAGCCCTCCACCGTACAGTAGTACAGTAACTAAATAGTACATTTGTGTTCACATTTGAATGTCTAAAACAAGTTAATACACTTGTTTCCTGCTCAGAAGGAAAAAAAAGGCATTTATTATTAGAAATTCATGTATTTTCACCCATATTACAAGATTATATAGCTCCTAACTAGAGGTGAATGTAATTGCACCTTACAGGCCAAGGTATATATATACATCCAGGTTAAAACAATTAATACAGACCGAATATGTGCCCCAATTTGTCTGCATTAAGGGGGTACAGTAGAGTCAATAATTACAAAACATAAATTTTCTTGGCCATAAAATTGTCAACTTATTCCCAGTCACATACATGCACATATCTTTAGTAATGGCCAACCATATAGAATTCCCCACAAGAAAATACATATAATCATATATATACACACATCCATAAATATATATAACTAGCTACTTGCCCGTCAAAAATTATGGGAATACAATTTTAAAACCTGGCAATGCTGTTTGCCACCCAATGTGAGCATCTTCAGTGCTCATCGCGAGCCCCACGCTGAGCGCCCTCGGTGCTCATCTCGTGACTTGTAAGGGCGCCTTTGGCGCTCATTACAAGACTCTCCCCCTGTCTACTTCCTCCCTTGTGTCTCATTTCCCCTCTCCTCTCCCTCCCCTGTTTCTCCTTTCTCCTACTCTCCCTACTCTCCCTCCCTTGTGTCTCCTTCCCCCCTGTGTTTTTACCATCCTCTTCCTCCCATGTGTCTCTTCCCCCTCCCCTGTGTCTCTTTCCCCCTGTGTCTCTTTCCCCACTGTGTCTCTTTTCCCCCTCTCCCTCCAGTGTATCTCTCCCCCCTCTCCCTCCTCTATGTCTCTTACCCCCCACTCCCTCCCCTGTGGCTCCCCCCTCTTTCCCCCCTTTTCCTGTATCCTCCTCCTCCCTTTCCCCCTTCTCCTGCTCCCTTCCCCTTCTCCTCCTCCCTTTCCCCCTTATCATCTTTCTCCCTTTCCCCCTTCCCCTCCCTCCTTCTCCTCCTTCCTTCTCCCCTTCTCCTCCTCCTTCCTCCTTCCCCCCCTATCCTCCTCCTTCCCCCTTCTCCTCCTCTCCTTCCCAATTATCCTCCTCCTTATCCTACTTCCCATCCTCCTCCCTCCTTCCCCTTATCCTCCTCCACCCCTCATCCCCTCATCCTCCTCCCCTCATCCCCTCATCCACCTCCTCCCCTCATCCTCCTCCTCCCTCCTTCCCCTCTACAATTACCTCCCTATTCCCTCTCTCCTTACTATCATGCGTTAAGCTCCTGCTGCTGTCCCCTGCAGCGCAGGCTTCTGGCTGTGTCCCAACCGGCATATGCTAATGAAGTGACGCGCATGTAACGGAGAGGGGAGAAGGAGGAGGATAAGGGACGCAAGTGCGTTACCAAGATCTCAAACTTCAACAACACTGACAACTATATATGTGATTGATTTGGACATGGCTTAGAGTCTCTAATATGCAGTAAATATCACACATGTTATAGCACCTGGACTGCTTTAGAACTGATCTGATACTCCTACTGATATATAAAATATATACAAGTTTATAAAACAAGATAAAAATCACCTTATTAGTCTCAGTTTCACTAAAATATGTGCCCAAATGAAACTGCCTAAGGTGAAAACAATTAATGCATGTGATTACAAAGAGAAAAAAAAAAATAACATGCAAGGGTTAACAGAGCAATGAGCCTTGGGACACTCCTTCTAATACACACCTTAATAAGGAAGTAGTTAAAGGCACTTTGTCAGTCCAACAGGAAGTTGATTTAATTATAAAGAGCATTAAAAACTGGCTATACATTGAACTAGCAGTTTTCCTCTACAAGAAATACATTTTGAAATATTGAGAATTGGTGTTGCTGCTCCTGTATGCTAATGTGAAGCTTAGTATGCTCAGAGTGCTTGATAAGGGTGGGAGAGTGGTCTAACTGCCAGATAACATTGGGTCACTGCACTCTGAAGCTGAGCAGGGCTGGGCCTGGTCAGTACTGGGATGGGAGACCACCTAGGAATACCAGAAATTAAGATAAGGGTTGAGATTTGCTGGCACCTCAACCACACCTAGGTGTCCCCCCCCCCCCCCCCCCCCCAACCATTGATATCAGCATCCTGGGCCTGGTGTCTTGATTAATACTCAAGGGGTAGGAAGGTTCAAGTTGGGTATGTGAACATGTTGTTTGTTTTCTGTTTAATGTCTTTTCAGTCCCCTATAAAACTGCTCACCCATCCCCAATAAAGTCACTTCTGCTCAACGATTACAAGCATAAGAGCTGTACCTCGTTAGTCCAGATAAGCTATTTTATAAGCTATTTATTCTATTTCCAAAAGAGAATCTCTGTACTGTGCTTGTGGTCACTGAGCATAGTCATACCCATCCAATACAAGGACCTAACCTGTGGGATTTCCACGGCATGCCGTCCTGCTGAGCCTGTATCATGACAGTACATAAAAGCAGAATTATGTCGTAAGTATGAAATATAGTATCACCACAAATAGATATGTATGGTGTAACCACTGCTTCCTATCCGTCAGTCAGTGAAATGAATGAATTACTCTTCATACTAGGCTAATGTGGATTAAATATGTCGTGAGTGGCTCCAGTCTCTAGAGCGTTCTGTTCTTACCTTGTTTGGTGTAAAGTAGATAAACTGCCACTGCAATGAATACCAGCAAGACCATGGCCGCAACACTCACAGAGATGTAAATAGTACTATTATCATGGTGCTGTTCAATGGTTGGACGATCTGAGAGAGTGGACAGCACAGTCAGAAGGGAATCCTACTGACAACCAGTTCATCATTTACATATTTTACCAAGTGCTAATTAACCTAATAAAGAGCTGCCCTTGAATTATTAATCAAGACAATTAGAGATGATATAGTTACATAGTAAATGAGGTTATAAAATATTTTAGTCCATCAGATTCAACCTTTTTCGATCTCTTCTGATCCGTGTATATGTATTAATTGTTAATTGTTAATTGATCCAGAAGAAGGCAAACTGAAAAAAAAATATTGAAACATTGGCAATAAATCCTTCCTGACTCCAGATATTGGAAATCAAATTCCTCCCTGGATCAATACTCCTCCTTCTCTAGTTATCCAGAATAACACAGAATGCCCTTTTTATTAAAAAAATATATCCAATCCCTGTTTAAAGATATCTATGGAATCTGTTGTCACAACCTCCTTTGGTAGAGAATTCCAAGGTTTAACCACCCTTACTGTGAATCTATTTTCTTCTAACCTCAATGAATGTCCACTTGATATTGATATCCTATACTTCACTATGATAAGAATTTGTGTCCTTTAAAGGGATACTGAAGTCAATTGCTACTATGCATCAAAAAAAAAAAAGGTTAATTTTTTGTATGAAAAATTAGTGCTGCAAGGGTCAGCAATCTTTATGTACAAACTGCTTTTGGAACAAAGTCAGGCCCTCTTCTTTCCCTTTTTTGTTAGATTTAACCACTAGATGGAGTAGCTGTTTTCACAATATGGATGTCATGTCAGCTTCTGGTCACTTGCTTCTGTGTATATAGCTTCACCATGTATATATCCTATAAATATAAATATTCCTATACATACCTTGGGGAAAAAATCCATAGTTCAATGAATGCAACATATTTAAAAATAACCTTATGAATATATTTAATAGTAGGGCTGTTTGGTAGTTTGGTCTCAAAATAAATACTTAGCTCCAGTGTGTTCCTTATGAGAAATGTACAATATATGTAAATGTAAACTAGAAAAGGGAAAAGGAAGTGAGAAGGTACAAATAGGAGAATAGAGCAAAATAACATAGATAGATGGATTGCAATATACTATATATATATATATTATGAGAAAAGTTAGTTTATTTAGGAGTATATAAATATTCAATGAAGCTGTGATAAACCATGTAGGGTTGCCCAAGATGGGTAGGTCATAGCAGAGAGGCAGACAAATTGCAGTCCACTGGAGAAGGAACTGGCAACCCACTCCAGTATATTTGCCATGAAAACCATATGGATAAGCACAACCAGACATAGTGTCACAGAGAGTCGGAAACTGATCGACTAAACAACAACAACAAAAATGTGTATATTTATTATTGTTCTGTGCTTCAGTAGTGTTGAAATCTCAGTGACCATACAGATGCAGCACGCCAGGTACATCTGTCTGTGTTTCTGGTTTTGCTCATCCATCTGGTTTTCATGGCAAATATACAGGAATGGGTTGCCAGTTACTACAATTTGTCTGACCTCTCTGTACCACCCAGGTACACATATGTTAATATATATCAATATCTATCCTTCTATTCAATGTCTATCTATATGTCTATCTATCTTTTTATCTATCTATTTCTCTATTAATTGTTCTTTAACCGATTTGCAACTTGCTCATTACTGCTTCATGGGGCCAAAACCTATAAAAAAAATTAATTACTTGGTGTTTAATTGGAATCTATATTTTAATTACTTGGTGTTTAATTGGAATCTCACCAGTCACATTGAGGGATGTCCCACTCCCATGTCCAGGTATCACATTGTGTAATGTAACCTGACAGATATATACTCCGGTGTCTGTAAGTTCCACTTTGTGTAGTAAAATATCAGCTGAACCCTTAGTGAAATCTTCTGGACTCCCTTTGGAGACTCTGCCCTTGAACCCTGGACATGTATTACAGACCTCAGGCCCATCCACCACATGTCTGGACCACTTGACATATCCGATCAGTGACCTTTCAGAGCCATTGAAGCTGTAGTTACAATGTAAGGTCACTGTGCTGCCCTCCGTGGTGGTCACTTCAGGAATCTGGTAAACATGGACACTCTGTGCGAGAGACCCTGAGAGACACAGAGCAGAGTTGGATATTAAGAACAAAAATACTTATTCAGGGTTAAAGTTTTTACAACAGAAATACATATATTTCAGATCTCATCATATTAAAAATATTTCTAAAGCATTTAAAATAAACCGATACAACCATTCATTTTTAAATATTGTGCTTAGTTTAGCTGGCAGCAGACATTTTGCAATTGTCTCTAGCTGAATTAAATCCATGGCAGAAGTCATGGATTCAGATAAGTTCTCTATTCAGCTTTACATAGCTACTTTATATAACTAAATAGAAAAGTAAGCACCAGAAGGGTAATTACCCTCCATTCAAGGTACATATGGGCTAGCAGTCCTACATGGACTGGCTTGCATAGTTGTGAATGTTTTTAATTTGGTACATACTTTACAAGCATGTGAAGCTTTTCCCAAACTACACAGGTCCTTTACCCCATTCGTGATATGCATTACTGTTAATGCAAGTGCCTTATTGCAGTTTCTAGCAGCTCTCACCTTGCAGGACTCCCAGTATAAGCAGCAGCCTCACAGCTTCCATCATGTTTCTGGCGTAGAGCACATTGACACTGGTGGTTTCAGCTTCATAAGGAACTCATCTCACAATAATAAAGCTGAAGGCAGTAAGATGTGAGGTATGAGGAACAGAGAGTGCAAGAAAGAAGTTACAGCCCTCCTGGAAGACAGGTGAAAAATGCGACTAAGGACAAAATAAAAATTGCTGCTGAGATCCTTCTGCTTTCGAAAGTGTTGCATATCCTGTTAACAACCTAAAATACAGTAATGTGGAAAAAAGAAAGAACATCCACTTAACATTGTATGATTTTACCAATCTAACCTTTACATAGTCTTCAAAAAGTTCCTAAATGGACAAATAACACACAAATTATACATCATTAAGTATCTAGCTTCCCTATGTAATATCATGAAAATCAGGTCAAATTAAAAAAAAAATGGGTGAATGCCATCAATATTTATAGTTTCATAACCAGATGGGTCATCCAACCCAGTTACATGCCAGTGGTACTCTCTTCAGTACCCCCAGGCCACTAGACAATCATCTCTTCATTGGTTGCCAACAAATATTAAATTAACTAATCATAACTCCGCTGCCCTCTACACGCCACAAAATGAGACCAAGCAAAATAATAGTTTGGTCAACTCAAACCAGTTGTTTATTAAACCATTGCCGATTAACCATACAAAGTATGGATGCACTTACAAGGCTGGAGAAAGAAGCCAGGCAGATATCAAAGGCTGATACGGATAGACTGGTAAACGCAACAGGTAGCCATGCAGACTCTGAAGGCTGAGAGGGGTAGCCTGTAAACAATATAATGGGAGCCATAAGCCAGTGTGCAAGGGATGGGTGCCATTATTATCTGCTACAATGGTGAACGGCTATGGGATCAGCCTGCGCATATGCCAGTTTGTGGTATTTAACAATGTCAATCAGATTTATAATAGTCACATTAAAAGGTTTGCTGAGATACTCTCATGATACAGGATCAGCCGGACTGGTACTCTCTTAAACTCTCACTGGTAAGGTCCTTGTTTCGGGTGGGAATGACTATCCTCAGTGATCACAAACAAAGTACAGGTATTATCTTTTGAAAATAGCATAAATGTCTTATAAAATAGCTTGAACTAACTAAATACATCTCTCACGCTTGTATTTATTGACCAGAACTTGGGTATGGGTAACTATTTTTATAGTGGATTGAACAAAAGGCCAGTCAGACATTAAGCAGGAAACAAACAAAGCTCTTATGCTTGTAATCGTTGACCAAAAGTGACTTTATTGGGTATGGATGAGCAGTTTTATAGGGGACTGAAAAGACATTAAACAGAAAACAAACAACATGTCCACATACCCAACTTAAACATCCCTCCCTCGTGAGTCTCTCCCATTGTACACTAATTAGCAAAGGCTCAAGGCCCGGGATGATGATATCACAGGGGGATTCCCAAGTGTGGCCATCCCTTATATTAATTTCCCCTCGTCTGCACATACTGTAGGCACATCTCTCACCCGTGGTACAAGCAAGGGAACAAGTAAAGGGAAACAATTTTAGCTTAGTGGGGCTAGATCCTAGGCACTGGGTTAGGTACCATGTCCATTGTCATAGATATAGTGATGGTATTTTAAATATTTTGTAAGGAGAAGAGATGAATCTAAAACTGACATCAAATTATAGTCCAATATATATATAGATCTTTCATATCACTATTTCTGCGGATGAAGAGGGACACTTAACTAGTGATCCATATAAGACAGAAACCAATATTGTTCTCAATGCTGAGTGCCATTTACAGTTTGTTGGTATTTTTAAGAATATGAAGGAATTGCTTTGACGTGATTTTAAGTTTGGGGCACAAGATAATAAGCTTGTTAGAAACGTATCAAATGTTCATACAAAGAACCTAAACAAAATAGGACCACATTACTAATACCAAAAATTAATCCCAAACAGGAGGATGTGGTGAGATTTGCGAAAACATTTTGTCCTAATGGGACCATATGAGAAATATATTGAATATATAACATATTATAATTGTCAAACTGCAATTCGTCGTCATACTTTGCGGCGAATTGCAGTTTGACAACAATCGGATCACGCCTGTGCATAGCGTCAGCCGCCCATGCGCAACACGTGGCATCAGCCGTGCATGCGCAATGCGCTCCTTCAACCACCCATGCACAAAGCGTGGCGTTAGCCGCCAATGCGCAAAGCGCGGCCTCAGTCTCGCATGCGCAAATCGTGGCTTTCCCAAATCGTAAGGGGAAGGGGAAGAGACACAGAGGGAGAGGGGAGGAAAGAGACAAAGGGAAGGGGAAAAGAGACACAGGGGAGGGGGAAAGAGATGCATGGGAGGGAGAGGGGGCGAGAGACACAGGGGGGAGAGAGGGGGGGAAAGAGACACAGGGTGGGGAGAGCGGGGAAAGAGACACCGGGGGAGAGGGGGGAAAGAGACACAGGGGGGAAAGAGACACAGGGGAGGGGGAAAGAGACACAGGGGAGGGAGGGGGGAAGAGACACGGGGGGAGCGGGGGGGAAAGAGACACAGGGGGGAGAGGGGGTAAAGAGACACAGGGTAGGGAGATGGGGGAAAGAGACACCAGTGGGGAAAGAGACACAGGGGAGGTTGAAAGAGACACAGGGGAAGTGGAAAGAGACACAGGGGAGGGAGAGGTGAGGAAGAGACAAAGGAGGGAAAGAGACACGGGAGGGAGAGGAGGGGGAAAGAGACACAGGGGAGGGAGAGGGGGGAAGAGACACAGGGGAGTGAGAGAAAGGGGGGAAAAGACACATGGAAGCGAGAGGAGGGGGCAAGAGACATATGGGAGGGAGAGGAGGGAGGAAGAGACACAGGGGAGGGAAAGGAGGGGAACGAGACACATGGAAAAGAGAGGAGGGGGGTAAGACATGCACGGCGTCAGCCGCCCGTGCGCAAAGCATGGGAGGGAGGGGGGGGGGGAGAGACACAAGTGAGAGAGAGGGGGGAAGAGACATGGGGGGAGAGGGGGGAAAGAGACACAGGGGGGAGAGGGGGGAAAGAGACACCAGTGGGGAAAGAGACACAGGGGAGGTTGAAAGGCACACAGGGGAGGTGGAAAGAGACACAGGGGAGGGGTAAAGAGACACAGGGGAGGGAGAGGTGAGGAAGAGACACAGGAGGGAAAGAGACACAGGGGAGGGAGAGGAGGGGGAAAGAGACACAGGGGAGGGAGAGGGGGGGGAAGAGACACAGGGGAGTGAGAGGAAGGGGGGAAAGAGACACATGGAAGGGAGAGGAGGGGGGCAAGAGACACATGGGAGGGAGAGGAAGGGGGAAGAGACACAAGAGAGGGAAAGGAGGGGGGAAGAGACATATGGGAGGCAATGCACAGTGTTAGCCGGCCATGTGCAATGCGCAGCATCAGTCTCGCATGCGCAAAGCATGGCGAAATCCGCCCATGAGCAAAGCGCGCCCTTAGCTGTGCATGCGCAAAGTGCAGCATTAGCCGCTCATTGCTCATGCTCGGCATTTAAGGGGAGGGGTAAGGGACACAAAGGGAGAGGGGGAAAAGAGACACAGGGGGGGAAGAGACACAGGGGAGGGGGAAAGAGACACAGGGGAGGGAGTGGGGGAAAGAGACATGGGGAGAGAAGGGGAGAGACATGGGGAGAGGGGGGAAAAGAGACATAGGGTGGGGAGAGGGGGGAAAGAGGCGTGGGGGGAGAGGGGGGGAGAGACACAGGGGGGAAAGAGGCACAGGGGAGGGGGGAAAGAGACACAGGGGAAAGAGGCACAGGGGAGGTGGAAAGAGACACAGGGGAGGTGGAAAGAGACACAGGGGAGGGGAAAAGAAACTCAGGGGAGGGAGAGGTGGGGAAGAGACACAGTAGGGAAAGAGAAACAGGGGAGTGAAAGGAGGGGGGAAAGAGACATGGGAAGGGAGAGGGGGGAAAGACACATGGGAGGGATAAGAGGGGGGAAAGAGACAAATGGAAGGAAGAGGAGGGGAGAAAGAGACACGTGGGAGGGAGAGGACGGGGGAAGAGACACAGGGGGGAGAGGAGGGGGAGAGAAACACAGTGGAGAGATATGGAGGGGAAGAGACATGAGGGAGGGGGGTACAGACACCAGGGGAGGGGGGACAGGGGGGAAAGAAACACAGGGGAGGGGGAAAAAGACACAGGGGAGGGGGAAAGAGACGCATGGGAGGGAGAGGGCGGAAAGAGACACAAGAGAAGAAGTAGACAGGGGGAGAGGCTCGCAATGAGCGCCAAAGGCGCTCATTGTGAGGCCAGTGATGAGCACCAAAGGCGTTCATTGCAAGGCTAGTAATGTAGACGGTGGGAGATGTAGGGGGGTAGGCTCGCAATGAACACCGAAGGCACTCATTGCAAGGCCTGTGATGAGCGCCAAAGGCGCTCATCTCGAGGCCATTAAAGAAGACGGGGAGAAGCTCCAGTTGTGTGGCAAAGAGCATTGCCAGGCTTCACTTTTTGTTGCTGTCATTTTTGATGGGCAAGTCGCTAGTCACATATATAGTTGTGAGCGTACGAGTTGTTGCTAACGCTGCGGGCTCGCGTAGCGAGGGCACTGCCCGAGGGTCTCAGTTGCTGGCATGGAGCGCCAAAGGCGCTCCTTGCCAGCAACTGAGGACCTCGCGAAGCGAGGGCCGCAGTTAGTGGCATGGAGCGCCGAAGGCGCTCCATGCCAGCAACTGCGACCCTCGCAAACTTCACATCGCAACCCAAACAGTACGACACACACATTACGACACTCGCAAACAACATACGACACACGTTCACACACATTACGGACTCGCAACACTCGGACGCAACTCGCGAACATTACAAAATGTAAAACACAATACATACACACACCACATACATAAAAAACTTACCTACACCAAGAGGGAGCACCCAGCACCTCAAAAATACAACTTACACCTCGATTTTACTCCAAATAAAACAGTTTAGAGACTAAAAAAAAATCGAAGCGAGAGAAAAAATGGCCGACGAACAAAACGAAAACGAGGCTACAGCACTCTAAACTCGCAAAACACCACAAGAAACTCGCAAAACGCCACAAACGACCTACAGATATTCATACCACACAGTGCACACATTCAGCACGCTTACACAGCAGCTCCACACCACGAATGCTCCAGCAACATCAAAACAGATTGCCAGCTCTTCAACACAATGCTTCAAAATAGGTAAAGTATATTCATTTAGTAATCTATTACATATTTCAGTATTATACACCAAACAGCATTAGCTACCTTACAATTTCATTGCCGTCATTTTTTGACGGGCAATATTCTAGTTGAAATATATTGATTAAACATTGGCACATTTTAAAAACTGATTCAGTATTGGTCTGTATAATTGCTCCTATAGTAATAAACTGGTTTGTAGTATTTTTTTAAGAAAAACATGCAATAGATATCAGCAAAGGGGTGTTTTTCCATATGACATATGTAAAGTGTGTCAGTTTCTTTTTTAACACTTCTAGTACCAAGGACAGATTTGGTCAATTAGAAAAAATATCTCAATTAATACATGTATAGCTAAATGGGTTATATACTGTTTGGAATGTAGCTGGCCATTGAAGATGACCTGCCATGCTTTAAAATAAAGAATTCTAGAACAGGTGAGAGAAGAACAGGTGAGAGATAAAGCAAAAGGGAAATATTAACCATAGTCTTGAGTCATTTTCTATAACCCTACATTTCTGAGGGCATCGATCTTAGGGATGATAAACGTGGGTATTAGAGGGAAACATACAGAAATGTAACTTTTAAATTGGAACTAGAACTGACATTTTTGTTGAATACAGAGGTACTTGATGTGCGAAATAATTATAGATTAGACACATATAGACAAATGAAATATGCGTGGCATGATGTGGCAAGAGGCTATAATATTTGCTACTGCAGCCACATCAAATTTGCATAAGGTGAAGCTTACATCATCATTATGCAAAACATGTGTAGGGAGATAGCTTACTACCTTCTTGAAACCTGTGCTAATAAGTGCAAAGATCTGTGTTTCTATTATAGTGATATTAGTAAAAAAGGGGCATGTAGGTGACCTGTATCCTTCACGGAGTAGGGGCATGTAGCTGACCTAGAAACCACATGGGGGGGGGGGCATGTAAGTGACCTGGATCCTGCATGGAGTGGGGGCATGTAGCTGACCTAGCAACCACATGGGGGGAGGGGGGGCATGTAAGTGACCTGGATCCTACATGGAGGGGGGCATGTAAGTGACCTAGATCCTGCATGGAGGGGGGCATGTTAGTGACCTGGATCCAGCTTGGAGTGGGGCCATATAGCTGACCAAGGGCCTCATTCTATTAGCGGCCGCAGCCGTTGCGGGGCCGCAAGGACCGGCCACAAGCTATTCGGCTATTCTATTCCCTTACGGCCGGGGACTCCGGCAGGCTTGCGGCCGGTGCCTTGCTATCTCTTGCAGCCGCTCGCGGCAGAAGAAAGCCTTTGATCTAAAACGGCCGCAAGAGTTTCGGCCGTAAGAAATTCCTATTTGCAATTCAATTGCTCCGGGAAACCTCTCTGCAAGGCTAAAAACGAGCCGCTGCTTACTTGCAGGAAAGAGGTCTCGCTAGCACCAATTAAGCACATAAAATAGCTCAAATAAAGCCATCCTGCACTTTGAGAAGACTATAAAGGGATTTTAGGTGTTAGAAAAAATAGCACATAATTATCCTATACTCAAATACGTAAAATATTTTATTTTTAATATCCGTAAAATATCCATGTAAAAAGTCCAGAGTGCTTGGAGCACTTCAGACCCGCCCACGCCGCAGCCGGAAAATAAACAGTTAATTTGAACTCGGGTTTGGGCTGATGTGCAAGCTTGAGAGTGGGTTCCTTTTAATCCTCATGTCCCCCAATATGATCCCTAGCATTTACAGAGCTGTACAGTGCAGGCTTGAATTTATTTTTGCGTTTTTAGATTTCTGCGCTTACGGCCGGTTCCAAGATATGCGGCCGGCCGTAAGATGAGATCCTTGCGGGGCCGTATAATAGAATCGCGAGTTAACTGAACCCCCGCAAGGAATCGCAGCCTTATGGCCGATTTACGGCCGCTAATAGAATGAGGCCCCTAGATCCTGCATGGAGGGGGGCATGTTAGTGACCTGGATCCGGCTTGGAGTGGGAGCATGTAAGTGACCTGGATCCCACACAGGGCCGTATCTACCTTTTTGGAGCCCCGACGCAGTTAAGTTGAGGAGCCCCTGTGCCCCTGGTATACAGGCATCCATTTCTCTCTTTGTTGTGTGTGTATATCACTGTTTTGATGTGTGAGCAAATCACAAACATTTCCCCATAACAGCCATTTTTACAGCATGGCTACTCATACGCATGCCAAGATATTACTTGTCTATTAAATGCATTTTATTTTGGGCCCTATTATTTATATTTTTCTATGGGAGGGCAGCGAGCTCATGTTACACAAACATAAATCATGTTTAGGGGCCCCTTGTAACACACGTAAAAACTGAGTCATTCTGAGTGTTAAAGGGCCAGAACAGGGGGCCCTAGTGCATTGCACCATGTGCATCAGTGATAGTTCTGCCCATGCACACAGACACACAAAGACACAGATACACACAGATGTACAAACACACACAAGTACACACAGACTTACACACACATAGAAGCACATGCAGAGGTATATAAAAACATACACAAATAGAAACAAAGTCAAATGCACAGATACACATACAGATGTACACACATAGACACAGAGCGGTACAGACGCACATAGAGACATACAAACATATAGAGGCACACAGACACACAAAGAGGTACAGGCATATACTCACATAGAGGCACACATTTATACACACACATATAAATACACCCATAGTCACACATACATACACATAGAGGCACACATACACACATAGAGGCACACATACATAGAGGCACACATGCACACATACATAGAGGCACACATACATAGAGGAGCACATAGAGGCACACATACATAGAGGCACACATACATAGAGGAGCACATAGAGGCACACATACATAGAGGCACACATGCATAGAGGAGCACATAGAGGCACACATACATAGAGGCACACATACATAGAGGAGCACATAGAGGCACACATGCATAGAGGCACACATGCATAGAGGCACACATACATAGAGGAGCACATAGAGGCACACATGCATAGAGGCACACATACATAGAGGAGCACATACATAGAGGAGCACATAGAGGCACACATGCATAGAGGCACACATACATAGAGGAGCACATAGAGGCATACATACATAGAGGAGCACATAGAGGCATACATACATAGAGGCACACATACATAGAGGAGCACATAGAGGCACACGTGCATAGAGGCACACATACATAGAGGCACACATACATAGAGGAGCACATAGAGGCACACATACATAGAGGCACACATACATAGAGGAGCACATAGAGGCACACATGCATAGAGGCACACATACATAGAGGAACACATACATAGAGGAGCACATAGAGGCACACATACATAGAGGAGCACATAGAGGCACACATACATAGAGGCACACATACATAGAAGCACACACACATTTAGTCACATATGCATACACACATAGAGACAAACAGACACAAACAATTCAAATAGTTTATTTTCATAGTTTATTTTCACAATAGGCCACTGTGGGGCCACAATTTCCGAATCATTGACACCTATAGGCTGGGTAACAAAATAAGCCTCTCACTGCATCACAACTCTTCCTGCCTCCAGCTGCTACCATGACTCTGCCCACCCATGCTGGCAGCCATCGCTGCGCAGGGGAAGGCTCTCCTCTCTGAGTCACACAGGCTGATTCTCCCACCTCTGTGTGCTCAGGTAGAGGGGGCGTTCTGCCGCAGGGATGGAGGGGTGGGCTTAATCACTGCTCCCTGCAGCTCAGTGTTAACTCGGGCAGTGCTGTCTGTTTTTACAGGAAGCAGGCACTGCACAGAGACGCACACATTGGAGGGGTTTGGAGGGTGATCTCCGGTGAAATATGGGGTGATAATGAGGCACCCCTATCCGCCTGTAGGCAGGAGCCTAACTCGCTTAATGGATGATCTGGCCCTGATCCCGCATGGAGTGGGGGGATGTAGGTGACCTGCATATGCATGGAGGGGGGCATGTAGGTGACCTGAATATGCATGGAGTAGGGGAATGTAGCTGACCTAGATTGTGCATGGAGGGGGGCATGTTGGTCACCTGGATCCTGCATTGAGGGGTCACATTTAGGTAATCTTGATCCCTCATGGAGGGATCACATATAGGTGATCGGGATCCTGCATGGATGGGGACATGTAGACGACCTGGATCCTGCAATGATCTCCTAGTAACCTCTTGCTCAGGGGGAAGGTAGTAGGCTTAGCATGTACCACATGGATACCTAACCTCAGGGATCCTGTATGGATCTCCCCTGGCAAGATTGTTAATCCTATTGGCATCAGAGCTAGACAGTTGATCCTATTGTTAATTATTATTTTTTCATTTATTTGAATATTTTTTTCCCATATATTTTATTAATTTTCAATAATTCCATTATCTCCAAACATGTCAATACCTTCACCGGAAATAAACACATACATTTTTTTTTTTTTTGGTGCCCACTCCAGTATCTTTGTCACAAAAAATAATATGGATAAGCACAACCAGAAACATATAAATGTGCCCAGCATGCTACTGTCCATAGGGTCATGGAGAGTTAGACACAACTGAATGACTTAAAATATTGAACCTTTTTTTTAAAGATATTCTCCAACTTGTTAAAAGCACACATAATGATGATATAATGCCGTATATAAGTTTAATATGCCTTTATATTACTGCTATGGTGCTGCTATAAAACATTTTGATCCTAAACTCCTTGAATGTTTTATTTTCATGTTGAGGCTCTGGTAAATAGGAGCCACTGGACCAGTTATGATGAACTTTCAATGGTCATAGACTCACGTTGGGTTAGTGGCATACTTAGATTTACTCGCCTTCAACTGGGCAACTGGTATTATTTTATGAGAAGATTATTATGATAAATTTGGAATTAATTTTGGTGAAACAGAGAATATTCTAGATACACTGTGGAGTTTGAAGGCTACAATATCTAATTATCTGATTATAGGATGTTAGTTCAAATATGCAGGCATAGTTATGTATAATTATATTTTTTATTGATGAAGATTGTAAATGTCCATAGTTTGTCACATTTTAGTTTTCATACCAATTGATACTTTTAAGCTACAATATGGAAACATTTTAAACTGTGTTACTATTCTGAGTATGGATAGTCATTTGCAAGGATAGTCTATTACATTTTAATTACATTGCAAAATTATTGCTTTTTAAATAATATGAATGTTGTGCAGAGAGCTAAATATTAGTCTCAGTACTTTACATATACCAACTGATTATAGCCTAAAATATCTGGAAATCTGGAAATCCAAATCTACACACTTTATGGCAATAGAATTGCCAAATTAAGACGTTGATGGCTTTTTACGAGCTTAGCGAACCATTTATTAACACTTTGAGATCTTCCATACAATCCACAATAGCCACATACTTAAAATACTCTAACTAAAGGTATCTGCATAATCTCGTATCTATTAATTTATAATACAATATCCCAGAACTATGGTTGCTGATTAAGAGCTGATAATGTCCGCAGTTTGGTAAATGCCACAGCCATGTTATTATGTTACTGTGTTTTGTGCTCTGGTTATTGGTTTAGTTTTCTTAATACTTACAAAAATATTATTTTTTATTATTTCTTCCTTTTTAGTTTAGCTTCACTGACTGAATCAGTTTATAAGGCAAGTTCTCAAGTTCTGTTGCTATTGAGACAGTTTATCAAGGATTGTTTACTTTAACATTGTATCTGATTGTTCTTAAAAACAGTTAGACGTGTCTCTATGCCAAATATGCCACATCTCCTTTAATGACCTTATCAGGGAGGAGACAAACCCTCCGCTGGAGGCTGACTTTTTAAAAATGTATGGGTTTTTTTGTTGTTTTTTTTTATATTTATCGAGATTCCAACATATAAAAAAAACAACTAAACAGTAAATAACAAATATTCGGTAAAACCTAATACATTTTCAACCTATATAACATACATACAACGCAACTTTACATTTACTTTTTATGAGCCGTGCCGTGATGATACTTCGGCTCGGCTTTTGCATTATAGTGTTAGTTTTCCTCGTGATGCTATGACCAGTAGATAGCCAATGCATTGAATAATTACACCCAAAAAAGAGAAAAAAATATATACATATAAAATATTTAAAAAAAAACAAGCAAACAAACAATCCAAAAATAAAACAAACAAAAACAACATTATGGATCTCGAGAGAGGACAGCGGAACCATTGCCTTGCTGGGTTTAAAGGTCAAGTTCAGAGTTCAAATCACCATGCTCCAATGCTAGAAGATAATTTTAAGCGTCCAATTTCAGCCTATCTCTTAATAATTTCCATTTTTTGAGGGGCCATTTCAGATTTTCCTCTGCTGACAGTTCCTTTTCTATATCATAGATATTCTGAAGTCTTGCTCTAATTTCCTGCCATGACGGGATATTATTTGTTTTCCAACATCTCGCCAATAAAAGTTTAACAGTACTCAATATCATGATTATACTTACATAAGCTGAAGACAAATCTGTTTCTTGAGTCAAATGGAACAGTACTAAATATGCTGTTAACATTATTTCTCGATCAATTATAGTAGCTATTTTATCAGTGCATACTAACCATAGAGCTTGTAATTTGGGACAGCCCCACCATACATGCAGGTATATGCAGGTCTGTATCAATTAGCCAGCAATTAGTCCAACATAGGTTATTACACGTAGCTTTAGAAAACTTTCTTATTTTAAGCTGGGTCCAGTTCTACTTATTTATTAATTTAAAGTACACTTCCCTAGAACTGGGATCCTAATGTATTTATGTGTTTGCTGACCAATTATTTTTCTATTCCCTTTCCCAAGCAACAACACTTAAGGATTTATTATTGTCTAATAACTGAGTGCAAATGTTGTACATTTTTTAAATCAAATGTTGATCTTGTTTAGCTAAGTATAGTTTCTTCATTAATGTTACTTGATTTCTGTGAATCTCATTTAGTCCATATTTCTTAATCTTAGCTCTAAATCTGGTATAAAGTAGCCAAAAGTGTTGAGGGATATCATATTTCTTTTGTAGATCTTTAAATGACATTAACTTATTTTGGCATATTGGGATAACTGGTTTGTCATTTCTTGCGATTCTAAAAGAATGGATAGAGGTCGATATGAGTTTTGTATGTTTATTGAATTTGTTCCAAAATCTCCAAAGTTTTTGGGCAGCCCTCCTTCCAAATATCTTTTCCAGTTTTCATCTAAACAAAAAAATCTCGCCCAGAATGTCCCTCCTCAAAAATTGTGCCCTCTATTTGTTTCCAACGAACAGTCTCATCAGCAATATTCCATTTTACAACATGATAAATCATTGTAGCTTCATGGTATCTCTTTTTATTGGGAAATGCTAATCCCCCTCTGTTCGATTTCCTCAAACAGTTTATAAGTTTAAGTCTGGACCCTTTACCTCTATTTATAAAATTATTAATCAATACTTGAAATCTTTTTCTCCAACAAAGCGGATATGGAATAGGTGTGCAGCTGCAAATATAACCAATCTTGGGAAGAATGACATCTTCACCACTGCAATTCTTCCAGATAAAGAAAATGTATATCTGTTCCAGGAAGCTAAGAGCATTTTCAATTTATCATATAATGCATTATAGTTTTCAGGAATAAGAGTTTCTATTTTAGAAGAGAACGTAATGCCCAAATGTGATATCCTTTCTTTACTCCAGTTGAACTCAAACTTCTTTTGTAACAGTGCTTTCTGTTCTTTATCTACATTAAGGGTCATTGCATCTGACTTCGTGATATTTAATTCGTAATACTATATCTGGCTGTATTTTTCTATAATCTGTTGTAACCCTTGCAAAGAAGTCTCCGGGTCTCTTACCGCTAAAATAATATCATCTGCATAAAGCATTATTTTATGCTCCATTAGTCCAATTTTAATACCTTTAATTTTAATGGATGATCTAATAATTTCTGCTAGTGGCTCAATTAACAGAGCAAATATTATTGGAGATAGGGACACCCTTGACAGGTCCCATTTACTATAGGAAATGTATCTGTTATAAGATTTAGACCTCCGACAAAGGCGAATGGGAGATCATAGAGTGTCTTTATGGTTTTCGTTGCAAATTTGCCCAATCCAAATTTTAATAATCACTCCATTAAATCCCACCGACTCTGTCAAAGGCTTTTTCAGCATCAAGGGAAGCTATCACCAATGAAATTGTATTTCTATTTGCCCAAGATGTTACCACTACTAATCTTCTTGTGTTGTCAATACCTTGTCTCTGTGATATAAATCCAGTCTGATCTTTCTTTATTAGTTTGTCAATGATGCTATTCATTCTACAAGATAGAATTTTCGAGTATATCTTTATGTCGGCATTTAATAACGAGATTGGGCGGTAGTTTTTACATTCTCTTAAATCCTTCCCTAACTTTGAAATATTGATTATTGATACATTTAGCATCTCTTTTTGTGTGCCTTTCCTGCATAATTTCTTTAAAAGCCTTTGTGAAATATTTGCTTAATTTGGGTTGAAAGAGCTTATAATAATTATTAATAAAACCATCTGGTCGTGGCGCGGTGGTTGTAATAAGCTTAGATATAACTTTTTCAACTTCATCCTCGGGTATTTCCCGATTTAAAACCTCCACTTCTTCCGAGGTCAGTTTAGGTTGTTTTATTCTATCAAGGAATGCATTAATCGTTTCTCTCGAAGGTTTTGTTACTATACCATTCTGTTCTAAATTATAAAGTTCTTGATAATATTTAGTGAATATTCTTCCAATATCCCTTGGGGGGGGGGGTTGGGAATTCACAATAATCAAACAAAAAACAACACATAACATTATTATCTTTCGAATTTATCAATAAAATTATTAGGGGTTTTCCTGCGCTCTCCTGGGCACTATCTCCAGCTTTCGAAAAGAAATCAAGCTGGATAAGTATCTCAAGAGTGCAAAGGATCTGACCTATTCGTTAGATCGCCTGACGACCATAGCACTTATTTGAGAGCTGGCTTATTTAATATTCAATACTACTTAGAACCTACAGCTAACTACTTTTACCTTTTTGAAATGCAACTCTAGTATTTCCATATGATCCACCTTAATTCAAACAAAAGTGAATTTATACTTTCAAAATAACCATATATTATAAAAATAGCTACTCCCTTTCCTTTACTAAAGTGAATTTAATTACCATTGTGATCCATATTCTGACCTTTATATTCTGTACATCCATATGTGTCATCTATACCTTATTTACCTTTAAATCTAATATGTCTATTTTCTTTTAATCAAAATATCTAATTGCACTTTCAAAAAACAACACAACTTTATCACGTGTTGAGAAAAAAGAAAAAGGGGAAAAAGAAAAAAACCAAAAAACTATTTTTAATAATTTACACTCCTTTGTGATTCGTAAGTATCAACAACCATGTTAAAGCATCCTTCTTATTTATATCCTTCCCTAAAATCTATTTATCATATCCTATTCTACTCTACCGTAAATAAATCATTGTGGATTAAAATTAATAATCATTCTCAATATCTCTTATAATCTATGTGTTAGATTTCTTATGATCTACTTTTATCTTCCAACCATTGTGGTTCTTATATGGATTTTACTGGGTATTGTGACCGTTTGGCCCTTAGATAAGTGGAGTATGGAGTTCTTGACAGGAGTGACGGAGTTAAAACTTCTGAAGAACTGCTAATTTGTGCAACTTCCATTTAAAAGCCTAAAAGCAGACATGGAAAGGGGTTGTGGCTGGCTAGGCTCTGGGCAGGTGTGCTGCTGCCAGAAGCAAGCCCCAGAGTGGAGGCTGATCCTGTGTGGAATTACAGTGAGTTTTGGAACAAGCCTGTAAGAGTTACCTGATTTACTGTGGCTGGGAGTACAGCAAGAAGTCGTGCGAGCTGTTTGCAGTCACGGGACGTGTGAGCTGGAAGAGTGAATACAGCCTCAGGACACCAAGTAAGTGAAGGGATTGGTGAGAATCCCCAGGCAGAGTTGCCTTAAAGGCCTAGCGTGTGTGTAGCTGACACAGGCCTTAGTGAAGGTGCCCAGACGTATTATGCCCCAGGGAAGAGGCTGAGTGTGAAGAGAGAAGTGTGAAGGGATTAGTGAGAATCCCCCAGGCAGAGTTGCCTTAAAGGCCTAGCGTGTGTGTAGCTGACAGAGGCCTCAGAAGGAATGTACCAAGACTTATTATGCTCCAGGGAAGAGGCTGAGTTTTGAAGAGTAAAGTGACTACAAGTTGGTGTTGTTATATATTCAAGGGTCCCTGGGGTGAAGCATACGGAAGAGACGGGCGGGCCCTATGCTTCATCCACGAAGGTGTAAAGAGTACCGTGGAAGAGACTTCCAGATGTACTAGAGAGTATGTGTATCCTGGCCACAAGGTGGCGATATAACTAAAGAGGAGATGATGTGTATCCTGGCCACAAGGTGGCGATATAACTAAAGAGGAGATGATGTGTATCCTGGCCACAAGGTGGCGATATAACTAAAGAGGAGATGATGTGTATCTTTCACCAAAAATTCAACAAAAGGTTATCTTATTGTTGCCACTGAGAGTTTTTCTTCCTCTACTTCCTCTACTGTAGCGGGCAGAAAATTAGCTTCTAATTCCTCTGGATGAGTATTTTCAAAGGAGTCATTTTTATTTTCCATTGTATCTGTATTAAATGCTAGGGAGGAATCTAATGTATTATTATTATCTTTAGCTCCACCTTTACCTCCAGGGGAAAAAAAGAGAACGATTGTTAGACCTTTTCTCCTTACTCTTAGTTTTCATGTTTGTATTCTCTCTCCTTTTAGTTGTTGCCATGATATAACTTAGTATTATAACTTCAGGAAAGATAAGGCAGTTTTTATCCAGAGTTTTCTGTCTTATTTACTCTATTTCAGCAGCCCCTTCTAATCAATAAAACTCTTTATCACTATGCTTTGTTTTATATGTCTAAAGTGACTTATTTCAGGCTAACCTCTATTATATTACATCCATCATACAGAAAAAATGTTATATCCAATAGTGAATGACCAAGTTCAATCAATCCCGAACCATATGTATAAATTTAGCAATGTTATTTCAAGAAGCCATCTTTAGTTAATATTTCTATTTTTGTTACTCACACCCATAAACCCACACCTCTTAAGGCTTCTGATACACAGTAATACAATTCAACATACTTTTTATAAGAGTTTTAAAACAGAGAATTAGGCTCTAAATTATTTTCCCATATATTTTACATATTAACTTAGAGTCTTTAATGATGTTCCATATTCAATCCTTTTGTTCTAACAGGGATTTTAAGAGAATTCCCTTTTTTAATACATCTATAAATCAATAAACCCCTCACTGCAACTGTATTAGGTAACTTGCTCCATATAGGAAAAAGCGTAGATATAACTTCCAAGTTCTGGGTGTCTCTTCCGCCAGGTTAAGTTCAGGGAGGAGACAAACCCTCCGCTGGAGGCTGACTTTTTAAAAATTTATGGTTTTTTTTGTTGTTTTTTTTATATTTATCGAGATTCCAACATATAAAAAAAACAACTAAACAGTAAATAACAAATATTCGGTAAAACCTAATACATTTTCAACCTATATAACATACATACAACGCAACTTTACATTTACTTTTTATGAGCCGTGCCGTGATGATACTTCGGCTCGGCTTTTGCATTATAGTGTTAGTTTTCCTCGTGATGCTATGACCAGTAGATAGCCAATGCATTGAATAATTACACCCAAAAAAGAGAAAAAAATATATACATATAAAATATTTAAAAAAAAACAAGCAAACAAACAATCCAAAAATAAAACAAACAAAAACAACATTATGGATCTCGAGAGAGGACAGCGGAACCATTGCCTTGCTGGGTTTAAAGGTCAAGTTCAGAGTTCAAATCACCATGCTCCAATGCTAGAAGATAATTTTAAGCGTCCAATTTCAGCCTATCTCTTAATAATTTCCATTTTTTGAGGGGCCATTTCAGATTTTCCTCTGCTGACAGTTCCTTTTCTATATCATAGATATTCTGAAGTCTTGCTCTAATTTCCTGCCATGACGGGATATTATTTGTTTTCCAACATCTCGCCAATAAAAGTTTAACAGTACTCAATATCATGATTATACTTACATAAGCTGAAGACAAATCTGTTTCTTGAGTCAAATGGAACAGTACTAAATATGCTGTTAACATTATTTCTCGATCAATTATAGTAGCTATTTTATCAGTGCATACTAACCATAGAGCTTGTAATTTGGGACAGCCCCACCATACATGCAGGTATATGCAGGTCTGTATCAATTAGCCAGCAATTAGTCCAACATAGGTTATTACACGTAGCTTTAGAAAACTTTCTTATTTTAAGCTGGGTCCAGTTCTACTTATTTATTAATTTAAAGTACACTTCCCTAGAACTGGGATCCTAATGTATTTATGTGTTTGCTGACCAATTATTTTTCTATTCCCTTTCCCAAGCAACAACACTTAAGGATTTATTATTGTCTAATAACTGAGTGCAAATGTTGTACATTTTTTAAATCAAATGTTGATCTTGTTTAGCTAAGTATAGTTTCTTCATTAATGTTACTTGATTTCTGTGAATCTCATTTAGTCCATATTTCTTAATCTTAGCTCTAAATCTGGTATAAAGTAGCCAAAAGTGTTGAGGGATATCATATTTCTTTTGTAGATCTTTAAATGACATTAACTTATTTTGGCATATTGGGATAACTGGTTTGTCATTTCTTGCGATTCTAAAAGAATGGATAGAGGTCGATATGAGTTTTGTATGTTTATTGAATTTGTTCCAAAATCTCCAAAGTTTTTGGGCAGCCCTCCTTCCAAATATCTTTTCCAGTTTTCATCTAAACAAAAAAATCTCGCCCAGAATGTCCCTCCTCAAAAATTGTGCCCTCTATTTGTTTCCAACGAACAGTCTCATCAGCAATATTCCATTTTACAACATGATAAATCATTGTAGCTTCATGGTATCTCTTTTTATTGGGAAATGCTAATCCCCCTCTGTTCGATTTCCTCAAACAGTTTATAAGTTTAAGTCTGGACCCTTTACCTCTATTTATAAAATTATTAATCAATACTTGAAATCTTTTTCTCCAACAAAGCGGATATGGAATAGGTGTGCAGCTGCAAATATAACCAATCTTGGGAAGAATGACATCTTCACCACTGCAATTCTTCCAGATAAAGAAAATGTATATCTGTTCCAGGAAGCTAAGAGCATTTTCAATTTATCATATAATGCATTATAGTTTTCAGGAATAAGAGTTTCTATTTTAGAAGAGAACGTAATGCCCAAATGTGATATCCTTTCTTTACTCCAGTTGAACTCAAACTTCTTTTGTAACAGTGCTTTCTGTTCTTTATCTACATTAAGGGTCATTGCATCTGACTTCGTGATATTTAATTCGTAATACTATATCTGGCTGTATTTTTCTATAATCTGTTGTAACCCTTGCAAAGAAGTCTCCGGGTCTCTTACCGCTAAAATAATATCATCTGCATAAAGCATTATTTTATGCTCCATTAGTCCAATTTTAATACCTTTAATTTTAATGGATGATCTAATAATTTCTGCTAGTGGCTCAATTAACAGAGCAAATATTATTGGAGATAGGGACACCCTTGACAGGTCCCATTTACTATAGGAAATGTATCTGTTATAAGATTTAGACCTCCGACAAAGGCGAATGGGAGATCATAGAGTGTCTTTATGGTTTTCGTTGCAAATTTGCCCAATCCAAATTTTAATAATCACTCCATTAAATCCCACCGACTCTGTCAAAGGCTTTTTCAGCATCAAGGGAAGCTATCACCAATGAAATTGTATTTCTATTTGCCCAAGATGTTACCACTACTAATCTTCTTGTGTTGTCAATACCTTGTCTCTGTGATATAAATCCAGTCTGATCTTTCTTTATTAGTTTGTCAATGATGCTATTCATTCTACAAGATAGAATTTTCGAGTATATCTTTATGTCGGCATTTAATAACGAGATTGGGCGGTAGTTTTTACATTCTCTTAAATCCTTCCCTAACTTTGAAATATTGATTATTGATACATTTAGCATCTCTTTTTGTGTGCCTTTCCTGCATAATTTCTTTAAAAGCCTTTGTGAAATATTTGCTTAATTTGGGTTGAAAGAGCTTATAATAATTATTAATAAAACCATCTGGTCGTGGCGCGGTGGTTGTAATAAGCTTAGATATAACTTTTTCAACTTCATCCTCGGGTATTTCCCGATTTAAAACCTCCACTTCTTCCGAGGTCAGTTTAGGTTGTTTTATTCTATCAAGGAATGCATTAATCGTTTCTCTCGAAGGTTTTGTTACTATACCATTCTGTTCTAAATTATAAAGTTCTTGATAATATTTAGTGAATATTCTTCCAATATCCCTTGGGGGGGGGGGGGTTGGGAATTCACAATAATCAAACAAAAAACAACACATAACATTATTATCTTTCGAATTTATCAATAAAATTATTAGGGGTTTTCCTGCGCTCTCCTGGGCACTATCTCCAGCTTTCGAAAAGAAATCAAGCTGGATAAGTATCTCAAGAGTGCAAAGGATCTGACCTATTCGTTAGATCGCCTGACGACCATAGCACTTATTTGAGAGCTGGCTTATTTAATATTCAATACTACTTAGAACCTACAGCTAACTACTTTTACCTTTTTGAAATGCAACTCTAGTATTTCCATATGATCCACCTTAATTCAAACAAAAGTGAATTTATACTTTCAAAATAACCATATATTATAAAAATAGCTACTCCCTTTCCTTTACTAAAGTGAATTTAATTACCATTGTGATCCATATTCTGACCTTTATATTCTGTACATCCATATGTGTCATCTATACCTTATTTACCTTTAAATCTAATATGTCTATTTTCTTTTAATCAAAATATCTAATTGCACTTTCAAAAAACAACACAACTTTATCACGTGTTGAGAAAAAAGAAAAAGGGGAAAAAGAAAAAAACCAAAAAACTATTTTTAATAATTTACACTCCTTTGTGATTCGTAAGTATCAACAACCATGTTAAAGCATCCTTCTTATTTATATCCTTCCCTAAAATCTATTTATCATATCCTATTCTACTCTACCGTGAATAAATCATTGTGGATTAAAATTAATAATCATTCTCAATATCTCTTATAATCTATGTGTTAGATTTCTTATGATCTACTTTTATCTTCCAACCATTGTGGTTCTTATATGGATTTTACTGGGTATTGTGACCGTTTGGCCCTTAGATAAGTGGAGTATGGAGTTCTTGACAGGAGTGACGGAGTTAAAACTTCTGAAGAACTGCTAATTTGTGCAACTTCCATTTAAAAGCCTAAAAGCAGACATGGAAAGGGGTTGTGGCTGGCTAGGCTCTGGGCAGGTGTGCTGCTGCCAGAAGCAAGCCCCAGAGTGGAGGCTGATCCTGTGTGGAATTACAGTGAGTTTTGGAACAAGCCTGTAAGAGTTACCTGATTTACTGTGGCTGGGAGTACAGCAAGAAGTCGTGCGAGCTGTTTGCAGTCACGGGACGTGTGAGCTGGAAGAGTGAATACAGCCTCAGGACACCAAGTAAGTGAAGGGATTGGTGAGAATCCCCAGGCAGAGTTGCCTTAAAGGCCTAGCGTGTGTGTAGCTGACACAGGCCTTAGTGAAGGTGCCCAGACGTATTATGCCCCAGGGAAGAGGCTGAGTGTGAAGAGAGAAGTGTGAAGGGATTAGTGAGAATCCCCCAGGCAGAGTTGCCTTAAAGGCCTAGCGTGTGTGTAGCTGACAGAGGCCTCAGAAGGAATGTACCAAGACTTATTATGCTCCAGGGAAGAGGCTGAGTTTTGAAGAGTAAAGTGACTACAAGTTGGTGTTGTTATATATTCAAGGGTCCCTGGGGTGAAGCATACGGAAGAGACGGGCGGGCCCTATGCTTCATCCACGAAGGTGTAAAGAGTACCGTGGAAGAGACTTCCAGATGTACTAGAGAGTATGTGTATCCTGGCCACAAGGTGGCGATATAACTAAAGAGGAGATGATGTGTATCCTGGCCACAAGGTGGCGATATAACTAAAGAGGAGATGATGTGTATCCTGGCCACAAGGTGGCGATATAACTAAAGAGGAGATGATGTGTATCTTTCACCAAAAATTCAACAAAAGGTTATCTTATTGTTGCCACTGAGAGTTTTTCTTCCTCTACTTCCTCTACTGTAGCGGGCAGAAAATTAGCTTCTAATTCCTCTGGATGAGTATTTTCAAAGGAGTCATTTTTATTTTCCATTGTATCTGTATTAAATGCTAGGGAGGAATCTAATGTATTATTATTATCTTTAGCTCCACCTTTACCTCCAGGGGAAAAAAAGAGAACGATTGTTAGACCTTTTCTCCTTACTCTTAGTTTTCATGTTTGTATTCTCTCTCCTTTTAGTTGTTGCCATGATATAACTTAGTATTATAACTTCAGGAAAGATAAGGCAGTTTTTATCCAGAGTTTTCTGTCTTATTTACTCTATTTCAGCAGCCCCTTCTAATCAATAAAACTCTTTATCACTATGCTTTGTTTTATATGTCTAAAGTGACTTATTTCAGGCTAACCTCTATTATATTACATCCATCATACAGAAAAAATGTTATATCCAATAGTGAATGACCAAGTTCAATCAATCCCGAACCATATGTATAAATTTAGCAATGTTATTTCAAGAAGCCATCTTTAGTTAATATTTCTATTTTTGTTACTCACACCCATAAACCCACACCTCTTAAGGCTTCTGATACACAGTAATACAATTCAACATACTTTTTATAGAAGTTTTAAAACAGAGAATTAGGCTCTAAATTATTTTCCCATATATTTTACATATTAACTTAGAGTCTTTAATGATGTTCCATATTCAATCCTTTTGTTCTAACAGGGATTTTAAGAGAATTCCCTTTTTTAATACATCTATAAATCAATAAACCCCTCACTGCAACTGTATTAGGTAACTTGCTCCATATAGGAAAAAGCGTAGATATAACTTCCAAGTTCTGGGTGTCTCTTCCGCCAGGTTAAGTTCAGTGCAGTAGATGTTGTTATTGATCAGTACTTGATAAAAATTGATCATCTTCTATAGTTCATCTTATAGAATTCAGACCAGAATACATTGGGTTCTAGGGAAGTTTCAATAAAGAATGATTGTATATAAAAGTTGAAAAGATTCTGTTTTTATTTTAAATACATTTTGCTCATTTTCAAGTCTAATTATTAAAAAAAAACATAAATAACTGAAATTAGCATTGTAGCTTCCAGCAGACCTATCAACTTCATTTTTGGCATCCAGGAGCTGATCTGCCCAGAAGACCTGTCTAATATATATCTTTAAGTCACAGTGTTCTGGATGTTTTCTGTATTGTAAATAGGCAGCTATTGGATTACTTGACTGATTTCCAAACAGCTAGGAAACTTGTACACTGATAAGATTTCTCCAGTCCTATTAAACGGTGCTTAGGATTTCCAGATTTCAGCTGAAGATGTAGACATGTAAGCTAGCCTCTTTCTTGTAGAAGCTGGTACAGAAGAAATAAAAATGGACAATCCCACTACAGAAAGATTGTATATTATAGTGAAAAAAGTATTTTTCTTACATTTGGCCCATTATGATATAGCATTTTTCCAAAGAGCATAAAAAAATGTGTAGAGAAGCTTAAAACTGATCCTTTTAACACAATTCTACATAGCCTTGTGTACATCTACTAGTTATCAAATGAGAAAAGCGGGGGAGAGAAGCACACACCACCAAATAGTGCAATAAAAGATAATTTAATAACACAAATAAAACAAGTCACATATTGTAATGCACTCACATTTTTCACTCTCATAAGTATGAGTAGAGCACATATTATTATTATTATCTTTATTTACAACAACATATTCCGTAGCGCTGTACAGGGATTTAGTACATGGCAAAAAGCAAACTTAACACCTTATAAAGAATGGAGGGCCCTGTTTTTGAGCATATAATCAAATGTACATAGTGCTTGTTTCCAAGACACGGACAAACTATTGAAAACTCGCAAACTTACAATCTAAGGGACATATTATAATTGTTGAACTGCGAGACGTCGTATGACTTAGGTGATGATCGCCAAAGGCGATCATTGCCTGCGAGCCTCGTGAAGCGTGGCGAGCAGTGGAGGCAATAAAACATGCAGGACTTAGCCTCTAAACACTTAGGAAACACGGGATCACATTAGGCTGCAAGCAGTTGTTGAATGTGGTCCTAAGAAAAAAAAATTACGAGGACTTAGAAAAAAAAAATTCTAGATAGGAAAAATATGAAGTTAACAGTCGAACCAAACAAAGCAAAAAACACACAACACAGAAAAATAAATAAATAAATACAACAAAAATCACACACAGCACGGCACGGGGGAACAGCAAGGACATCTGGGTGTGAGATGGAAAGTAGATTTAAGTAGATTTTGCTGAGTTTCGGCACTTTAAAATCGGCTAATAGAGAAACAAAATAGCGGACCAAAAAAATGAAAACGAAGCTACACGACCCTGGACCGCGCAAAACAACGCCAACCACGTACCACTTTCACCCAGGAATGTACGAGGTACAAAATACACTATTACAAAGGATTGCAAATGCTCGCTAACAACGCTATTTTACAATCCTAACTTGACACTAACAACATTACGCATCTAAAGTAGCGCTTTACACAAATAAACCAATGGTTTGCCCTCGCACACACAGCCTATTTCTAATGCACAGTTGGGTTCATAAAACTATCTCTCAGGCCAGCAACAGTCCAACTGGACATTATATGCTGCAGGACAATAAAAAGAGATTGTTACCATTTTCAGGCTATTGATTGCTACATATATTAATTAGAAAAAGGTAAACTATATTATTTTATTATTAAATTAATTCATTCATTAGTATTTCAAAAAATAAAGAGATAAGCCAAAGGATACTCGAGGAGAGGCTCACAATGAGTGTCGAAAACTCTCATTGCAAGCCAAGCGATGAGCGCCGAAGGCGCTCAGTGCCAAGCTTGCAATGAGCGCTGAAGATCCTTAGAGTATAAAAAGCTTAACATTGTGTGCCAAACAGCATTACCATGTCTTCAAATTTTATTGACGGACATTTTTTGACGGGCAAGTCGCTAGTCAACATATATAAGCCAATGGCACCTCCAAACGAATCAGTCCACGGGAATGTCCTTATAGATGGTATCTCCAAGAGTCAGAAGGTGTTCGCAAAAAGTCCAGGCAGACTGGATACAAAATATCTGCTGTAGCTAAAGATGCAGCAAAAAGGCTAGGTGAATCTCCAATGGCAAAAGGAGAGGGGGCCAAATGTATCAGACCCACAGGGAATGAAGGAAAGAATGAGGAATGCTTGTCCAATAAATGGAGGTGAAATACATATATACACAGACAAAAAAAGAATAAATAAATAAAATTACTGATACTACATCATATTACTATGGTATGTTGATTACATTTTGAGGCCCACACCATACTCCAGTCTGAACTTTCCATTTAGATACTCAGCCTTTTAAGGTGGGACATTTTATTTTATATTGTTATATTTTATTTGTCTGCATTCACATATACTTTGTCTGACCACTAATATGTTGTGGTGTATCTAGTACTATCTATCTAATTTTGTATTATCACTTTGTCTCTCATATATATTTTTGCTATACCTATTTCCCATTGCTTGTGCTCCTTTACAGAGAAGCCCATCTCTTAGAGGTCTTCTTCTATTCCCATATATCTAATAGTTACAAATGTTGACAATGTTTATACTATATGATAGCAAAGTTACTTTGTGGGTTACATTTATTTCATCTAAGATTACTAATTGTCATGGACCCCATTCCAGGGCCTGGATCCTGGTGCATTGAGCCACCATAGAGGACATTGGAAAATGGGTACGGGAATTATATTACCACATGTAAATGTGGGCAGGTGGGTGGTGGGGTGAATAGCCCCAAAACATAGGGCCATAGTGTAACACCATGCTTCATATGGTCTTATGGCATATGTCTCTGCCTTATCCTGTATATCATATGTGATTCCCCATGTTATATTACTGTGCTCTGTGTTATGTTTAAACTTTAACTAAATGATCATGAAACAGTTAAACAAAATAGGTGTACATTGTAGACATGCAGGAACCAGTGATTGCATTGTAATCTGTTTTGTCCCATTGGTTGCCAGATAAGCTAATTACATATTTGATGTGCTAGACAGCCAGAGACGACATATGTGTATTGTACATTTGCCTATTGTTCCCAGGTGCCAGACAGGATGTTAGTGTTGAACCCAATGTGGAGTTAATCTCCTGTGTTTGTCTGTCACTCCCTGTCATCGTTGTATTGTATACACCCCCTCTGTATGTAAATACTATAAATATTGCTGACTTTTCAAAACTAATGAAGTTGACTGCTATGACATGTAGCAATCGTATGTTCTCGTATTTTGCTCATGGTGGCTACAATACTTTTCCTATGTCTACCCTGCAAGTAACTTGTCCTGGTCACTACCACAGGAAGGTTACTGAGACTCCTGAAAGTGCTGATTCCTGATGGAGAGACTCTGACTGATACAGAAGCCAGATATCCGGGTGCTGGTGCTGAGATTTCCAAGAACTCAATGGTCCTTGTGGGTAGTTAACCTGTTGTCTATAGCAGGTGGCCCTGGGCAGTAATAGCCCCTACTCCTGGATGGTCACACTAATGTTATTGATAAATAACCTCCTTTAAGGACCAACTTCACTGACTGAAAATCTTACCACAGAGGAGGGTGCCTGGACCGTCTTCTGAAATCAGGGCTGTTTATTCTGATGACACTGATTTATTAGGGTGTGTTTATGCAGGAAATGAATAAATGAATAAGGACACATAATAGTTGCCACATAGTATACACATCACAATTAGTCCCTTAATGTGAGTTACTAAACAAGATATTCACATTATAATAATGAGACTGTTTGTCAACAAGTTAGAATGTTTCTATCCCTGAAATCAAAAGATCTATACAGTCTTATATGGTAAATGGTTAAACAACATCATATATTTTCTAAACAAATAAATAAAAACATACAACGTTTAGATGTAACTTTTATATTTAACTAGCGACTTGCCCGTCAAAAATGACGGGGCAATAAAATTTGAAGCCAAGGACCTTCAGCGCTCATTGCAAGGCTTGCGCTGAGCGCCTTCGGCTTTTATTGCGAAGCTCTCCTGTCGTGTACTTTTGGTCATCTGAGAGAGATATATATTTGTATGTATATGTAATTAAGTAATAATGAATGATTTCTTAAATCAATTAATATACTTAAATTATTTATAATTGATATATGCAGCGAGCAATAGACTGAAGAGCTAACAATCTGTTTGTATTTTGCGTCTGCATAGAATATACATTGTGAGTGTTGGTGCTCTGCTTATAAAGTGTAATGAATGGTTGAAGTGCGCATTCTAAATAGTCTGCGTGCACGAGGTAAAGCCGTTGGTTTATTGTGTAAAGCGGGATTATATAGTCGTAATGTTATTAATGTGGTACGCGTCTTGTGAGCATTTTCCGGCTTTTGTAATAGTGTATCTTGTAGGTCGAAGTGTGATGTGTAAAGTACTACGCGTTTTGCAGTGTTTGGCGCGGTCTGGGGTCATGTAACCTTGTTTTCATTATTTTCGGCAGCAATTTTTTTCCTCGCTTAGGCGATTTGCGAGTTGCGAAAATTGTCTAAATCAAGTTAAATTCAAATTCCACCTCAATCACAGACGTCCTGGCTGTTGCCCCATGCTTTCTGTGATGTTTTTGTAATTTTTTTGGGTGTATTTAGTGTGTTTTTCTGTTTTTTTTTGTTCAGTCGCTAATCTTGTAAATGTTTGCGTATCTTTCTCGTATCTTTTTTTTTCTAAGTCTCGTGTCTCTTATTTTTTCTAAGTCCGGCATCTTGTATTTTAATGGCTCGCCTCGCTTTGCGAGGCTGTCATCGGCTAAGTGCTACGATTTAACGGCTCGGCGTGTCGTGAGCATTTTCTGGCTTTGGTAATATTGTATCTTGTAGGTAGTGTGATGTGTAAAGTACTACGCGTTTTGCAGTGTTTTGCGTGGTCCGGGGTCGTGTAGCCTCATTTTCATTGTTTCGACTCCCATTTTTTTCCTTTCTTAGGCGATTTTCGCGTGGCGCTCATCGGCTAAGTGCCATGCAAGCAATGAGAGCCTGCGGCACTCATCGCCTAACTCGTAAGCATCTCGCAAAGCGTGACGACGTCTCGCAGTTTGACAACTATTATATGTGATTATGTTTTACTAAAATGTTCTTGCATCAGCTGACCATGGGCCCTATTCTATTGGCCAATTCATAACAGTTTACACAATTAAAACTGCTCATAAAATTGTCACACACTATACTGTACTTTATAAGCATGGGAAGGCATGGAAATACATACAAATTAATTGCACAACAGTCTCAAACTCAGAAATATGCAATTCAAAAATATTATTTTTAAAATGTGTTTCTGAATAATATGCATCCCGGGACTCAAAGGGTTAATACATATCATGAAACCCACATGGACTAGAACAAATGATCTAATGCATTTTAGATATTACTAGATTGCTTGACTGATATCCCGATCAGCAAAGATTGCTTACTGGCACTAATTATTTCTTAGCTTCCGATTGCAGATTACGTCTAACTTCCATGTTTTACTGATGTGATGTCTAATTTACTATTGGCTGTGTCTAAGAAGTAAATTACGAGCTTGCTTAAATATTGTCAGATCATATGATCACGCCTCCTGAAATCCGACTTATACAGTAAGGGTATACTAGTTCAGCCTTTTGTACTCAATTTGCAAGCTGGAGTCAATAGAATACATCTAAACAGTTATAAAAAAACACCTGCAGCCAAATGTATGAGTTTGAGTTATATGCAAGCAGCTAATAGAATGGGGCCCCATGTCCATTACATTTTCAATTTGATGTTGTCCTTGTAAACTAATGAGTTTTCCATTACTGAAAGGACAGCAGCGGTAGATGACATATTTTCATTGTGTGGATAGAAACTTCCTCTACCCCTCTCTGGAAGTTGATAATTAGATCCTACAGCAGCATTATTGCATATAGAATGTAAGGAATGCACAGTGTATATACTGTATATATATATGCAGGACACACTGTAGCGGAACCCATCACTGTTTTACCCTGTTTTATGATTATTATGGTTAAAATATGATCCTACTATATGTATGTTGGTTGATGCTCTGCAGAATATTGTCCCAGACATTTGCAGCTACTTGGCATGGGAGATAATCCTGTTACAGCGACTCCGCATAAGATAAAGGAAGTCTATTGTATACAGTGTTTTCATTCTCAGATAAGAACAAAGAAGTGTAATTGAATCAATGTCTGATTGTATCAAAGTTGCCAGGGAGGTGTGACCCACCTATTGTTCTCTTTATGTGTATTGTGCGGCCAAATATGGGCATGTGTATTACCTGTGGCCAAAGAGATGTATATATATTTCTGTAAAGGTAAATAAAGTCAGTATTCATTTGACTCCCAAACTGTGTGTCGTCCAATATGGGAGGTCGGGGATGGTGAAACTGTAGTGCCTCTTGGGTATTTTACCGTATACCAGCGGAGATATTGGACTGCGTGTTCCAGCTCCGTTATATTTGGTGGCAGTGGTGGGATTGTTCCCACGGTCAGAAGGACAGCTACAGGAGACACCATTCTGTGGAGTACAAATTGAGGGCAACGCTAGTATCCGTACAGCGCCCCTGGCTACAGCAGGATGGAACCGGCTAGTTTTCAGACAGCGTTCCATCATGAGGAGGAGGAGGCGGCCGCGGACTACAGGGATGCAGACAGAAAGGAACTCATGGTTACAGTACCTCTTATTACCCCACAGACTGAGTTTCAAAGAGAACTCCAAAGCAGACTGGCCTTTTTCCCAGGTACGCTTCCCATAAAAACATTGGAATGGTTAATGACAGATGTCCACAAATTCATAATGGAAAAGCAGCGGGCACGGGAGCGGTCCATCTTGGGAGCTGCTAACCCACCTCCCACCATTAACCCCGCCCCAGCACTGCGTCCGGGTGGTGGGAACTACCAAACCTCTCCACGGTACATAAGGTGCCACACGTGTAACCAGCAGGGCCACATGCAGAGAGACTGTCCCAGAAACAGAAACCGCTCTACGTGGAATACTCCAACTAATTCCACCACCCAGCAGCAGTGTGTACCCCAGGGGGCCGAAGGTGTCGTCCTTCCCCCCCAGCGACAGTGTGTACCCCAGGGAGCTCAAGGTGTCATCCTTCCTCCCCAGCAGCAGTGTGTACCCCAGGGGGCCGAAGGTGTCGTCCTCCCCCCCCAGCGGCAGTGTGTACCCCAGGGAGCAGAAGGTGTCATCCTCCCCCCCCAGCGACAGTGTGTACCCCAGGGAGCTGAAGGTGTCGTCCTTCCTCCCCTGCAGCAGTGTGTATCCCAGGGAGCTGAAGGTGTCGTCCTTCTTCCCCAGCGGCAGTGTGTTCCCCAGGGAGCCGAAGGTGTCGTCCTTCCTCCCCAGCGGCAGTGTGTACCCCAGGGAGCTGAAGGTGTCGTCCTTCCTCCCCAGCGGCAGTGTGTACCCCAGGGAGCTGAAGGTGTCGTCCTTCCTCCCCAGCAGCAGTGTGTACCCCAGGGAGCTGAAGGTGTCGTCCTTCCTCCCCAGCGACAGTGTGTACCCCAGGGGGCCGAAGGTGTCGTCCTTCCCCCCCAGCGGCAGTGTGTACCCCAGGGAGCAGAAGGGGCCGTCCTTCCTCCCCAGTGGCAGTGTGAACCCCAGGGGGCAGAAGTTGTCGTCCTTTCCCCCCAGCGGCAGTGTGAACCCCAGGGGGCAGAAGGTGTCGTCCTTCCCCCTCAGTGGCAGTGTGAACCCCAGGGGGCAGAAGGTGTCGTCCTTCCTCCCCAGCGGCAGTGTGAACCCCAGGGGGCAGAAGGTGTCGTCCTTCCCCCCAGCGGCAGTGTGTACCCCAGGGAGCAGAAGGTGTCGACCTTCCTCCACAGCGGCAGTGGGTACCCCAGGGGGCCAAAGGTGTCGTCCTTCCCCCCCAGCGGCAGTGTGAAACACAGGGGGCAGAAGGTGTCGTCCTTCCCCCCCAGCGACAGTTTACCCTAACCAGGGGAGACACCAATCTCCCAGACGGCGCAGATGGGACCGTGGTCTCTGCGCCCACAGCCTGTCCAGATCCCCAACTACCCTCACTGGGACAACCGGAGGAGGGGGTAAGTACAAATTCCCCTCCCCAGCTAACTTCTAATGTGGCCCCAGGGTTAACAGAGGAAATGTTAACCCCCACTGACCCCCACGTTTCCCTGGCTACTGAGCCGGAATATGTCCCAGGTACCCCAGCAGAAGAGCTGACAGTGGGGCAGAGTGCAGTCGGCCTCTGCCCTCCCTTTGTCCCTTGTAGAGAGCAGGAGGTCTTGCAGGTTATACCAGCGGAAGAGCTGGCATCAGGGCAGAGTGCCGCTGGCCTCTGCCCCTCAAGTCCCCTCAGCGTGTTGCACCATCACCCCAGCGAAATATCCAGGTGCCTGGTTAGACTTCCCCCCAAAGGGGAGATGTGTGACGAAGTGCCCTTCGCCACTTTGGCTTGGAGAGGACTGTTTGCCAGCCTCCTGCCCTGCGACTATGGCCCTGGTACATATTGCCCTTTGGAACCAGTGTTCGGCCATACCAGAGTGTATGTCACTCATTCTGGCCCTTTACATACAGCGGGGTCATTCTGTACTTGCCCTGTATGAACCATGATACGCCAGATAACTGTGCCATGGAGCCCATTCATATAATGAAAGACTATGGGAAAGACTTTAGCTACTTGGCAATTGAACTGTGTGAAGAGGATCTGAGCGCTATTCGGTAGTTTTGTGCGCTCAGATCCCAGCTATCTGGGGATATGTGAAATGTGAGTAAATGTGAATTGCAGTAATGCTGATGGGTTGTCAAGCTAGAGAATTGACCAACAAATACTTTTGTCCGGACATCCCCAGGCCGATCCGTTGGGATCAGACCGTGTATGCCGGCTTATGGTCACGGGGGAGGTGTGTAGCGGAACCCATCACTGTTTTACCCTGTTTTATGATTATTATGGTTAAAATATGATCCTACTATATGTATGTTGGTTGATGCTCTGCAGAATATTGTCCCAGACATTTGCAGCTACTTGGCATGGGAGATAATCCTGTTACAGCGACTCCGCATAAGATAAAGGAAGTCTATTGTATACAGTGTTTTCATTCTCAGATAAGAACAAAGAAGTGTAATTGAATCAATGTCTGATTGTATCAAAGTTGCCAGGGAGGTGTGACCCACCTATTGTTCTCTTTATGTGTATTGTGCGGCCAAATATGGGCATGTGTATTACCTGTGGCCAAAGAGATGTATATATATTTCTGTAAAGGTAAATAAAGTCAGTATTCATTTGACTCCCAAACTGTGTGTCGTCCAATATGGGAGGTCGGGGATGGTGAAACTGTAGTGCCTCTTGGGTATTTTACCGTATACCAGCGGAGATATTGGACTGCGTGTTCCAGCTCCGTTACACACACAATACAGATATTGTATGTTTGTGCATTACTAGTAATCAAATATCTCTAAACATGGATTTTTAATCTCTCCATCTCTCACTTTTACTTTTTCTGGTTGTTACTGATTGACTGAATTCCATTTTGCTCTTGTGAGTTTTTTCTTCTGCAGTTTGGATCAAATAATCCTCATGGTCAGTCTTAAAATGATCTTCATTTACACAATATAACCAGGGTTGACTTCCTTTTTCCATGGATTCTTAAGCCCTCCACATATTTTATAGATTATCTCATATTGCCCGTCAGTTTGCCAAACAGTAATTGTATCTATGATTGTTACTTGATCCAGGAGCATAAATGTCATGGATCCCTTTCCAGTGCCTGGATCCTGGTCCATTAAGCCACCATAGAGGACAAAATGGGTGGGGGAACCATATTGCCACGTGGGAAATGTGGTCAGGTGGGTGGTGGGGGGAATAGCACCAAAACATAGGGCCATAGTGTACCACCAAGCTTCATGTGTTCTTATGGCATATGCCCCTGGCTTCCCTTGAGCTCCAGCAAGGTGAGAAGCTAGCAGAACGGCTTAAGCAACTGGAGCCATATTCAAATGAGCTTTCGGGCGATCCGGGCTGTAAGTGAGGTTGCAAGCTAATTTGCTATTCAATTGGCGTCATTTTGCTGGCTCCAATAGGCTTTCGAGTTACGGCCCTGAGAAAATGGTGATGGTTAAACTCGTAACCTACAGCCTCCAGAAGCCTTTGATTTTTTACTTTTGCAAGGCAATAATCGCAGATCGCTGTTCAATTGCTCCAATTCCCCAAGCCTGCATTTGTTTTTACTCCTATAAACGACAAATGAAGGAGAAAATCCTACGAGTGCTAGAGAGGACCCGCAAGGGTGTTAAACACCTATTAGTAACACTGTAAATTCAAACAAAAAATCACTAGTGCACTGTAAAAAACTGGAAAAGCGATGACAGACAGAATTAATAGCACAACAGTCTCAAGATCGCAAATCGTCAAGATCTTAGATTTTTTTTATTTTTAATTTTGGGGTTAAATCGATCTTGGGTATCAATGAGTTAATACATATCAGGCCACCCATATGGACTGGAACAGTATTGGCATTAATTTTAATAATTCTTTATTTTTTGGGTTTGTGAGTCTGATTGACATGTAACCTCCATGTTTTACTGCCGTAATGATGACAGTCTCATTTTCTATTGGCTGATTCGAAATGGGAGGTTATGGGCTTGCGTTATTGATCATGTTCCTGCCCTGAACTGCTCAGAACCACTGCATGGTTTACGGCTTTGGCTTTGGGCCCGTAAATTGCGCCTGTCGCCTGTCTGTGATCAAGTTGAGGGCTTGAGGGTGAGGGTGGTTGGAGCTCAATTTGGAACATGAGTATGTGGACCTAATGTTTCCAACTCCTGCATCCCAAGGGCCCTCCTTCTACAGGCTTAGACTGGTGGTAGGGCTTAGACTGGTGGAAGGGCTCCCGGATGTGCTGCAGGGAGATCAAAAGTGTGGCCTTGGAATCACAGAGTGCCAGGAAATCCAATTGGCACAATGTCAAAAGGACGTGGAAATAGACCCAGGGACAGAAAAAGAAAATTTGCTCAAACCGTTGATCCATAAAGAAATGGAGTTGTGCCCAGATGGGACCTGACTCACATACTTGGAATTACCCCATGCTTCCCCAGCTGAGCTAGCAGAGAATACACTACAAGAGGAAATGGACTGTTGGATACACCCCTATCAGGTGGAGGAAGGAAACCAGAAGGTACCTGGAGATCTGAGCGCTACAGAACAGGCAAGATCAGGGGGACAGCTGGAAACTCATTAAGAAAAGGGAGGCTGGGAGAACAGTCCAGACCCTGGTAGATGCAAGAACGGGGAGCAGTGTAAAGCAGCACCAGCCACTGGGAGATGGCCAACAACCAGAAAAGTTTCAGCCGCTAACCAAGGCAGAGGAGCTGCAGACTGAACAGTTAGCAGAGGAGGGTGCAAGCCCTGAGAGTGTGCTCATCTACCCATGGACTATTATCTGTTCTGAATTACAGACCGCTGATGTCCAAGCGCCAAGGCTGACAGTCATGGAGAGTGTGATGCAAGATCGGGGCATGAGGCTATCAGGAGAGGGGTTATCCCCTGATACCCTAAAGCTCTACTCAAGCCCGGACCATGTGGATCCAGATAAGTGTGCAAGTTCAGGTGAGGGCACGGGCCCTGAGACCCTGAGGAAGGAGCAAATTGAGGCTCCACTTCCAAGCCTTCAGAATTGCCAGCATGGCTGACGGGGATTGCTTCAGTCCACGGAGCCCCAGAGTTAAAGGATATGGGCAAGTGACCCACGGTACTAAAGGACCTGACAAAGTGTACCTTAGCTGCAGAGGTGATCCCAACCTTACCAGCCCTTGTGGATACCCACCTGGAGGAGCTACCAACCCCAGCAAAGTCTGCTATCCCAGGTGAGCCTCAGCCAGGAAAGGGTCTGCATCCAGAGACCCTAACCCTGAGTCCTGCACTGTTTTTCCTTAACCCTGCCTTGACAATTGACAATAAGGAGATTGTGCCAGGTGGGAAGTGATTTTTACTCCCTCCTGAGCTGCTTTTGGCAAAGGGGGGTAGCAGTATGTCCCTGGATGACATTCTAGTTTGTGAGACCCTGGATGTGTCCCCGAGATTAATGCCTACAACTTGGGGTGGGTTATTGAAAGGAATGGAGATGGTGTTGGGCTGTTTTACTACCTGGAACTCTGAGGATTGGGATCCCAGATGTTGGGCAGAAAAAGACGGGAGGGTGGCTGAGAAGTGGCTATTTGCCCAGATACCCCCAGGAAGGACTGTACAAATGAACTATGTGCCCAAGACCCTACAAAAATTGAGGTTAGAGACCAGGCAAACCTCCTACCCCCTCCAGGAGGAGGACATGCGCTGGGACTTATTCAGTGGTCACTTGGGCCAACATTTTTTCTTTGGATGGGGGTTATGGGCTGCAGTTCAAGACTATTATCTGTTAAGGATCATAGCCCCAGAACTGCTGTCTGGAAGGCGGGGGTAATGTCATGGACCCCTTCCAGGGCCTGGACCCTGGTCTATTGAGCCACCATAGAGGACAGACTGCCCCATTGAAAAATGGGTAGGGGAACTATATTGCCACATGGGAAATGTGGGCAGGTGGGTGGTGGGGTGAATAGCCCCAAAACATAGGGCCACCATGCTTCATGTGTTCTTATGGCATATTTCTTATCCTGTATACTGTGTGTAATTATCTATGTAATATTACTGTGTTCTGTGTTCTTTTTAAACTGTGACTGAGTGATCATGATGGGGTTAAAATAGGGTGTGCTGAGTCTGCAGTGATCAGACTCCTATATTGTACTGTTATCTGTTCTGGCCCATTGTTAGCAAATAAAGTCTGCCATGTACTTTATCTAAGCAAATCTCTGATGTGCTAGACACAATTTGCAGGTTGTGTCAGGATGTGTATTAGAAGCTAGCCCTATAGTTCTAAGGTGCTAGCCATCAAGCTACTGCTAGACATGTGGGGTCATCTACTTGTACACCCCCTCTGTATCTAACTGTTATACATATTGCTGACTTTTCAAAAATAAAGAAATTGACTGCTGAGGCACCCTGCAAGTAACTTGTCCTCGTCCCTACCACAGGAAGGTTACTGAGACTCCTGGAAGCGCTGATTCCTGATGGAGAGACTCTGTCCGATACAGAAGGCAGATATCAGGGTGCTAGTGGAGATATTTCCAAGAACCCAAACGGTCCTTGTGGGTAGTTAACCTGTAGTCTATAGCAGGTGGCCTTGAGCAGTGATAGCCTCTACCCCTGGATCATCAGAATGAAGAATGATGATGTAGAATCACTAATACTACTAAGTATCATGAGGATGTATAGAAAAGCACCCTGATACACCGGGTCATAGTAACTCTGTAAATGTCAAGGATCATTGTACTTGGGGACAGGCAGTTTTTGTTTAGTCATTCAGTTATGTCCAGCTCTCTGGACCCCAGCATGCAAAACACATTTGTCAGCCACTGCCCCACTGAGCTCCATCAAGCTCATGTTCAATGATGCAATAACCACATCTATACATCTCCGCCTCTGGGTCCCATACTTCATCTGCCTTCAATCTTTCCAGCATCTTCTTTAGGGAATCCTGTTTTCTCATGATATGGCCAAAATATTTAAGTTTTAGTCTCATGTTCGAAGCTTCCAGTGAACAGTTGCTGGCAACCTGATTCCTCCCTGGATCAATACTCCTCCTTCTCTAGTTACCCAGGATAACCCTGAATGCTCTTTTTATTCAAAAATACAACCCAACCCCTTTTAAAGTCACCCATTGAATCTGCTGTCACCAACTCCTTTTCTAGAGAATTCCACAGTTTAACCACCTTTACTGTGAAGTCATTTTGTTTGTTTAAGGTGGAATATTTTCTCTTTTAACCTCAAGGGACACAAAAAGCTCCCCCTGGATATATTTATATAAGGTAATCATATCCCCTCTTAGATGCCTTTTTTTCTCTAGAAAATAATTTTAATTTGGTTAGTCTTTCTTCATAGATTAATCCCTCTATTCCCCTTATTAGTTTTGTTTCCTTCTCTGTAGTTTTTCTAGCTCTAAATCTCATTTTTATAAAGTGGTGCCCAAAATTGAACTCTATATTTGAAAATGAGGGTGTACTAGGGATTTGTATAGTGGCAGAATTATATTTGCTTTCCTGGCTTCTATATCCTTAATACATGCTAATATTTTACTTGCCTTTGCAGCTGCTGTCGGGCATTGAGCACTGTTACATAGGTAGTTAAACACAATGCTCCTAAATCCCTTTATATCTCTGATACCCCTAGATGTGTTCCATTAAGATTATAAATTGCATGGCTATTTACACTTCTTAAGTGTACAACTTTACATTTATGTATATTAAATCTCATTTAGTTGCCCATATTTCTATTTTATGTAAGTCCCTTTACAGTTAAAGTACATCATTTTATAATTTAAAAGACTTGCATCTACAAAAAGACATTACTTTCTAATCCTACTTCTAAGTCATTAATAAATCTGTTAAAAAGAAGAGAAGTTAATATTGAACCCTGATGAACCGCATTAACACATTAGTCCAATCTGAGTATATTCAATTTACAACTACCCTTTGCTTCCTGTCTTTTAGCCAGCTCTCAATCCATGAGTAGATTTATCTACAATTCCTGGATCCCTTAGTTTGCACAATAGTCTCCCATGTAGCACTGTATCAAAAGCCTTTGCAAAATTCAAAAATACTACATCCACTGAGTTGCCGCAAGTTCCTACTAACCTCCTCATAAAAAACTAATTAGATTTGTTTGACATGACCTATCACTCATAAATCTGTGTTGATTCCTACGTATTATCTTTTTCAAAAGGATATTTAACTGTATAATACCCCTTATTAATCCTTGTAAAAGTTAACCCCACCACAGAAATTAAGTTTACAGGTCTATAGTTCCTTAAATTGCTCTTGCTCCCTTCTTAAATATAGGTATCACCTCTGCTTTTCTCCCGTCATCTGGTAGAGACCCTGTGATGAGTCTTGAAAAATTAGGTACAGTGGATATAAAAAGTCTACACATCCCTGTTAAAATGTCAGGTTTCTGTGCTGGAAAAAAAATAGACAAAGATAAATAATTTCAGAACGTTTTCCATCTTTAATGTGACCTATAAACTGTACAACTCAATTGAAAAGCAAACTTAAATATTTTAGGTTGAGGGAAGAAAAAGAAAAAAGAAAAATAATGTGGTTGCATAAGTCTGCACACCCTCTTATAACTGGGGATGTAGCAGTGTTCAGAATTAAGCAGTCACATTCCAAATTGTGTTAAATAGGAGTCAGCATACACCTGCCATTATTTAAAGTGCCTCTGATTAACCCCAAATAAAGTTCAGCTGCTCTAGTTGGTCTTTCCTGAAATTTTCTTAGTCGCATCCCACAGCAAAAGCCATGGTCCACAGAGAGCTTCCAAAGCATCAGAGGGATCTCATTGTTAAAAGGTATCAGTCAGGAGAAGGGTACAAAAGAATTTCCAAGGCATTAGATATACCATGGAACACAGTGAAGACAGTCATCATCAAGGGGAGAAAATATGGCACAACAGTCCCTCCAAAATTGATGAAAAGACAAGAAGAAAACTGGTCTGGGAGGCTACTAAGAGGCCTACAGCAACATTAAAGGAGCGGCAGGAATATCTGGCAAGTACTGGCTGTGTGGTACATGTGACAACAATCTCCCGTATTCTTCATATGTCTGGGCTATGGGGTAGAGTGGCAAGACGAAAGCCTTTTCTTACGAAGAAAAACATCCAAGCCAGGCTACATTTTGCAAAAACACATTTGAAGTCTCCCAAAAGCATGTGGGAAAAGGTGTTATGGTCTGATGAAACCAAGGTTGAACTTTTTGGCCATAATTCCAAAAGATATGTTTGGCGCAAAAACTACACTGCACATCACCAAAAGAACAGTGAAGCATGGTGGTGGCAGCATCATGCTTTGGGGCTGTTTTTCTTTAGCTGAAACTGGGGCCTTAGTTAAGATAGAGGGAATTATGAGCAGTTCCAAATACCAGTCAATATTGGCACAAAACCTTCAGGCTTCTCCTAGAAAGCTGAACATGAAGATGAACTTCATCTTTCAGCATGACAATGACCCAAAGCATACATCCAAATCAACAAAGGAATGGCTTCACCAGAAGAAGATTAAAGTTTTGGAATGGCCCAGCCAGAGCCCAGACCTGAATCCGACTGAAAATCTGTGGTGTGATCTGAAGAGGGCTGTGCACAGGAGATGCCCTCGCAATCTGACAGATTTGGAGTGTTTTTGCAAAGAAGAGTGGGCAAATCTTGCCAAGTAAAAATGTGCCATGCTGATAGACTCATACCCCAAAAGATTGAGTGCTGTAATAAAATCAAAATGTGCTTCAACAGAGTATTAGTTTAAAGGTGTGCATACTTATGCAACCATATTATTTTATTTTTATACTTTTTCTTTCCTCTACCTAAAAGATTTCAGTTTGTTTTTCAATTGAGTTGTACAGTTTATATGTCACATTAAAGGTGGAAAAGAATCTGAAATTATTTATCTTTGTCTCATTTTTTTTACAGCACAGAAACCTGACATTTTAATAGGGGTGTGTAGACTTTTTATATCCACTGTATAATGGTTTTGCTATTACAGATCCCAGTATCTTCAGTAGCCTTGGATATATTCCATCGGGACCTGGGGCTTTCTAAGCAATTATATTTTCCTCTTTTGGATTTCTTCCTGTGTTAACAAATTATTTGGTGAAGGTAGTGTGGCCCCATTTTGTTGCATGATCGTAACCATTGGTACATGCCTTGTGTACGCAGAAGAAAATTATTAATTTAACTTATCTGCCTTTGCCCAGTTGCTATTTATCAGTTGGCTTGTTTCACATTGTAATGTTCCAATAGCTTCCTTCCTGACCTTCTTCCGATTAATATAATTAATAATTAATTTGCAAGATTTGTTATATTCCTGTTACAAAAGAGAAAATGCCCTGTATTATTTAAATGTCTGCTTTTTGCCCTTTTATTGATCTGTAAATCATTGTTAAGACACATGGGATGTGATTTACTCCTTCTACTTTCATTTCCACATGGTATATGCTATATGTATATATATATTTAAGTACAGAAAAAAAAGTACATCTGTGTCCACATTTGAATGTCTAAAACAAGTTAAAAAGCCTGCTTCCAGCTCAGGGTTCCAAGAAAAACAGTTATTAGACTGCATTCTGGGAAGTTGAGCTGGGACACTCAAATATGGACACAAATTCCTCGCTCTTCATTCCGTAGCCATCATCAAACATGGCTTCCTTTAAGCTTATGCATGCTGTATTACACAGCTTTAATGCAAAGCCAAGGTTGGAATAAACACAGGCTGAGTATCCAATCCATGTACAGCTGTTTCAAGCTTACTGGCTATCATCAGCATGGAGCGGGATCTCAGCCTGTGTTGTGGGAATTATGAGTGGGTAGTTCACCACAACAATCATTTATAATATGGTGGGCAAAAGAGCGATAGAAGCCCTCCACCGTACATTAGTATATATTTATATTTAGTAATAGTATTTTTACCTGTCAATTCTTTGCCCCAGTCAATATATTGAATCGCTGCCTTTAGACCATTGTAAAATTATGACTTTTTGTTAGCCCCGTACAACTTTCTTTTTTGAACTCTACCTTAGATGAGGCATTTATGATCACTGTTCCCCAAAGATTCCCCATTTCGATATTTGATATTTTCTCAATAATTTAAGTGATGGCCATGCCCATAGGAGCCCCAAAACATCTGGGGGGATAAAGTTTAAAGAGACAAAAAACTGTGGCCCTGAGTGATGCAATTCAACTCTATTCCCAGGACAGGCCGCAAGGGTCCTGCATGGTCTGGATCCTAGCTTGTGTAGTAGATTTTATGAGGAGGTAGTTTACCACAACAATCATTTAATTTATGGTGGACAAAAGGGTGAAATAAGCCCTTCACCGTACAGTAGTACAGTAAAAAAATAGTATATTTGTGTTCACATTTGAACATCTAAAACAAGTTGAAAAACTTGTTTCCTGCTCAGAAATCTGAGAAATACAGTTATTACACTGCATTCTGGGAACCAGGGACATGCAAATGTTCCCACAAAGACTTTGCTCTTGCAATCCATAACCATTTTAAACATGGCTTCCTTAAAGCATATGCCTTCTGTATTGCACAGCTTTTTTGCAAAGATCAGTATGGGTTATACATAAGCCAGAAATCCTACCCATGTACAGCTGTTTCAAGGTTACTGCCTCTCATATGAGTATTTGCCAAGGTAAATATTATGGGCAAAGCTTTCATGGGAAAGACATACTACTTAATCATGGCCAAGTCTAGTAATACATGATTAAGTTTAAGCCAGATAATGATCTCTCAGTATACTGAATAACCTGCTCCCCTTAGCTGAACTGCTGGTCTCATTCATCCAGTTTATGTCAGGGTAGTTAAAATCTCCCATTACTAGAACTTGACCATGCTTAGCTGCATATCCAGACAAATCAGACAAATCCCTCATCTTCTTCTGCTTTTGTCCCTATGAAATCTCATTTCTCATAACCCAATTTTACTGGCAAGTGTGTGAGTGTGTGTATGTGAGAGAGAGAGAGAGTGTGTGTGAGAGAGAGTGTGTGAGTGTGTGTGTGTGTTGTGCTCAAAGGTTTGCATACCCTGGCAGAAATCGCGAAAGTTTGGCATGTATTTTGAAAATATGACTTGGCAGGCAAAAAATATATGTTATTGAAGTAGTAATAGTAATCATATGAAGCCATTTATTATCATATAGTTGTTTGGCTCCTTTATAAATCATAATGATAACAGAAATCACTCAAATGGCCCTGATCAAACGTTTGCATACCCTTACTGTGTATTACCCCCTTCAGCATCAATGACAGTGTACAGTTTTTGTAATCATTGTCTATGCGGCCCCTAACTCTTGCAGGTGGTATATCTGCCCATTCGTCTTGGCAAAATGCCTCCAGGTCATGCAAATTCTTTGGTCCTCTTGCATTAATCGCACGTTTGAGATCTCCCTAGAGTGGCTTGATGATATTAAGGTCAGGAGACTCTGATGTAACCACTGGAGGGTCAACTTGTGCTTAGGGCCATTGTTATGCTGGAAAGTCCCATTCGCAGCCTTCGTGCAGAAGAATGCATATTGTCTGCCAGTATTTTCTGATAACATGTTGCATTCATTGTCCCATCAATTTTCACAAGATTCCTCGTGCCTTTAGAGCTCACACCCCGCAAAACATCAGTGAGTCACCACCATGCTTCACAGTAAGGATGGTATTCTTTTCACTATAGGCCTTGCTGACCCCTCTCCAAACATAACGCTTATGGTTGTGACATAAAGCTCTATTTTGGTCTCATCACTCCAAATTACAGTGTGCCAGAAGCTTTGAGGCATGTCAAGGTTTTGTCAGGCATACTCTAACCAGGCTTTTTTGTGACATTGGCGCAGTAAAGACTTCTTTCTGGCATCTCGACCATGCAGCTAATTTTTGTTCAAGTATCGTTGTATTGCGCTCCTTGACACAACCACACTGTTTATTTCCAGAGCAGCCTGTTTTCTCCTGAGGTTACCTGTGGGTTTTCTTTGTATTAAGAACAATTCTTTTTTCTAATCTTTCTTGGTCTACCTGACCTTGGCTTGGTATCAAGAGATACCTGAATTTTCCACTTCTTAATAAGGGATTGAACAGTACTGACTGGCATTTTCAAGGCTTTGGATATCTTTTTATATCTTTTTCCATCTTATATGAAGTTCCATTACCTTGTTACACAGATCTTTTGACAGTTCTTTTCTGCTCCCCAGGGCTCAGTACCTAGCCTTTTCAGTGCATGCACGTGAATGCTAACAAACTCATTGACTATGTATACACAGACACTTATTGCACTTAAATAACCTTTAATTTTCAATTTAACCTGTGCGTGTGTCACCTTGTGTGTCTGTAACAAGGCCAAACATTCAATGGTATGTAAACTTTTGATCAGGGCCATTTTGTGATTTATGTTATCATTATAATTTAAAAAGGAGCAAAACAATTATGGAATAATAAATGGCTTCATGTGATCACAATCCTTCAATAAAATATTTTTTTTTGCAGGATCAGTCATTTTCAAAATAAATGCTAAAATGTCACTATTTCTGCAAGGGTATGCAAAAGTACTGACTGGCATTTTCAAGGCTTTGGATGTCTTTTTATATCCTTTTCCATCTTTATGAAGTTCCATTACTTTGTCTTTGACAGTTCTTTTCTGCCCCCCCCCCCCCCATGGCTCAGTACCTCGCCTGCTTAGTGCATACACGTGAGAGATAACAAATTTATTGACTATTTATACACAGGCAATAATTGCAATGTAAATAGCCACAGGTGTGGGAAATTGTGTGTGTCGCCTTGTGTGTCTGTAACAAGGCCAAATATTCAAATTTTTGATCAGGGCCATTCAGGGATTTCTGTTATCATTAGGATTTAAAAAGGAGCCAAACAACTATGTAATAAGAATTGGCTTCACATGATCGCTATCCTTCAATAAAATATATTTTTTTGCACGATCAGTCATATTTTCAAGATAAATGCCACCAATTTCTGCCAGGGTATGCACACGTTTGAGCACAACTGTGTGTATATATATAAATATAAATATATATGATTGTTGTGGTGAACTACCTACTCATAATTTCCACAACACAGGTTGAGATCCCGCTCCATGCTGATGATAGCCAGTAAGCTTGAAACAGCTGTACATGGATTGGATACTCAGCCTGTGTTTATTCCAAACTTGGCTTTGCATTAAAGCTGTGTAATACAGCATGCATAAGCTTAAAGGAGCCATGTTTGATGATGGCTATGGAATGAAGAGAGAGGCATTTGTGTGTCTCAGCTCAACTTCCCAGAATGCAGTGTAATAACTGTTTTTCTTGGAACTCTGAGCTGGAAGCAGGTTTTTTAACTTGCTTTAGACATTCAAATGTGAACACAGATGTACTTTTTATTTACTGTACTACTGTACGGTGGAGGGCTTCTATCGCTCTTTTGCCCACCATATTATAAATGATTGTTGTGGTGAACTACCTACTCATAATTTCCACAACACAGGCTGAGATCCCGCTCCATGCTGATGATAGCCAGTGAGCTTGATACAGCTGTACATGGATTGGATACTCAGCCTGTGTTTATTCCAACCTTGGCTTTGCATTAAAGCTGTGTAATACAGCATGCATAAGCTTAAAGGAAGCCATGTTTGATGACGGCTATGGAATGAAGAGCGAGGCATTTGTGGGCATATTTGTGTGTCCCAGCTCAACTTCCCAGAATGCAGTGTAATAACTGTTTTTCTCGGAACCCTGAGCTGGAAGCAGGTTTTTTAACTTGCTTTAGACATTCAGATGTGAACACAGATGTACTTTTTATTTACTATAAATATAAATATATATATATATATATATATATATATATATATATATATATTATTTTACTTTGTTTTTGTTTGTTGCTTTTTTCATTGCACACTGTTACTTTAAATGCAATCATTGCCTTAAACTCAGCGTACACTAGATTATTTCAGTGTAATCACTAATTGAATCTCCTTTCTGCATCTTGGATTGTGGTCTATTAATAGGTGCTGAGACTCACAGACATGCAGGTCTATTAAATTCCTCCAAAGGTAAAACTCGTAGCCTGTAAAGGAGCCCGCTAGATTTACGGATATTAAATTGGCCTGTTTCAGCTACCCGCAAACCATCTGCGGGTTGCAGGCGGAAAAATCCTATGGGCTGTCGAACTCCAGTGCCGCTAAGCCTTTGATGTGTCAAGTCCGTAAATGTTGAGTTCACAAATCGCTATTAAATTGCTACGAATCCACTGGCATTCAAACCTGTAAATGGCAAATAGAGCCCAAAAAAACTACAGGTTCTAGAGAAGACCCGCAATGTGGTTAAAGTCCTGTCTGAAGCACTGTAAAACAATACTGTATTTGAATTAAAGGGAAAGTGATGTTAGGTATTAAAATTAATAGCACAACATTCTCAAACTCGCAAATCTGCAATAAAAAATACTTTTTTTTTATGTTTAATTTCCATGTTATATCGATACCGGCAATCAATGTGTTATTACATATAATAGACCTTGCATGGACTATATTATAATATTTTTTGATTTATTAATATTGCATTATTTCTGGAATGCGGGTCTGATCGAAATTCGTACTTGAAACCCATAAGGGATTGAAATCTAACCTCCATTTTTCAGTGATGTAATGAAGACATCTCATTTACCATTGGCTCCGTCTAAACCCGAAACCACAGGTTTGACTAATTGATCATGTTCATGGCCGCAAATGCAATGTACGCAAGAATGGTTTACGGGTTTAGATGTCGGTCACGTGTGTTGCGGCCTTGGCTAATTTTATCGCTCTGTAACTCAAAACCAAATTTCAAGCCTGGAGGCTTTGCGGGTGTACCAGTGCCGCTGCGGGCTTGGAATTTAATATGACCCTAAGTATTTTATTTCTTTTTTTCTCTCTCTCTGTTTCCTATCTCTCTCTCTCTTTCTCTCTTTCAGACTCTCTCTTTTTCTGTTTTCCTCTGACTCACTCACTCACTCTTGCCAATATGCCAGTTAGCTGAAATAGGTGCAGATTATGAGATCTGGATCATGTCTGTGGTGCCCAGCAGTATCAGTACTACCCACTGTCATATTATCTAATACTGAGCTGTTAAAGGCAGTGGCATCTATTTTACCTCTTGGGTGTGCTCCTCTATGATGGGCAATCTTGGATGGGCTCTTCAGTGATGGATTGTTGGGATCCTTTGTGGTGGGCTGCTCTGAGGTGGGTTTATCTGGTATGTGCTCCTCTGAGATGAATTCTTCTGGATTGTGCTCCTCTGACATGCTCCTCTGTGATGTGTTCCTCTGGTAGGAGCTACTCTGGGAGTTGCTTCTCTGGGATGGGGTCATCTGGGATAGGGTCTTGTTCCTGGATGTTCTTCTCCATCTAATAAATATAATAATAAGAGAATATAAAGATATGTAAAGTAAATTAATACATCATGACTTTATATGGCCTCTTGGATAACTGAACAGGTAGGAGATCATTTTTCAATCTTGTCTCACAACTAATTTCTTGGCATCAGTTTTTTTCCTTTATTATTTTGCCCATTATGGTCTTTCTTTCCATGTATCCCCCACAGCTGAAATGGGTGCAACCAGTTTGTCTATAATGACAATGTCCAGCTTCACATTTTATATCGTTTTCCGTCTTTATGAATTTCCATTACCTTGATACGCAGATCTAATGAAAGGAGCTGGGAGTTGTAGGTGCCACAACTACTCCCACTGTGCCAATAGAAACTTCCTGTGTATTCAAAGTCTCCTCCCACCCTAACAAGTATACCAGCAGAAAACAAAATGGTAAAATCCACAGCAGCATATTTGCATATAAGAGGTAATATATTTCTAAAAACAACTTGCAATTTTCAAGTGTAGTTCTAAACAATAGTATATTTCGAGAATATGGCCACAGTGGTCCTATAACTTCCGTCTGTTATAATGTGCTTTTGTGGGTATGTAATGCAAAAAATAATGTTTTCCATTAGATAAAATCAATAGACAGAAACAAAGAATTAGGTTTATGAAGACTGATGTGTTTTATAGATTACTTCAGATATTATCTTATGTTAATAATAGTGAACTAAATATAAAATATAAATATGCTGAAAATATAAAAAACTAAATTCTATATATTTTTTTTTATGTCATCCTTTCCCTCTAGGATTTCTCCTCTGTTTTATGAAATTAAACAAATTGATAGATTGTAAATGAACAGATGATGGCTTTAAATGGTCTTTATTACCAACTAGCCACTTGCCCGTCAAAAATGACGGCAATAAAATTTGAAGGCTGGCCACACAATGCGAGGCTCTCCCCCCTCTAAATTGCGGGCCTCACAATGAGCGCCTTGGGTGCTCATCGCAGACCTTGCAATTCATTTTGAACCTTTTTGAAAACAATTCCGGTTTATGGCCGCAATTTTTTTCCTTGCTTAGTCCGATTTCCAATCTCCTAAAATCGCTAATTAAACCTCAAATTAGCTTGCAACCTCACTCCCAGGCTCCCTGCGTCTCCCCCTGTGCTGTGTGTGAGGTTGAAAGTCATTTTTTTTATTTTTTGGTGTGTTTGGCGACCTTTTTCAAAGTCTTGCGGGCCTCACTACACTATAAAGGAGGGGGTTCCAATCAGAACCCTAAAGTACACTGGTTTTAAAGAAATTTTGCATTGACTAAATCGCCATTAGCCCTGATGAAAACACCGACCTATAACAAGGAGTTCTTGGGTAAAAACCCGCTGGAAGTAAATATTGTATCTGGTTGAGCATCCATGACCTATATTGGATAAGCTGTTACCATACTTCATATTGTTTGAGGATCCCACATGTGAGTACAAGTAAATATTTTTTACAATACTACCCTATCAGAATTCTTGTGCACTTCTTTGCCCCTGCACCTTTGTATTGTGGTGATGGAGAAAACTGCTGCGAGCCCCTTGGACTGCAAGATGATCTAATCAATCAATACTAACAAACTGAAATGTAAACGTATTATTATGCAAATAAAGCAATCCTTTCAGGGCGACGTCTCTAGGCATCTGCCTTGGTCGTCTAGTTATAAATCTGGCAATGATTGTAAGAAATTGTTGAAGACTAAATAAATGTCAGATTTGTAAAACTAAACAAACTTAACTTATCATATATTTAATATATAATCATTTAAAAAAACTTGAAAATATGCTAAATGTTTTTTTAAACAGAAAAAATATAATACAGCTGATATATTAGCAGTTATGTTGCTGTGGGACTTACCATTTTGGTTTCTGGTAATCTAGCCTTTCCAAAGAATTTTTACCAAATACCAAGTGAGATATTCAGAAGACCATATGGAAACAAAATTGACAACAGTGGCCATTTGAATTTGTTTTCATATTTATGTACAAGATACAAAGCTCATTATAACCAGATATACATCACATTCAAAAACAACCGCCACTCAGCGGAAATTGTCAGTCTGCCTACTCTCCTATTTATCAGATACATTTTCAAGACAGCTTTAAGTTCTTTTGTGTGGTCTCTGACGCCCTCACCTCACATGTTACTGTCTTTAATTTACTATTGTGAGGTGACTTCCTGATGAAGCTTAAATCACCAACGTCAATGTGTTCTATGCCAGACATGATGGGATCTGTGAGGCTGATGCTTACACTAGGAGTCCTGCAAGGTGAGAGCTATATATATTTTTATTGCTCTCTCCCACCCCTCCTCTCCCTCCCTTGTCTCTCTCCCCCCTTCCCTGTGTCTCTCCCCCACATTCCCTTCCCTTTGTCTCTACCCCTTCCCTCCCCGTGTCTCTTCACTCCCCTGTATCTCTCCCCCTTCTCTCCCGTGTGTCTCTTTCTCCCTCTCCCCTCCCCTGTGTCTTTTTCCCTCTCTCCTCCCCGGTGTCTCTTCCCCTCCACTGTGTCTCTTCCCCACCCTCCACTGTGTCTCTTCCCCTCCCCTGTGTCTCTTCTCCCCCCTCTCCCTTCCCCTGTGTCTCTTCCACCTCTCCCCTCCCCTGTTTCTTCCTCCCATTCCCCATTGTCTCTTCCCCCCACCCCTCCCCTCCCCATTTCAATTCCTCCCTCTCCTCTCCGCTGTGTCTCTTCCCCCCTCCCATATGTCTTCCCCTCTCCCCTCCCCTGTGTTTTCCTCCCCCTCTCCCCTGTGTCTTCCTCCCTCCTCTCCCCTCCCCTGTGTCTTCTTCCCCCTTCCCTGTGTCTCACCTCCACCTTCCCTCCCCTGTTTCTCTCCCCCTCCTCCATCCCCTGTGTCTCTCCCCCCTTCCATCCCCTGTGTCTCTCCCCCTTCCCTCTCCTGTATTTCTCCCCCCCTTCCCTCTCCTGTGTCTCTCCCTCCCCTGTGTCTTTCTCCCTCTCTCCTCCCCTGTGTCTCTTCCCCCCTCCCCTGTGTCTCTTCTCCCACTCTCCCCTCCCCTGTGTCTCTTCCCACTTTCCCCTCCCCTGTGTCTTCCTCCCCCTCTCCCCTGCGTCTTCCTCCCTCTCTCCCCTGTCTCTTCCCCCCACCTCTCCCCATTTCAATTCCTCCCTCTCCCCTCCACTGTGCCTCTTCTCCCCCTCTCCCTTCCATTGTGTCTCTTTCTCCCCTTTGTTTCTTCCCACCTCTCCCCACCCTCTGCCCTCCCCTGTGCCTCTCCCCCCTCCCCTAACCTGTGTCTCTGATTCTCTTCCTCCACTCCCTTGTGTCTCTTCCCCCTCTCCCCTGTGTCTCTTCTCCCTCTCCCCTGTGTCTCTTCCCCCCTCTCCTGTGTCTCTTCCCCCCACTTCTGCCTCCCCTGTGTCCCTTCCTCCCTCTCCCCTACCATGTGTCTCCCCCCCCTCTCCTGTGTCTTTCCCCTCCCTCTCCCATCCACTGTGTCTTCTTTCCCCTCTCCCCCGGTGTCTTCCTCCCCCTCCCCTATATCTTCCTCCCCCTCTTCCCTGAATCTGTCTCCCCCTCCCCTCCCCTGTGTCTCTTCTCCATCTCCCCTCCCCTGTGTCTTTTCCCTCTCCCATCTACTGTGTCTTTTCCCCCTCTCTCCTCCCATGTGTGTCTTCCCATCTCCCCTCCTCTGTGTCTCTTCCCCCTCTCCCCTCCCTTGTGACTGCTTCCCCGGCCCCTCCCCTGTGTCTCTCCCCCCTCCCCTCTCCTGTGTCTTCCACTCCCTCTCCCCTGTGTCTTCCTCCCCCTGTCCCTCCCCTGTGTCTTCCTCCCCCTCTCCCCTGTGTCTCCCCCCACCCCTCCTCTGCAGCTCGCGTCACGCAGCCTCCATTCAGAGCTGCACATGATCACAGCTCTGTATGGACTTAGGAAGTGGTAAGTGTGTACTCTCCCATGGAACTTTACACATCTACCACAATTATTATAGTTGATGTAATATAATATGTCACTTAATGGTAACAATTACAACAATTCACAACAGGGTTTGGGCTTTGGGATTGCTCTTTTGAGATATGTGCTTGAGAAATATATAGCAACAAGTATCCATGACATCTAGAAGCATAATAACAATTTTAAAGTATTGGCATAATGGCATTCCATCTTGTACTGTTAGTCTGTCTGTAACTTGAGGTCAGGGTTATCTTAATAGACTTAGAGCCACATTCAATTGAATGAGTGAGGTCGCAAGCTACTTTGCGATTCAATTGGCGTCTTTTTGCGGGCTCCGACCGGCTTCCGAATTACAAGCTTGAAAAAAATGGCGATGGTTAACCTCGCAACTTACAGCCTCCAAAAGCCTTTGATCTGTCACTTTTGCAAGGCTAAAAGCGCAAATCGCTATTCAATTGCTCAATTTCCCCAAGCCCGCAAATGTTTTCACACCCATAAATTGCAAATGAAGGAGAGAATCCAAAGAGTGGTAGAGAGGACCCGCAAGGGGTTTAACACCTATTCGTAGCACTGTAAATGCAAATAAAAAATCTTGAAAATATGCTAAATGTTTTTTTAAACAGAAAAAATATGATACAGCTGATATATTAGCAGTTATGTTGCTGTGGGACTTACCATTTTGGTTTCTGGTAATCTAGCCTTTCCAAAGAATTTTTACCAAATACCAAGTGAGATATTCAGAAGACCATATGGAAACAAAATTGACAACAGTGGCCATTTGAATTTGTTTTCATATTTATGTACAAGATACAAAGCTCATTATAACCAGATATACATCACATTCAAAAACAAACGCCACTCAGCGGAAATTGTCAGTCTGCCTACTCTCCTATTTATCAGATACATTTTCAAGACAGCTTTAAGTTCTTTTGTGTGGTCTCTGACGCCCTCACCTCACATGTTACTGTCTTTAATTTACTATTGTGAGGTGACTTCCTGATGAAGCTTAAATCACCAACGTCAATGTGTTCTATGCCAGACATGATGGGATCTGTGAGGCTGATGCTTACACTAGGAGTCCTGCAAGGTGAGAGCTATATATATTTTTATTGCTCTCTCCCACCCCTCCTCTCCCTCCCTTGTCTCTCTCCCCCCTTCCCTGTGTCTCTCCCCCACATTCCCTTCCCTTTGTCTCTACCCCTTCCCTCCCCTGTGTCTCTTCACTCCCCTGTATCTCTCCCCCTTCTCTCCCGTGTGTCTCTTTCTCCCTCTCCCCTCCCCTGTGTCTTTTTCCCTCTCTCCTCCCCGGTGTCTCTTCCCCTCCACTGTGTCTCTTCCCCACCCTCCACTGTGTCTCTTCCCCTCCCCTGTGTCTCTTCTCCCCCCTCTCCCTTCCCCTGTGTCTCTTCATCCCCTGTGTCTCTTACCCCCTCCCCCTTCCCCTGTGTCTCTTCCACCTCTCCCCTCCCCTGTTTCTTCCTCCCATTCCCCATTGTCTCTTCCCCCCACCCCTCCCCTCCCCATTTCAATTCCTCCCTCTCCTCTCCGCTGTGTCTCTTCCCCCCTCCCATATGTCTTCCCCTCTCCCCTCCCCTGTGTTTTCCTCCCCCTCTCCCCTGTGTCTTCCTCCCTCCTCTCCCCTCCCCTGTGTCTTCTTCCCCCTTCCCTGTGTCTCACCTCCACCTTCCCTCCCCTGTTTCTCTCCCCCTCCTCCATCCCCTGTGTCTCTCCCCCCTTCCATCCCCTGTGTCTCTCCCCCCTTCCCTCTCCTGTATTTCTCCCCCCCTTCCCTCTCCTGTGTCTCTCCCTCCCCTGTGTCTTTCTCCCTCTCTCCTCCCCTGTGTCTCTTCTCCCACTCTCCCCTCCCCTGTGTCTCTTCCCACTCTCCCCTCCCCGGTGTCTTCCTCCCCCTCTCCCCTGCGTCTTCCTCCCTCTCTCCCCTGTCTCTTCCCCCCACCTCTCCCCATTTCAATTCCTCCCTCTCCCCTCCACTGTGCCTCTTCTCCCCCTCTCCCTTCCATTGTGTCTCTTTCTCCCCTTTGTTTCTTCCCACCTCTCCCCACCCTCTGCCCTCCCCTGTGCCTCTCCCTCCTCCACTAACCTGTGTCTCTGATTCTCTTCCTCCACTCCCTTGTGTCTCTTCCCCCTCACCCCTGTTTCTTTTTCTCCCTCTCCCCTGTGTCTCTTCCCCCCTCTCCTGTGTCTCTTCCCCCCACTTCTGCCTCCCCTGTGTCCCTTCCTCCCTTTCCCCTCCCCTGTGTCTTTTTCCCTCTCTCCTCCCCGGTGTCTCTTCCCCTCCACTGTGTCTCTTCCCCACCCTCCACTGTGTCTCTTCCCCTCCCCTGTGTCTCTTACCCCCTCCCCCTTCCCCTGTGTCTCTTCCACCTCTCCCCTCCCCTGTTTCTTCCTCCCATTCCCCATTGTCTCTTCCCCCCACCTCTCCCCTCCCCATTTCAATTCCTCCCTCTCCTCTCCGCTGTGTCTCTTCCCCCCTCCCATATGTCTTCCCCTCTCCCCTCCCCTGTGTTTTCCTCCCCCTCTCCCCTGTGTCTTCCTCCCTCCTCTCCCCTCCCCTGTGTCTTTTTCCCCCTTCCCTGTGTCTCACCTCCACCTTCCCTCCCCTGTTTCTCTCCCCCTCCTCCATCCCCTGTGTCTCTCCCCCCTTCCATCCCCTGTGTCTCTCCCCCCTTCCCTCTCCTGTATTTCTCCCCCCCCTTCCCTCTCCTGTGTCTCTCCCTCCCCTGTGTCTTTCTCCCTCTCTCCTCCCCTGTGTCTCTTCCCCCCTCCCCTGTGTCTCTTCTCCCACTCTCCCCTCCCCTGTGTCTCTTCCCACTCTCCCCTCCCCTGTGTCTTCCTCCCCCTCTCCCCTGCGTCTTCCTCCCTCTCTCCCCTGTCTCTTCCCCCCACCTCTCCCCATTTCAATTCCTCCCTCTCCCCTCCACTGTGCCTCTTCTCCCCCTCTCCCTTCCATTGTGTCTCTTTCTCCCCTTTGTTTCTTCCCACCTCTCCCCACCCTCTGCCCTCCCCTGTGCCTCTCCCCCCCTCCCCTAAACTGTGTCTCTGATTCTCTTCCTCCACTCCCTTGTGTCTCTTCCCCCTCTCCCCTGTGTCTCTTCTCCCTCTCACCCTGTGTCTCTTCCCCCCTCTCCTGTGTCTCTTCCCCCCACTTCTGCCTCCCCTGTGTCCCTTCCTCCCTCTCCCCTACCATGTGTCTCCCCCCCTCTCCTGTGTCTTTCCCCTCCCTCTCCCATCCACTGTGTCTTCTTTCCCCTCTCCCCCGGTGTCTTCCTCCCCCTCCCCCATATCTTCCTCCCCCTCTTCCCTGAATCTGTCTCCCCCTCCCCTCCCCTGTGTCTCTTCTCCATCTCCCCTCCCCTGTGTCTTTTCCCTCTCACATCTACTGTGTCTTTTCCCCCTCTCTCCTCCCATGTGTGTCTTCCCATCTCCCCTCCTCTGTGTCTCTTCCCCCTCTCCCCTCCCTTGTGACTGCTTCCCCGGCCCCTCCCCTGTGTCTCTCCCCCCCTCCCCTCTCCTGTGTCTTCCACTCCCTCTCCCCTGTGTCTTCCTCCCCCTGTCCCTCCCCTGTGTCTTCCTCCCCCTCTCCCCTGTGTCTCCCCCCACCCCTCCTCTGCAGCTCGCGTCACGCAGCCTCCATTCAGAGCTGCACATGATCACAGCTCTGTATGGACTTAGGAAGTGGTAAGTGTGTACTCTCCCATGGAACTTTACACATCTACCACAATTATTATAGTTGATGTAATATAATATGTCACTTAATGGTAACAATTACAACAATTCACAACAGGGTTTGGGCTTTGGGATTGCTCTTTTGAGATATGTGCTTGAGAAATATATAGCAACAAGTATCCATGACATCTAGAAGCATAATAACAATTTTAAAGTATTGGCATAATGGCATTCCATCTTGTACTGTTAGTCTGTCTGTAACTTGAGGTCAGGGTTATCTTAATAGACTTAGAGCCACATTCAATTGAATGAGTGAGGTCGCAAGCTACTTTGCGATTCAATTGGCGTCTTTTTGCGGGCTCCGACCGGCTTCCGAATTACAAGCTTGAAAAAAATGGCGATGGTTAACCTCGCAACTTACAGCCTCCAAAAGCCTTTGATCTGTCACTTTTGCAAGGCTAAAAGCGCAAATCGCTATTCAATTGCTCAATTTCCCCAAGCCCGCAAATGTTTTCACACCCGTAAATTGCAAATGAAGGAGAGAATCCAAAGAGTGGTAGAGAGGACCCGCAAGGGGTTTAACACCTATTCGTAGCACTGTAAATGCAAATAAAAAATCCCTACTGCACTGTAAATAAGGGGGAAAGTGATGTCAGACATGAGAATTAATTGCACAACAGTCTCAAGCCCGCAAATCGGCAGGAAATACATATTATTTTTATGTGTCATTTTGGGGTTAAATCGATCTTGGGTATCAATGAGTTAATACATATCAGCCACCAGTATGGACTAGAACAGTATTGGCATTCATTTTAATAATTCTTTTTTTTTAAGGTTTTGTGAGTCTGATCGCACATTGGACCCCCGGAGCTAAGTCTAATTTTCTATTGGCTGATTTGAAGTGAGAGGTTACGGGCTTGCTTAATCGATCATGTTGAACTGCTACGAACCAGTGCGTGGTTTACAGTTTTGGCTTGGGGCCAGTAACTTGCGGGCTTGAGCAATTGAATAGCATCATAATCGGAGACGAACGCAAGCCCGCAACTCAATTGCAGACATTCAGCTGTCTGCGATCGAGTTACGAGCCCATACTGTTCTGTGGATTTATATTGTAATATAAAATCTCTGCCTATAAACAGAACTAAGAGGCTTCTAGTCCTGTTAGGAAGAAATGCAAAAATGTCTGTTCTGCTGCCATTAATGCAAGATTGAATGCAAAAGTTAAAGATTAATAATTTGTTTATTTTAACATTTCTAGAAATATTTTGCATATTATCAAGCACTTGAGAAAAGCAAACTATGCATTTGAATCTTCAGGGGCTCTTTAAAGGGACACTCTATTAAATTAGGGTTACGTGTTAAAACTTAGCTCGTAACGTAGCTCTTAAGACTTACTGCTATTAAATTAGCCTTGTAAAGCAGGCCACTGCCGATCTGCGGGTTTGCTGCAAAAATAGCCTACGGGATGAGCAACGTCGAACTTTGCGGCCGTAAATCCTTTGATCTGTCAAGCCTGTAAATGCTACGTTTCCAATTTAGTTATTAAATTGCAACAAAGTCACTCGCGAGCAAGCCGTAATACGCAAATGTAACCCAAAAGCCAACGTGTGCTGGAAAGTACTCGCAAGGGGGTTAAAGTCCAATACGTGGCACTTGTAAAGCAAATAAAAACACACTACTGTACATTAATAAAAGGGAAAGTGATGTTAGGTCTTAGAATTAATAGCACAACATTCTCAAGCCCGCAAATCGGCCCAGAAAAATACTTTATTTCATGTATAATTTTTGTGTTTTATCGATCCCGGGAATCAATGTGTTAATACATATACTGTAACTCAGCTTTAATAATATTGCATACAAACTGAAATGTGGGTCCGATCATAAATCGTAATTGAACCCTGTAAGACTTTGAAATCCAACCTCCATTTTTCTGTGATGCGATTATGATGATCTCTGCTTTCATTGGCTCCGTTTAAACCTGTAATATGGGTTTGACTAATTGATTACGTTCAAGCCCACAAAGCTGATTAAATGGTTTACAGGTTTGCGTCCCCAGCTCGTAGCTCGCAGCCCATTCTAATTTAATAGCAAAGTAACTCGGCCAAATTTCAAGTCCGCAGCCGTTTTGAGCTTCACGTTGGAGTTACTGGCTTCGAATTTAATAGGGCTGTGTGTCACCTCAAAAAAGATTTCTAAAGCGAATAATTTCTGAGAACTTCAGTGTCATTTGTGCTGCATTTTTATACAAATGAGTGGCACTCATAAATAAATTAACTGCTCTGATGAGCTAAGTAATATCACAGTATGCTTGTTTGTCTCTGAGGTGGCCAAAATAATGACCTCCAATGTTATCATGCAGGTAGATCCCCAACCCCACTCTTATCAAACTCTCAAATAAGAATATTGGGCTGCAAAAATAATGCTTATGAATTATTAACTGTTGAGTACAACATATAGCCAGTTGCAAATATTATTTCAGATGTATGTATGATCATGTGTCAAATGTATATACTGTATATATATATATATATATATATATATGTTTAAAAACTAAGACTGAAAGCTTTAAGGCTAAATTATATTTGTTCTTCATATGTGTTATACTCCTGTGACATATGATGGTGAGGGTCTTCTGCTGACTCTACTTTGTGTCTCTCAGGGTCTCTCTCACAGAGTGTCCACGTTTACCAGGTTCCTGTAGTGACCACCACTGAGGGCAGCACAGTGACCTTACACTGTAACTACACCTTCAATGGCTCTGAAAGGTCACTGATCGGATATGTCAGATGGTCCAGACATGTGGTGGATGGGCCTGAGGTCTGTAATACATGTCCAGGGTTCACGGGCAGAGTCTCCAAAGGGAGTCTAGAAGATTTCTTAAATAAAAGTTCAGCTGATATTTTACTACACAAAGTGGAACTTACAGACACAGCAGTATATATCTGTCAGGTTGTGTTATACAATGTGATGCCTGGACATGGGAGTGGGACATTCCTCAACGTAACAGGTGAGATTCAGACGCAGTTTCAGTTACAAAATAAGTAGTTAAATCATTGTTTAAAAACAGTGCTGTAAGGGTTAAACAATATTGTCCTAACCAATGTACAAACTACTTTTGGACTCCTACTTACTAAGATTTTACTTGGTTTACTCCCATAATGGTAAACTTTTTGTTGTAAAAGCCATATAGACTTATCAGTTCTCATCTGATTAATGGATTTAATCTGTAATTGGATTTTTTTAATCAACATCGAGTCAGAAGCATTAGGATTAATTTTATTTCTTAGTTCCAGATTATATAATTGGATATATAATTCTCTCAAAGGAGTTCCTCTTTCTCTTTTCCTTTGACTTTGCAATTTAATCAGGATCCCTCTTATAAAAGCCTTATGTGTGTTCCAAAGTGTAATGTTAGATTCTACTGAAGCCGAGTTTACTTGATAAAAGAAATCAATTTCTTTTTTAAGATAATCCCGACTTGTCTCTGAATCAATGAGTGAGGAATCAAGTCTCCAAGATTTGGAGTTAATGGAAGAATTTTTCGAAATCAATTCCAAGTTAACTAGAGCATGATCCGACCACACTCTTGGCCCAATATAAACTCTCAAAGTTCTTTTAAGTGTATTGATATCAACAAAAAAATAATCTAACCTAGAATATGTATGATGTCTTGGAGAAAAACAAGTAAAATCCTTTTCATTAGTGTGCAGTACTCTCCAAACATCAATTAAATGATATTTTGTCATCAGAGAAATAAACTGTTTTGACAATCTTATAACTGATGAGTCTGGAGGTGAATGATTTTCAGATTTTCTATCTTTAATTGGGTCTGAGAGCATATTGAAGTCTCCACAAACGATAAGAGATCCCTGTATCAGTTTATTAAACTTTTTTAAGATTTTACTAAGAAATTTAATTTGGGATCTATTCGGCACGTATACATTCAATATTGAGTATTTTTGGTGGTCAATTGTGCCTATCCATAATATATAACGACCCTCCTGATCTATTTCCACAAATTCCTCTGTGACCATAAGTTTGTTACTAAAAAAAATTGAGGTACCCCTTGCCTTTTTCTTATACATTGAATTGTATGCGACTTTATAATGTGTATTAAAAAACTTAATTGGAGCTCCCTGCCAATGAGTCTCCTGCAAGCAGATTATATCTGCTTTTTGCTGCAGAAAGCTCTTTAGAAAAAAACTACGTTTAGCTGGATGATTCTGTTCCTGAACGTTTTGCGTTACTATCTTTAATGACATGCTGTTAGTATCACAGTAGAAATGATGGTCAGTCCCCGTTCCCCTGGAATAAATTTAATTCCAGTCCACAAATACAAATATACACCAATACATAAACCAAACATAAAACATTCATCCCTCCTCAACTCATTGAGGCATATCGGGAGGCAGTCCTCCTTGAAGAGGAAGAGTCCCTCCTGTGATGCAACAATGTCAGATAAATACATCTGAAAGCCTTAGCCGAAGCTCTATTGTACCCTCTATCTGTTTTTTACTACTATCTTGGGTGTTGGACTCCTACTTACTAACTCTCATTAAGGTGTGGCTGGGTACTCCACCATTAAACTCTATGTAACCATCAACTACTCTCTCTAGTGGTTAATTCTAATGCATCTACAAGAAGAGGGTCTGACTTTGTTCCAAAAGCAGTTTGTACAGTGATCATTGTTGAACCCTTGTACTACCTTGTACTACACATTTTACAGGCAAAGAAAACTTTTGCAATGCTTACAAACTGCTCTTTTTTAATATATGATGGCACATTTATGACTCCAATATCACTTTTAAGGATAAATATTGTAATCCTAGAAAAATGTTGTTTATCTTCAACTGTACTAAATAATTCAAGGTCAGCTCTTTATTATATTAATCTGCTATTGATAAAAGATGTACATGGGGAACTGGTTGTCAGTAGGAGTCCTTTCTGACTGTGTTGTCCCCTCTCTCAGATCGTTCAGCCTCCTCAGGGCCCCCTGATTTACCCAATACCCTTCAGATCTCCCTGATTGTTGGGGTCGTTGTGCTGTTAATATTCATCGCATTGGCTGTTTATCTGTTTTACACCAAACGAGGTAAGAACAGCATTCAACGCAGATTGGAGCTTGTTGAATGGATAAGTGCAAGACATCATTCCTTAAAGAGATTGAACTTAACATTAGTATTTATAAATACAGTGCACTTTATATACAGAGTGTTGGTCTAAGTACAAGATGGGAAGGATATATATAATTAATATCCTAAATGTTCAAATACAGAGTATCTGCCAGATATAAAGCTACTAGGAAATTGCTCGTCAAAAATGACGGGAGCAAAATTGTAAGACTGGCAATGAGAGGCTATGGGCCCTCTGAGCACCTTTGGCGCTCATTGCGAACCGCAACTTTCCTGCTTTTGAATCATCACCTTCGGCGCTCTATGCAAGCCCCACGATGAGCGCCTTTGGCGTTCATTGCATGGCTCGGAATGAGCTCATTCAGCGCTCATTGCAAACCTCTCACCCTGTGTACTTTATAGGCGTCGCACTTGAGTGTTACTGTCTTGGGTTGTGTTACTGCCTTTGGTTAATTGTTACTGGCTTGCGTTAAGTGTTACTGCTTAAGGCTCATTTTTACGTCCTATGGGCTAGTTTTACGTCCTTCGGCCTTGTTTTCGCCGTGTTGCTTTTTTTCAGCAGCCATTTTTTTTTCTCGCTTAGCCGATGTTCGATGGTGAAAAAATTGCAAATATGGCTCAAATTAACTTGCAACCTCACTCACAGTCTCCCTGCCTCTCCCCCTGTGCTGTGTGTAAGTTAATTTGAGGGATATTTGTTGTTATTTTCAGGTGTTTCGAGTTCAGTAGTTCGGACGTTAACGTTGGATTTTTGCGAGGCTCACAGTGCTTGTACGGGTTTTGGTCCTAAGTCGTACGGATCAAAAGTCCCACTTGCACACCTGGCAATGAGCGATTGCGGTGCTCATCGCGAGTCCTGCAATGAGCTCTTTGATTGTATCAAATCTTCCACTGACTAATATTCAATTGGAAGCCCGTAACTCGATCGCAGACAGCCTACTGTCCCGTTCCTCTCCGATTGTGAGGCTATTCAATTGCTCAAGGCCGCAAGTTGCAGGCCCAAAGCCAAAATCGTAAACCATGCACTAGTTCGGAAGAGTTGAGGGTGGGAAAATGATCAATTATGCAAGCCCGTAACCTCCCATTTCGAATCAGCCAATTGGAAATGAGATGGCAATAAAACATGGAGGTTACAGACTCACAAACCAGCATAATAAAGAATTATGAAAATGAATGTCAATACTGTTCTAGTCCATATCAGTTAACTCATTGATACCCAAGATTGATTTAACCCCGGAATGAAACATAAAAAATAAATATTATTTCCTGATGATTTGCAGGCTTGAGACTGTTGTGCAAACAATTTTAATGTCTATCATCGCTTTCCTCGTTATTTACAGTGAAGGATTGAGTTAATATTTGCATTTACAGGGCTACGAATAGGTGTATAACCCCCGTGCGGGGCCTCTCTAGCACTCCATTTGCCATTTACGGGTGTGAATACATTTGCGGGCTTGGGGAAATTGAGCAATTGAATAGCGGTTAGCATAAGTAACAGATCAAAGGCTTTCTGGAGGCTGTAAGCTACAAGTTTGATCAGCCTCGTTTTTTCAAGGCCGTAACTCGGAAGCCGGTCCGAGCCTGCCAAAAGACGCCAACTGAATAGCAAAATAGCTTGCAACCTCACCTACAGGCTCCTGGATCTCAAATTCGCTCAATTGAATGGGGCTCAAAGTTGCTTTTTCATTGTGGTGTATGTATCCAACCCTGACAAATCAAACACCATAAATGTAATAATAATCATATAGCAATCTCTATTGTGTATTTAGCTTTGGTTGTTCAGTCACACAAGGCTTTAGTCTATCGGCCCAGTATGAAGGCAAGTACAGCTACAGGGTCTGCCAATCTTAGCTCCATTTTAGGCTATAATGATAGGTGACTATACTTTTAGACAATGATACTTGCTTAAGAATACTTCTTGCCATGTCCATTTTTCAATATATGTTATTGTCATTAAGAGGTAGCCAGCATGTCTTGTACCAGTAAATTTCCCCAGTGAGAAATTTAGCAAATATTGATTCCTTAGGGTAGCATTTGGCGATAGTTCTGGGGAGAGGACCCTTCAGCATGTCCACTGCCTCCATTTCCCCAACTATTATTGTTTGTTTTCCATTTTGATCTGCTATTAGAGTGCATCTAACATATAAGTTAATGATAAAAAACAAGACTGGTCACTGGGGGTGTTTACTAAGTTCCCATAGTATGCAAATCGTACAGTCAGCATGAGTCTGCCAGATAACCCATTCCAGAATGATTCACTGGCCAGAAACCCTTGTCCTTCCATTTCACCATCCCCTTAAAAATCTCTCTGATCTCCAGACGACTTTACTTAGGCCATGTGGTTGTGACATGTTGAATATTACCTCCCAACTGTCCCTTTTTTAGCGGTACAGTTATCATTTCCAGGGCAAATCCTCCTATTGCTCCTGCCTCCAAATATCCATCATTTTGAAGGAAAGTCACACATAAAATGGCACCTTTTTGTTTTCCAATCTTACAAAATGGTGGTAACACTTCCAAATATTGCATAATTTTTGTAAAATATAAAAGTATTCCTCTTTGGACATTTGAAATGTTGGGTAAAATTGCTTTAATGAATGGCTGAACCTTCGGTTCGATGGCTTCACAGACCATTTTTCTAATTTTTATTTAAATAGGCTTGTGGAATGCTCTGTAGTGAAACACATGGGTCTTCCACCATTAGGTGTTTAACAGTAAGTGAGCAAGGGTAGTGTGCTGAATATTACAACATGTTGCGGGGCAAATGTGGGCTTTACATATTTACTTTGAATAGTGACTTTAAAGGAGCACCAGAGATCCGCCTAAAATGGATACATTTGTGGGATCTGGCTGATGGCCCCAGCCAAGATGATATATGGTAAAAATGGAGATATATTTCAGTCATACAGCTCAAAAAAAAGCATTAGTATGTAATACTGTGCAGATAGTACCTGAACTGCCCACTGTTCATATAGACCAGCCCTTAAATGATGTGCCAACCAAAACATGACATAGACCCATAAACATAGTAGAGATTTTGAAGGACACTGCTGTCACTTTTATTAACAATAACATCACACAATGTCAACTTACAGAGATAACACCACCAGCTTAACTATGTTTTGCTGCAGGCTATGAGCAAACCAGTTATGTCCCAATGAAGGTTGCCAGCCCAACCTCCAACATGTCAGTCAGAAGGGAAGCTTCCTCTGCATTAAAAGCCTCCTCCCAACCCAAGAAACATTTCAGCACAATCAAAATGGTAGATTCCATTCAATCAAAATATGTTTTTTACCCATTTTTAAGTGCAGTTCTTCAAAAAATTATATTTCGTATATCCTAACTATTATAATTAGAACATAGTCTTTTCTGAACAAGTTATATTTTATACATTTGGAAATATTAGAGGGAAGCAGAAGCATTTTAGTTGATAATAAAAGTCAACAAATTAAATATTAAGGGTAACAGATAATTGAAGACATTTTGTTTATTTATATCATTTCTTTTCCCACCTTAGTTTCAAGACAAAATGAAACCCCAAATCACGAAGTTCAGGTAATGACCTCCATTCATTACTTCTTGACAAACACATATATATTGCACTTTCTGAATTCTGGATAATTACACATGACATTGGACATTATCAATCTATCTATCTATCTATCTTTATTTATTTTTGTTGTTCAGTCGAGACCCACTCTCAGTGACCATATGGACGCAACACACTAGGCATATTTATGATTGGTTGTCCTCATCCATATTGTTTTCCTGGCAAAGATAATGAAGTGGATTCCCAGTTCTTTCTCAATATTTGTCTGACCTTTCTGCCATTACCTGCTCGCAACTTGTCTGACCTTTCTGACCTCTCTGCTATGACCTGTCCATCTTGGTTGAGCCTACATGTTATAGCTCACCGCTTCACTGGGGTTCACAAGTCCCTCCGCCACAGCAAGGTAGAGATCCAAAAGTGTATGTATATATATATATATATATATATACAGTGAGGGGGGGAAAGTATTTGATCCCCTGCTAATTTTGTACGTTTGTCCACTGTCAAAGAAATGATCAGTCTATAATTTGGTATGGTAGGTGTATTTTTAAAAGTGAGAGACAGAATAACAAAAAAAAAAACACAAAAAAAAACAAGAAAAACGCATGTAAAGAAGTTATAAATTGATTTGCAGGTCAATGAGGGAAATACGTATTTGACCCCATCGACTTAGTACTTGGTGGCAAACCCCCTGTTGGCAATCACAGAGGTCAGACGTTTCTGGTATTTTACCACCAGGTTTGCACACATCTCAGGAGGGATTGTGTCCCACTCCTCTTTGTAGATCCTCTCCAAGTCATTAAGGTTTTGAGGCTGATGTTTGGCGACTCGAACCTTCAGCTCCCTCCACAGATTTTCTATGGGATTAAGGATTGGAGACTGGCTAGGCCACTCTAGGACCTTAATGTGCTTCTTCTTGAGCCACTCCTTTGTTGCCTTGGCTGTGTGTTTTGGGTCATAGTCATGCTGGAATACCCATCCATGACCCATTTTCAATACCCTGAGTGAGGAAAGGAAGTTCTCACACATGGCCCCATCCATGGTCCCTTTGAAGAGGTGCAGATGTCCTGTCTCCTTAGCAGAAAAACACCCCCAAAGCATAATGTTTCCACCCCCATGTTTGACGGTGGGGATGGTGTTCTTGGGGTCATAGGCAGCATTTCTCCTCCTCCGAACCTGTCGAGTTGTTTGCCAAAGAGGTCGATTTTGGTCTCATCTGACCACAAGACTCAATTCTCCTCTGAATCATTCAGATGTTCATTTGCAAACTTCAGATGGGCTTGTACATGTGCTTTTTGAGCTGCAGGATTTCAGTCCTTCACGGCATATTGTGTTACCAATTGTTTTCTTGGTGATTATGGTCCCAGCTGCCTTGATATCATTAACAAGATCCTCCCGTGTAGTTCTGAGCTGATTCCTCACCGTTCTCATGATGATTGGAACTCCACAAGGTGAGATCTTGCATGGAGCATCAGACTGAGGGAGACTGGCAGTTATTTTATGTTTCTTCCATTTGCGAATAATCGCACCAACTGTTGTCACCTTCTCACCAAGCTGCTTGGTGATGGTCTTGGAGCCCATTCCAGCCTTGTGTAGGTCTACAATCTTGTCCCTGACATATTTGGACAGTTCTTTGGTCTTAGCCATGGTGGAGAGTTTGGAATCTGATTGATTGATTGCTTCTGTGGACAGGTGTATTATATATAGGTAATGAGCTGAGATTAGGAGCACTCCCTTTAAGAGAGTGCTCCTAATCTCAGCTCGTTACCTGTATAAAAGACACCTGGGAGCCAGAAATCTTGCTGATTGATAGGGTATCAAATACTTATTTCAATCATTGACCTGCAAATCAATTTTTAACTTTTTTGACATGCATTTTTCTTGTTTTTTTGTTTTTGTTTATTCTGTCTCTCACTGTTTAAAATACACTTACCATTAAAATTATAGACTGATCATTTCTATGTCAGTGGACAAACTTTCAGCAGGGAATCGAATACTCTTTTGCCTCACTGTATATTCACTCATAATAACCACTTCATCCAAAACCTGAAAATATTTAAAAGTCTCCAAATGCAATTTTGGCCAAAAGAATAGGGCTCAATATAAGCACACAGCATATTTTTGTACAGAAGTTTTTAGTTAATGAAGACCTTGCTTTTGGATAGAAGTTCACTAACTAAAAACGTCTGTGACTTCTGCTGGCACTGGGGAGTTACAGTTCATTGAGGTAACCATGAATGCCAACACATACTGTGACATATTGAAGCAGAGCATGATCCCCCTCCCTTCTGAGACTGGGCTGCAGGGCAGTATTCCAACATAAAGACCCCAAACACACCTCCAAGATGACCACTGCCTTGCTAAAGAAGATGAAGTTAAAGGTGATGGACTGGCCAAGCATGTCCCCAGACCTAAACCCTAATGAGCATCTGTGGGCCATCCTCAAATGGAAGGTGTGGGAGTGCAAGGTCTCTAATGTCCACCAGCTCTGCAATGTCATCATGGAGGAGTGGAAGAGGACTACAGTGGCAATCTGTGAAGCTCTGGTGATCTCCATGCCCATGAGGGTTAAGTTAAGGCAGACATTTCCACTTAGGGGTGTACTCAATTTTGTTGCCAACCGTTAAGACATTAATGGCTGTGTATAGAGTTATTTTGAGGGGACAGCAAAATTTATACAGGTTTATACAGGCTGTACACTTACTACTTTACATTGTAGCAGAGTGTCATTACTTCAGTGTTGTCACATGAAAAGATAGGGGTGTACTCACTCTTGTGAGATACTGTATATATATATATATATATATATATATATATATATATATATATGTAGGTATATATATATGTAGGTTTATATATATATATATATATATATATATATATACTGTATATATATATATGTAGGATTATATTTATATATATATACATATATATATATATATATATATATATATATATATATATATATTGTAACGGTGTCCATCAAGGACAGATAACCTGCACTAGAATCCAGCTAGGGATCTACATAAGCAGAAGAATGCGTAGGGCTGTCCATCCATGCTTGAACAGAAGGGGAGCGTGTGAGCTGCGGCCTAATCAAGCCAGTACACCTGAGCTAAGTCAGGAGGATTTAAAAGGCTGCTGTGTGAGCAGAGAGGGAGCTAGCTAAGTTCACAGGAGATAAGAAGCCTGGAAGAAACCTTGAGCAGAGAGAGCTGTTTTTGAGAAGCTGCAATACTGAATGCTGGAGTGCTGTTTTCCTGGAGCTGCAAGTAAACGTTCTTGCTGGATCTGCAAAGAAATCCATATTAAGTACCTGTGGGACACTGCTGAGTTACCTGACTGGAGAAAGCTGCATGGCAGACTGAAGCTAGTGAGGAGACGGACACTCCATTTACCATAATGTCAGAAACCTTTTACTTAAATTATTATACCCCAGGGAAGAGGCTGAGTGCTTGTCCTGTTAAATTACAGTGTTCCTATTGCAATATCAAAGGTCCCTGGGGTGAAGCATATGGGAGAGAAGGGTGGGCCCTATGCTTCATCCAAGGTTACTTAAGTGAAGACATGGAAAGGCCACAGGCTGGCACTATATAAGAGACTATTCGTAACCTGGCCACAAGGTGGCACTACACCACAAATACAAGACTACGGATACTGTAAGAGACTATCTGTATCCGGGCCACAAGCTGGCGCTATAAGGGACTGTTTAATTTGTGTTTTTGTAACTAAAATATATAAAAAGAGCCCAGAAGTCTCTACCATTTACAGTCCATCAAAGGATACCTTGTTACAATATATATATATATATATATATATATATATATGTAGGTATATATATATATATATGTAGATCAGCAGTAACCGTGAAACAGTACTGTATGTGGTTAAGTGACCTGGTTTGTGAAAAATATATCCGTTGCTATGCCTAAAACTGTGAAATACAGTAAGTATATGCTTAAAAGGAGACATGTTTAAAATGGTTTGGATTGACAGAGTGATGGTGCATTATGTGGCCTCATTTGCATGTCCCGCCCAGTTTTCCCAGACTGTATTTCTGAGAAATTTGAGCAGGAAAGTTTTTATCATCTTATTTTTAGACATTCAAATAGAATCACTAATTTACTATTCCTTATTTGTACTACTATATATATATATATATATATATATATATATATATATATATATACAGTACATATATATTATGGTGGATACTTTCTGAAAGCTGGATAATGTTGACTTTTAGGTCATTACTTGATTACTGCTGGTTATGCACAAAAACACGTTATACACAAAAATATAAATGTATTACATATGATTGTTACTGGTTGTACTTTTAGTGGAAGTGCCCACTAATGGAGCTTGGAAGTTGGGTATTTTAAGCATAAATTTCACAAACATGCCCTCCATCTTTGCTAATGATTTTCTTTCACATGATCAATTATCTTTCACACTGAGGGTGATAGGCTACAAGAACATGTCCTGCTGGCTAAATAATAATAGTCACAAAAACATTGATCAAAGTCTTATCACTATTGTAAACTGTACGAGCCGGGCACATTCTTCTTACTTATATGATATAAGTGCCAAAATGTATTCATCTGACAAGAGGACATCCCTTGGGATTAGAAAAAAAAAACGTTCCACCTTAATAAAAGTAAAGGGTTCTTCACAATAAAGGCAGTTATATTGTGGAACTCTCTAACAAAGGGGGTGGTGACAGTGGATTTGATTGATAACTTTACAAAGGTATTTGATATGTTTTTGAACAAAAAGGGTTATCCTGGATAACTAGAGAAGGAGGAGTACTGATCCAGGGAGGAATCTCATTGCCAGTATCTGGGGTCAGGAAGGAATGCTTTTCCCTTATGAGACAATTGGCAATGTTTGAATGGAGAATTTTCTGTTTGCCTTGCTCTGGATCAACTTACAATTAATACACTTATTATAAGGATCAGAGGAGATTTAAAATGTTGAATTTTATGGGCTAAAAGGAATTTTTTACCTTAATTACTATGTAAGAGCCTGATGCTAATCGGATGGTACAAATTGCAATATAACCGTAATTCGGCTGAGGGATATTTTGTGACCCAAATTACAACAGTGTGCTAATATTTTGGTCCCCTGTATTACGACACTCAGGTGACGTCTGTAAACCATGCTATCCGCTGTAGCTGTGAAGAGGCTGCATTACGGCAACCGTGCAACACTTCTCCAATCCGATATCTGAGCCGGTTATTCTTTCTGCGCCATAGCCATAGTAGCAAATTAAACATGGCGGATGGAAAAATAGTTAACAGGCATACTGTATATACTTGCAAGCATCACAAACCAGCGGCCATACTGTAGGAGAGTAATCTTGGCGTGCAGATTTATCTTCTTTTAATTATTATAGAGGATTAAAGTATTTTACAATGAAATTGCAAATACACATAAATGCCCATATCAGATAATATACAGACACATAGGTTAATAAGACACATAGATACACCTATAGATAGGACACACACACACCCTCATCCTACATCCTACAGAAAAAAAAAGAGGAGAGGGGAGGGTGGAGGAGGCTAGAGGAGGGGAGGAGAAGAGGAAGAGAGGAGAAGAGGAGGACGGGAGAGAGAGAGGGCCCCCCTTAGGACTAGAGGGAGGGAAGATGTGGGCGGGAGAGAGGAGGTGGGAGGGAGAACGTGTGAGGGAGGAAGGCAGTGGGAGAGATAGGGAGGCAGTGGGCGAGAGGGAGAACGTGGGAGGGAGGTAATGGGAGTGAGGGAGGTAGAAAGGATGAGGGAGGTAGAGAGGGTGGGAGTGGAGGGGGTAGAGCTAGGAGTGGCAGTTCTGGTGGGCTAGGGGTGGTAGTTCAGGGGGAGGGATAGAGGTGAGGTAGAGGGAGGGTAGGATGAGCCCCTAAATCTAAATACATATAGTTCAGGGTCAGGGGTAGGGGATTGACCTCAGTGGGGGGCGGTAGTGGGTGGAGGAACAGTTCTCCGGTTCAGAGCAGGGAGATATGGATCCCAGTCCACAGTTGTGAGGACAAGAGGCTGGAGCCAAACACAGGGCCCCTAACTACATGCCAGGGGCGATGGTGGTACATTTTGATGACATCCATGCCAGCATCCACATTATCATTGGTGGGATAATGTCTCCCACCCCACCACCCTCAACAGGGAACTTGGCTCAGTGGCACGAGGGCCGGAGAAATTGGATTACATAGTCCTTGATTTCCATAATCTGTGTAATGTAGCAGATGAAGACATGATGTAGTGACTTCAATTATATGGAGATTTTCATGATGATTTTTTGATCCATCTGACTGTGATTACTGTGGTGTAATGACCACATGTGACCCTAGTAGATGCTATTTATCATTCTTATTATAACATAGTTCCTTAACCCCTTTAGGTTTTGTCATTTTTCCCAGCCTCTTGTACTCTTGGATCTGCCCACACCACACCCATGGATGCATGTGTTTATGACTGTGCTCTTTGTATTTAATAAAGGATGTTATTGTTATACCATTATCCCCTTTTCTATGTGTTTGTCAAGCTACTAGATTGTAGACATTCACATACATAAAGATGTTTCACTATTTATTTTTAAGATATTGGTCATCATCCTATATTGGCATTCCTCTATGCACTTTATGAATGTAAACATATGTTTGCCTGTCACTAAATTATGTACATTCTGAATTGATGATATTTTGCCCAAGTATCTCCACTTTCTATATTATATCTGACAACAACAACAATTCACATATTGATGCACACAACACCTGATGTCTGCATCATATGTAACATTATAATTACATATATATCCTTTCTTTCCATACTGAAGCATTGTTCTGTGAGCATTCATGAACATCCCAGTGACACAGGCGTGACTTACAAGAGTTGGCATTTATTAATATGTTCAACATGTGTTGTAAAACGTATTGCTATGTTAATATCACTAGTTTCTAAAACATGCCTGAACAACATGAAGATTGCTTAGTGTGAGTTAACAATGTGATACTTATACACTGCTGGGCCTCACCATTGCTCTGAAGGGTTGTTAAACATATAAATAATTGATACATTGACACTATCACTTATTGTCACGTGACGTGTCTTTGTGTACATGTTGGCACTTGAACAACATCATTGGCGTGGGACTTGCCAGGACAGGAGTAGCCATAATTCCTATTGCTCGAGGCAAGATTAGTGGTGCACTATGTGCCATTCCGCAGCCTCCTTTTGTGTTATTTTTGTGTCTACATGTCAAGCTTCATGAGATGAGAGTGATGATCTGTCCCTATATAGCCATGTGCCTGTGCCTAGGAAACCCTGTTCCTAAGGTGTTCCATGTGAGGATCCAGTGCATGGATCCAGTGCCTGAAACGCTTGGCCTGGGCAATCTATTGATCTACCTGTGAGGATCACCTCCTCCATTAATCCAGCATCATTGTCAGGCAGTCCTCTGTATCAGGCCTCCTGCTGCACATGTTGACATATCTCCCCCCATCCCTCTCAGTGTAAGGGACCCCATGTTAATGTTTAGATGCCATACCTTCCCTTAGCTGATCTCTATGAGTACTGTGATGTGGTGCTGATCAGTACAGTTGCTGTGTATTGTTTGTGGTGTGGGTATCCATTTAAAGGTGGGTGCGTTGATAGCATCTGCTGTGGTCCATGTGTGTTAGGTGATTGTTAGTAAGCTGTTGCGTATTGGGCCTATGTTCCCTTGTACATTGTGATATGTTATGTGGAGGCGTGATATTTCCATGACTAGGTGACACTTATTGATGTATATATGTGATTGTACTTTTTCTCATTTGTGTCTCTTTGACCATGAGATATTATTTGCAATGGAGTAATATAATTTCTGAGACTATTTCTGAATGTGCTGTGTCTTTAAGAGATTTCTGCAGCTTTAAGCTGATATTTTCTGTTTCCATATGTCCGATAAATCACACGTAAGTATGAATTAGTTTTATATGGCTCCTATATGCCTCTAGCAGTGTGAATCATTCATTTGTGATAATTTAGCATGCTTTTCCATTGTTTTGTATTGTTTTCCTGACTCTTTAAAAGGTGCTGCGGAAGCCCGCCATGATTTTTAAAGTCATTGCAGGTGGTGTTTAGTACCCGTAATATTTTATTCTGTTTTTGACTGTGCTCTACCCATAATTTATGATTAGCATGGGTTTTGAGGGTGATGGTCTATCGGAGTAACTCGTAATCTATAGGCAGTGTGATAAGTCAATGGAAAAGTTATCTGTAAATAGAAATTGCGGCTTGCCACGGTGACTCTTAGCAGTTCTATCGCAATGTTTTAGGGAATGGTGATTTGCATAACTAGATAGGGTTTGCGGAGCTGCCACAGCACTCTGAATCACTTTTGTCAAGGATTAGCATAGGGCCCTATGTCTGTAATACAACAATTAAAAGAGAGGAAGAACATTTTCATGTAATTTAAGCTTAAAATACCCAATTTTCAAGCTCAACTATCTAACACTTCCGCTAAAAAGTTTTAATAAAATATCATTACAATTATATTTATTTCTATGAATACTTTTTGGGACCTTCCCCATGTCATATTAAACAATTTCTGCACAATTAACAATATAATAAACAGATAATTTGTTCTTTTTTCTCAGAGTATATACACCATGAACAATGATCTGTACCAACTGGACGACAGTTAGGACACGAACGTCAGCTGTCTAGACCACAGCAGAACAAAGAGTTCCCCAAACACTAAGGAAATAGATCTGTACTGTGTGATTCCATAGAGGGCAGGATAGATAGATAGATAGATAGATAGATAGATAGATAGATAGATAGATAGATAGATAGATAGATAGATGGAGAGATGGGTAGATAGATGGAGAGATGGGTAGGTGGGTAGGTGGATAGATGGATAGATAGAAGGATGGAAAGATGGATAGATAGATAGATAGATAGATAGATAGATAGATAGATAGAAGGATGGGTAGATGATAGATAGAAGGATGGGTAGATATGTAGATAGATAGAAGGATGGGTAGAATGATAGATAGATAGATAGATAGATAGATAGATAGATAGATAGATAGATAGATAGATAGATGGAGAGATGGGTTGATGGAGAGATGGGTAGATGGAGAGATGGGTAGATGGAGAGTTGGGTAGATGGAGAGATGGATAGATGGATAGATAGAAGGATGTGTAGATGGATAGATGGATAGATAGAAGGATGGGTAGATGATAGATGGATAGATAGAAGGATGGGTAGATAGGTAGATAGAAGGATGGGTAGATAGATAGATAGATAGATAGATAGATAGATAGATAGATAGATAGATAGATAGATAGATAGATGAATGGGTGGATGGATGGAAAGATGGATGGACAGATAAGAGTCATAACTCCTTTACACAGAGTAATTCTGAATTCTTGCAAGTGCCAATTTTTAAGGGGCCTCTAAAATCTACATATTTTTTACTTAATATTAAAGGACTACTGTCATTTCTTAAAAAGTTCATAGTTGTGAACTATGTAACAAACAACCACATCAACAAGAACATAAAGGAATGTTTATAGAAAACCTTAAATGTATCTGAATCTTCTTGTGTCATGTTGGATCTAACTTGAAATTCTAGTCTGACTGTGGCTTGAGAAGGGTGGATATCCTATGGGGCCTTACTCTACTATTGAATTCTCTTTACAAGTGGCTATGTGAAGTGGCAGTCCTTCAAAATAATTAGAGATTGTACATATATTATTCTTATATATTAATTTATGAAGAGCGGAATAGCCATGAGTACCCAGTAAGCTAGAAGATTAATCCGACCATTGATGTATATAGTATACTTTAGACAAGAGATACGAGGGAAAACATTTAGGTACACAAATGCCCCCACATCATAATGAGTTGAAAAGCAACAAACTCTGAGAAAGAATGTGGCTGGATCACAAGAATTTTTGAGAAAACTCAAGTCCATGTTAAGTCCTTTATTTTTGGTGTTAAAGATGGTGATCATCTTCAGTTAAATTATTATTTTTTTTATCATATCTAATCTGAATCCACTGTTCATCCCTGGTTTTAATACTGTTAGGAACAAAGACAAAATGCCTGTCATTATTAAAACAAAAAAAAATGAAATGCAATAGTTAAAAAGGCTTTATTTATTATTTACATTTGGACATGGGGGAACAGTGCTGATATTTTGGCCAAGGGTTGGCGGCCCCCATCCACCCAACAACAGTGTTGTTAAGAAATGAAGACTCATGGGTCTGTGGCAGGAGTGCACAAGGGATGGTATCAGGAGGGGAGGTCAGGAGAGAGGGGAGTAAGGAGGAAGAGAGGGTTGAGAAAGTGAGAGAAGAGGGATAAGAAGGGACAAGGTAGATAACAAGGAAAGAGTAATCACTGGGTAGAGAGTTTCTAAACCATTTACAGTTAACAAGAGGTCACAGAGATTAAATAAGATCACTTTTTCTTTACAGTAAGGACAGTCAGATTGTGGAATTCTCTACCAAATGAGATTGTGTCAGCATATTTAATATATAACAATGGGTTGGATACATAAAAAGATTGGTCCTGCTGGTGCTGACACTCCTCACCTGCGAAGCTATAGAAGGGGCTCACAGAGGAAAGCAGAAGATGCAAAGGGGATAGTGCTGACAGGCAGCGGCCAGACAGTAAGCAGCGACAATGACATGTTTAATACACTTTTATAGCACTGGAGAATTATTTTGCCACTGTTGAAGCGCACCGCCGCCGACTCTTGGAATGCTGGTGCCCTTGTATCGCCATCTTGTGATGAAAATTGGGTAGTACACCCAAACCATCTGGTAATCTGCTCCTGTAGTGTAAAAACACATCCAAATGTGGCCCAACGCTAACCCCCTAGCCCTAACCCACTAACCCTCTAACCCTAATCCTAAACCCCTAACCACTTACATTAACAGATGGCACAGACGTAGTAGTTCATTTACACCTCTACATGGCAATGCGAGCGTGCATGAGTTCCAAGAGTAGGCGGCGGCGCACAACACCAGTGAACAGCAGCGAACACAAAACAGAATGGGACCCATATTAATATAGTGTATTGTTTAATATGGTACTCTTACTAATGTTGCTGCTGTACTGGGGGCACAAACAATGTAATGTAGTCCTAAACTCACATGAAAAAATTTCAGTTCCAATCTTTGGTTACCATTTTGGTTATACACAATCAACTGATCTGATATCTGCCAAAATATATTGTGATTTTTTTTTGTAGCATTAAATATTATACGTAAATTTTACAATTTGTTCACTAGTTTGATTTATAAAAAGGAAGTCCTCAAATCTCAAAAGAATATGCAAACAAAGATCACATATATAGTTGTGAGCAGTGCGGGCTTGCCAAAAGTTGTTGGCAACGCAATGTTAAAATTGCGGGCCTCGCATAGCTCCAGCGTTACAAACCTACATCACCCCCAGCTGCAATGAGCGCTCATTGCAAGGCCCATGATGAGCGTCAAAGGTGCTTATCACAAGGCCAGTAAAGTAGAGGAGAGAGAGGCTCTCATTGAGCGCCTACCGTCAAGTAGACGGGGGGAGAGGCTTGCAATGAGCGCCAAAGGCTATCTTCGAAAGGCCAGTAAAGTAGAGGGGAGAGGCTTGCCAGGCTTCAAATTTTATTACTGTCAGTTTTGACGGGGAGGTCGCTAGTTAAATATATTTAATAAAACCTTAGCAAAGGAAGTGTACACATAGATATGTGTGTAGATGTATATATATATATATATATATATATATATATATATATATATATTATATATATATATATATATGTATACATAGACAGTACGTATAGTTGGAAGCCTACACATAGGGCACATATTCTATATTTAACACGTGTTCTTGAAAACTGGATATTTTCTGCATTAAACCTAAATAACTGTTAATAATATTGCTACAACAATTGGAAAAGATGGCCTTGTATACATTTTAATTATATATAGGACAGATAGCTTTAAATACCCTATATTTCGGTAGCGCTAGTACAAAAATACTTTAGATAGTACCTCAGTAACTAATTGAAAGTCCAGAAAGTCTTACAGTAAAAATAAACATAGACAATGCTATATATCCCAGTGTTCTCTTTCTGTCACTCAGGTTCTGCTGCCTCTTAAATGTACGATGTTCACGGTGCGTCCACAACTGAAGGAATCTTAAAAAGAAAAAGAAAAAGAGGCGCCCACCCTGGCGCAGATGAAATAATAACATCCAGAGATTCTGATGTATGGAACAGCAATAAAGTCCCAGTGATATATAAAGTGTCAACTCACATGTGAAGGTGATCAGTGCAAAGCAGGAAAGTTGAAGTACACAGGGGAGAGGCTCGCAATGAGCACCAAAGGTGTTCAGAGAAGCAAAAGCCTCACATTGTCTCGTAAACAGCATTGCCAGCCTTACAGTTTTAATCCTGTCATTTTTGACGGGCAAGTTCCTAGTAGATTAATAATGAGTATTGCAGTATATACTCCTTGTTTTGTATTGACAAGCTTTTGAGAGGTTTAACCTCTCTTTATCAAGTCTAAAGCAATATTGACATGAGATGGTACCCTCAGTTTGAATAAAAACAGTAATGTAGAGTGAGTGGAAACAGCATCTGACATCATCAGGTAAATGCATATAGGGCAGGGGTGGGCAAGATGCGTACATGCCTGGATTTGATTATATCCCTTCTGCACACAGGTCAGTCAATCACTTCTTCAGTCATCCTGATTGACTCACCTGTAGTGATGTCGCGAACATAAAATTTTCGGTTCATGAACCGCGAACGCGAACCGCCGCAAATGTTCGCGAACCTGCGAACCCGGCAAACCGCCATAGACTGCAATGGGCAGGCGGATTTTAAAACCCACAGGGACTCTTTCTGGCCACAATAGTGATGGGAAATTTGTTTCAACGGGACTAACACCTGGACTGTGGCATGCCGGAGGGGGATCCATGGCAAAACTCCCACAGAACATTACATAGTTGATGCAGAGTCTGGTTTTAAGCCATAAAGGGCATAAATGACCTAACATTCCTAAATTGTTTGGAATAACGTGCTTTAAAACATCAGGTATGATGTTGTATCGATCAGGTAGTGTAAGGGTTAGGCCCGCTTCACAGTGACAGACCAAACTCCCCGTTTAACACACCGCAAACAACCGCAAACAGTCCATTTGCAAAACCGCAAACTCCCCATTTGCACAAGGTTGGATACCAAGCTAGCCATGTCCCGTTCCTTGTCCTCACTGATGTCATTGAAGGTCTCTTCCTCCACCCAGCCACCAAGGGTCCCCGAAAGGTGACAACAAGCCCCCTGGGATGCCTGCTGTGTTTGGTCTTCCACCTCCTCAAAGCCACCTTCCTCCTCTGACTCCTCTTCTTCAGACTCCTCTCACTGCGTTGCCTCTCTCTGCATTATTATAAAGTGTGTTAAGTAGTACTACTCTTATCAGTAAAATACCTGTTACAGCACCTATCAGGGGGCGTGTATAAGGCCTGGATTTTTGGAACCGGGAGATGGAAAAAGATACTTGGTTGGTCGTATCACTTCAATTTTGGGGCACGGCACATGCAATCAAAGGTGCCACCAGATAGGAGTGGCGTGTTTGTAAGTACTACTCTTATCAGTTTAATACTTGTTACGTCACCTATCAGGGGGCGTATATAAGGCCTGGATTTTTAGAACCGGGAGATGGAAAAAGATGCTTGGTTGGTCGTATCACTTCAATTTTGGGGCACGGCACATGCAATCAAAGGTGCCACCAGATAGGAGTGGCGTGTTTGTAAGTACTACTCTTATCAGTTTAATACTTGTTACGTCACCTATCAGGGGGCGTATATAAGGCCTGGATTTTTAGAACCGGGAGATGGAAAAAGATGCTTGGTTGGTCGTATCACTTCAATTTTGGGCCACGGCACGTGCAATCAAAGGTGCCACCATATAGGAGTGGCGTGTTTGTAAGTACTACTCTTATCAGTTTAATACCTGTTACAGCACCTATCAGGGGGCGTGTATAAGGCCTGGATTTTTGGGACCGGGAGATGGAAAAAGATGCTTGGTTGGTTGTATCACTTCAAATTTGGGGCACTTTGTGACATTAGCTTCTTACGCTCAAACATGTCCTTTACAGGCACCTGACTATGGGCAGATGAGCAGGAAATGCTCAAGCCGAGAGACGGAATGGCGGATGGTTGAGAGGGGGCAAGGAGGACAGCAGTGGTTGATGTGGCTGATGATGCTGGACCAGGAGGAGGATGGCGGCTTTGAGTTTGTGTGCTGCTTGTACTCATGTGTTGATCCCATTGGCGTTTGTGATGTGACATCATGTGCCTTTGCAAAGCAGTTGTACCTAGGTGGGTGTTGGACTTCCCACGACTCAGTTTCTTTTGGCACAGGTTGCAAATGGCATCGCTGTTGTCAGAGGCAGACACACAAAAAAAATGCCACACTGCTGAGCTCTGCGGTGACGGCATTCTGGTGGTGGCAACAGCATGCGTTGATTGGCGTGCTGTCTGGCTGACCCCGGGTGCTGATGCATGCTGTCTGACTGTGCCACTAGCTCGTTGCGATGACCTTCCTCTGCTTCCAACTCGTCTCCTCCTCCTCTCTGTCTTCCCATCTGAACTTTCCCCCTGTTTTTCTTCTCTTCTAGCGGGCACCCACGTGACATCCACGGACGCATCGTCATCATCATCACCCGCCTCAACAACTGAACAAAGGAAGCAGCAGAGGGTACATCATCATCATCACATCGTACGTACATGTGTGTACTGTTGCCTGACTGAGACATATCCCTGTTATCTACATCCTCTGGTAATAATGGTTGCGCATCACTCATTTCTTCAAACTGATGTGTAAATAACTCTTCTGACTGATCAATTGAATTGGCTGTGGTACTAGTGTTGGTGGTGGTTGCAGGCGGGCGAGTGGTAACTTGAGAGGTGCCCGAAGCTAAGCTGGAGGAGGATGGTGCGTCAATGTTCCAAGTGGAAGCTGTAGAAGATTGGGTGTCCTGTGTTAGCCAGTCAACTACGTCCTCTGAACTTTTCAAGTTCAGGGTAACTGGCCTCTGAACACTGGGCATTATTGTAGGGCCAAAGGGAATCACAGCACCACGACCACGACGGCCCCTGCGGGGTGTCCTGCCTCTGCCTGTCATTTTTTTCCCGATTAGTGATACTATGTGTGCAAGCTACTGTGACAACAGATATGAGTGGCACTGTGCACTTGCAGAAGTTGGCAGAGTAGACGCTGTAGGCCTGACACAGACGCTTGCAGACAAGTAACTGCTATTCAATGTATTACAGTCAAAATGTTATTCTTTGTTTAAATGTGCACTACTGACTGTTACACCAGATATGAGTGGTGGCACTGACTAGGCAAGTGAGCACAGTATACGATGTGAGCCTAAGACACACAAGCTGGCAGGCAGGCAAATGAAATTAGATTACACAGAAAAAAAGTGTTGTTTTTTTTAAATGTAGAGTGCTGGTACACCACTAGATTGGATTGGTTGAAGTTGGCACAGTGTATTTTAAAATTATGAGAAACATGTTCTGTAAACTAAATAAAAATCATTTTAGGAGGTTGAGAGAAAAAGAAACCGGATGGGGGGATACCGAGCAGAGCACACCATCTACAGCCCACTGGGAGACAAACTCATCCATTCCCCCAGTGGACAAAGCCAGGTGGTACTCTTCCCGGATACGGGAGCGCACCAGCACCCGGAACATGGCCTCAGGTGACAAGGGAACCCCCCCTATCAAACACTGCTTCCTGGACTTATATATAGCCAATTTGGCTAATGCCAGGAGCAGGTTGACGAGGAGGTCCCTGGCCTTATTGCCCCGGGACACTGGGAGCCCAAAAATAAAAATGTGAGGGGAGAAATGCAGCCAGAACTGCAGGAGGAGGCCCCTTAAGAGTGACAAGAGGGGTCGCAGTCTGGCGCAACTAAAATAAATATGATACACAGACTCTCCCTTGCCACAGAATGGATAAGTGGAGGGAGAGTCCGTGAATTTAGCTAAGTACTCTCCCGTGCTCAGTGCACCATGGAGCAATCTTCAACTCAAGTCCCCGGTGTGTCGTGGAACTAAATCAGAATAAAGTTCCCTCCACCGGGGCCTCTTGCCCTCGTCAGCTGGTAGGACCCGCCTCCAGATGGTATCGGGACGGGTCACGAGGACAAGGAAGTGCACTGTATGTAGCACGAAAGAATATAAGCCCTTCCTCGGCATGCCGCGAAAGCATGCCGAGGGTATGTCCCTCAACTTCGAGAGGTTGGGGACAGGAGGAGCCTGAGGGGAAACACGGGGCTTGTGTCCAATGCAAACAGCCGGAGCAGGGGTGTTGAAAGGTGCATGTGGCACTCTGGCCTGAAAAGCCCCGCGAAGGAAGGTGCGCAAGTCGGGGGAGATGGCATCCCTAATCTCCTGGAGCAAGCGCCCTGAGACTTTGGGCGTCACATATCCCAAACGCAGTGCAAGCTCCTGGGGTGACACCCAATCAGAACACCCGTATTCCAGGAGATCCCCGACTCGGGTCATCCGTGCATGACTAAGGCGGCTGATGATACTGGGGGACTGTAACATTGGAGCCCCCACTGCTGGATTAAATAGCAGGGGCTCCGTGAATATTTCATCCCCCAAAGGCACGCCCTGCCTGGTCACGGAGACCATGCTCCAGGCCTTGAGGGTTTCCTGGTAGTATGCCGGCAACACCGAGAGGTCTCTCCCAAACCCCTCGGGCCTGATCAGAAATAATTGCCGGTCATACCCCAGGTGGCGCAACTGGCGATAAAAGTATCTCTGCAGGTACTGAAGGCGGAAGGTGGACAACTGGGAGCACACACAAACTACTCCCTGTCCACCCTCCACCAAAGGCAGACTTGCCACCCCTGCAGAGACCCAATGCCTTCCCATCCAGAGGAAATCTAACAAATTCCTCTGGATATTGGTGACAAACTCGGGGGTCGGGCTCAGACAAATCAGCCGGTGCCAGATCTGAGAAGCCACCAGCTGATTCACCACTAGAGTCCGCCCCCTAAGGGAAAGCATTTTTGCTAGACCCCTCCATCGTCCCAGACGAGAGAGGACACTGCCCTCTAACTCCCTCCAGTTGTCTGGGACGGAAGCGTCCGCAGCGGACAGGTAGACCCCCAGATATTTAATGACATCTGCCTCCCACGTGATGTCACGAAACGTGGGAGGCAAAGAGTCTACCTGTAAATTACCCTCTAAAAGGCCTGTGCATTTGGACCAGTTGATCTGAGCGGAGGAGGCAGCTAAATATACCTCCTGGCACTGTTTTGCCAGCTCAAGATCAACTGGATCCTGGGCCACGAGGAGCACATCGTCAGCATAAGCTGAAAGGACAATCCGCATGTCTGGATCTTTAGCACCAGCCCTGTGAGCCTTTTCCTCAGTAGGCAGAGGAAAGGCTCGATGGCCAGTGCATATAACTGTCCAGACAAGGGACATCCTTGACGCACCCCTCGTCCAAATACCAAAGGTGCTGTTAGGGACCAATTGATTTTAAGTAAACACTCTGCAGAGGCGTACAGTGTTCTTATAAAGCCCACAAACTGTGGGCCAAAGCCGTACACTTGCAGAGTGGCTATGAGGTAACCATGGTCCACCCTGTCAAACGCCTTCTCTTGATCTAAAGAAAGAAAGGCGAGTGACAGACCAGTCCTGCGAGAATAGTGCAATAGATCCCGGACCAGAAAGATACTATCAAAGATAGTCCAGCCCGGGATCGCATAGGACTGGTCAGGGTGAACCAATTCTGCCAGCACAGACCCAAGTCTAAGCGAGATGGCTTTAGCTACAATCTTGTAGTCCGCGCTGAGCAGAGAGACCGGTCGCCAGTTCTTAATAAGCCGGAGATCCCCCTTTTTGTGCAGCAGGGCAAGTACTGCCCTGCGACAAGACAGGGGCATCTCCCCGGTCTCCAGGGCTTCCCCAAGGACCAGATAGAAATCAGGTCCCAGAGTCTCCCAGAAAAATTGGAAAATCTCTACAGTCAGTTCGTCCAGTCCTGGAGACTTCTCACAGGACATGGCACGGAGGGCTTCAGAGAGCTCTTGAAAAGATAGTGGTATATCAAGCCGCTCTCTTACACCCTCACTGACTGTGGGGAGCCCCTCCCATAGCACCCTGCAGGCGTCTGGAGAAATGGGATCCAGAGAGTAAAGATCTTTATAAAAGTTCCGGGCTCTGTCCCGGATACTCTCCGGATCTGTAAGGGGGGCACCGTCTTCATCTAGAAGACAGGTGATGTGCCTACTGTTACCCCCCTTTTTCTCCAGTGAGTAGAAGAGGCGCGAGCGGCGGTCTAGATCTTTGAGAAAACCTAAGCGGCTGCGCACGTATGCCCCCTTGGCCTGGTGTCGTTCCAGGTCACAGAGAACACCCTTCCTCTCTACATACTCGCTCTGCAGGGATTGGTCCCTACAGGTGAACAGCCTCTGCTCCAGATGGAGTACCTCCCCCCGGAGTGACTCCAACTCAGCTTCGCGCTGCCCACTCGCAACCTTGGTATATTCCTGACACAGAAGTCATAAATGAACCTTGCCCACATCCCACCACAGTTTTAACGTGGCAAAGTCCCCCTTGCAACCCCTCCAGTCCGTATAAAACTCCCGGATTAATGTCACGAGCCCCTGGTCCTTCAACAAAGCTTTGTTGAAGTGCCAATAGGCGGCTCGTGGCGCTGTTGGCGTTAGCGCCACCATCACAGACACACAGTTGTGGTCTGTGAACGGAGCCAGCCTAATGGCACAAGAACCGATTCGTGACATATAGTGACTAGATATATATAGTCTGTCGATCCGGGAGTGGGACACCAGACCGGCTCTCACCCTGACGTAGGTGAAACCGTCTGATGCCCCTGGGTTCTGCTCTCGCCAGATGTCCTCCAGGGAGAATGATGATCTCCCGCAGGGCTGACGCAGAAGGCGGGTACGGCTCTGGACTATTCTGGTCCAGAGCATCGAGGGTGCAGTTGAAATCACCCCCGAGTACCAAACACTCATCTGCCTCAACAGGTCTCCAAAAACTGGGACAGTCTGGCGAGGAACCTCACTCTCTCGGGCCCTCCAGCAGGGGCATATATATTAACTAGGTTAATGATGCTACCCTGCTCTCGGACCCGGAGGTGGATTAGACGGCCTGGGATAACAGCTTTCACAAGCAGCAGCTCTGGCTGAAAAGACTCTGAGAACAGGGTTACCACTCCACATGACGCCGATGTGAAGTGGCTGAAGAAGACCTTGCCTCTCCACTCCAGTTGCCACGAGGCCTCAGCCTCTGGAGTGGTGTGAGTTTCCTGCAGGAAGCTCACAGGGTACCCTCCCTGATATAAATAGGAGAGTACCTGGAACCTGCGGAAACTGTCTTGACAGCCATTGGTATTTAGCGTGCTGATGTGCAAAGCCATTACTGCGTGTCAGGAATTGTGCGTTCCTCAGACCCTTGAGACTGCTGATAGGACACGCACATTTTATAGAATTTCCGGACGCGGAGATGCTCCGCAGTCCCAGAATTCTTGGCCCTAGTGCTGACCACTAGATATTGCTGGAGAGAGTGGAGAATAAACGACATATTCTTCCACCTCTCCAAGGCCAGCCGCACCTTCCTTTTCTTTTGTCCATGAAGGGTGCTCTCAAGGAATAGATCTATTTCCTTGACAGGGATAACCCACCCAGAATCTGATGTTCCTTCTAGTGGGTCACCCCTGGGCTCCTCTTGGCTGAGGGCTTTTACTCCATCCTCCCCGGCTGGAGTCAGTTTCCTCAGCTTTATTCTCAGGGACCCCCTCTTAGATGATACAGAAGGAGTCCCTTTAGCACCCTTCAAGGTAAATAATGGACCCTTGGATTGCTGCTGCACCCCTGTAGCTTCAGGAGTGCATTCAGGGGTAGCTGGCTGGACAGCAGTGGCTGGCATGGCTTCCTTAATGGAAGCCTTGGAGGCTTTATATGCCTCCTCTGCCAGTTCCACCGCTGCTTGCTCAGCTTGGATGGCACCGATGTTAGGGTCAGTGGACAGCTGAGGAGGGTAGACAGGCTCTCCCATGATGTTAACAGGAAAACCTGTTTTATCACCCTCCCCCATTTCCACTTCCCCTTGTGCCACATCCCCCCTGACAGACAAATCCATGGGGTCCTGAATGGGGGTCATGCCTATATTCCCCCCCTCCAGTAGTGACTCGGCCTGGGGCTCTAACAAAGCCCGAGGTACGTCACTAGAGAGTGACACTGGAGGAGGAGACTGACTTGTGCCCTTGAAGCTCAGCACCTCAGGAACACTGACTACCCATTCAGCAGGGGCTTTATTGGGACCCCCCTCAAAGGCCAGAGGCAGAACCTGATCTTTCTTGTCTACCCCTGCCTCACTTGGGAGACCCTCTTGCCCCTGCTTTTCCTCCAGACCCTTTTCCACATTAACCCCTATAGGGTCTGGAGAGAGAGATGTGTGGTCTGGCACCGGCTAGCTGAGCTTAATAACCGGGCAAGACAATGTCACCGGATGAGGAGGAGATGTTTTGTTCCTCTTCTTGCTTTTAGAGGGAGGTGCTCCACTATAGAGCACTTCCCACTTATCAGCAACCTCCCTGTTGGTTTTATGCTTCCTCTTCCTGGGGATGTCACTCCTGGAAGAGGAGCTGCCACTAGCTGCCTCCCCTGCAGAGGGCTTATTATCCCTCTGCTTACACTGTGCCCCCACACTAACTGATGTAATTATGGTGGGGGCAGATTGGGACTTGGGAGATGCAGCTGTGACACTGGGAGGACCGGTGACATTCTTCCCCCTTTTCCCCGTGTCTGCAGTCTTGCTGGAGACCACAGACACAGATGGCTTTTTTGGGGAAGAAGGGGGTTTGGAGGCCGTGGTGGTGGCTTGATGAACGGCCTCCTTGCCTGAGCTCTGTGGCGGGGCTATGACCCTTGAGGTCCCCGCTGTTATGGGCTCAGCGGGGATGGGTGCTGTACTGATGGAGGTGCCATTTGCTGGGGCTGGGGCATGATGCTTTACATTAGGACAATTCCTACGTGTATGCCCCAACCCCTTGCAATGATAGCACTGCACCTCCGTAGTGCTGTAAAAAATCCTGTACAGCACCCCCTCAAATGGAGCCCCAAAAGACCCCTCTATGTTTTCTGCGCCCTGAGGCAGGCACATTTGTACCTGCCTCTTGAAAGAGAGCACATGACGAAGTGCTCTCTCTCTGCACCCCAGGGGAATTTTAATAAATGGTGTTTTTACTTCCCCTAGGGTTAGCAGGTGGGGGCGCAGGAGGGAGTCTGGTAGGAAGGGGGGCACATTAGAGAGTGTTACTTTTGTGCCCAACCCTTCCAGGGGTTCTATTGGGACATATAATCCCCCCACTGTGATGCCTCTCTGTATAAGAATGTGAGCAGCAGCCAGAGTACGGGTAAAGAAAACTGCTTTCCCGTACATTTTGCTGGCTGCTACTATAACAGAGGGGCTGATGACATTAGCTGCAGCACGCAGATAGATATCAATGCTGTAGACCCCAGACATCTGACATTTAACCCCATGCTTCCTGGTGATCTGCCCCTTAGCCCCAGCGGTGGTATTACTGGGGCCAGCAGAAACCACCTGTGACCAGGTATTAGCCACAGGGGTAGGTCTGCTGGCAGAACCACCAGGAGCTGGTGCTGCCTTATCTGCCTGGGGCCTATGCTGTGCAGTGCTGCAGCTAGGATTTTCAGGGGCCATTATTCCCCCTTTTGACCCCTGAGGCTTCTTAGTGGTCTTATCCCTCATGTTTAAACCCTTTTTTTTAGTTTATTTGTTTTTTTTTTTTTTTTTTTGTTTTATGATTTTTTACTGTTTTCTTTTTTTAAAAATATAAAAGTGTGAAAAAGAAACAAAAAGACAAAACTAAGGGAGACAAAACTAAGGGAGAGAGAGAGATAATGCTTGGCAGTGGAAGGGTTAATGGCCTGTTGCAAGGTGTTGCTAATTCCAACAACACAGAGAACACAGAGGCTTTTTAACCCCTCTGTGTCTCTGTGTCAGATGTAAAAAAAGACTTTTAAACAAAAACTTCAAATTGTTTTCCCCCCACTGCCTACAAAGATGTTATTCGTCTTCTCTCCCCCCAAAACATAAAACCCAACACCAAACAAACAAAACTTTAACAAAACCTGAAAAACTTTAAAAAAATTCAAAGTAAAAAAGCTCCAGGAGTGCAGGTTAAGTGCTAAGGGAGGGGTGTGGCAAAGTATCCAGGAGACAGCTCACTCTCCTGGGATAGAGAGTTGAGCCTGACCCCCAGAAAACTAAAACTTAAATTAAACTAAGAAAAAAAAACCCACAAAAACTCCCAAAAATGAACAACACCGTGCACAAAGTGCTTATTAACAGAAAGGTGTTAAAATAAAACTTGTATTTGAGGGACTAAGACCCTAAAAAGCCTTTTGTTTGGAGCTCAAGCATGCACACAACATGCTCTCTTGCACAGTACTTAAAAGCAGGACACACACACACTGGCTAGCGGTCAGGCAAATGAACTTAGATTGCCGATCAGGCAAATGAACTTAGATTTAAGAAAATAAAATTATTGTTTTTTTAAATGTAGACTGCTGGTACACCACTAAATTGGATTGGTTGAACTTGGCACAATACTTGTAAGCCTGACACACACACTGGCTAGCGGTCAGGCAAATGAACTTAGATTGGCGGTCAGGCAAATGAACTTAGATTTAAGAAAATAAAATTATTGTTTTTTTAAATGTAGAATGCTAGTACCCCAACTAGATTGGATTGGTTGAACTTGGCACAGTACTTGTAAGCCTAACACACACACTGGCTAGCGGTCAGGCAAATGAACTTAGATTGGCGGTCAGACATATAAACTTAGATTTAATAAAATACAATTATTGTTTTTTTAAATGTAGACTACAGGTACACCACTAGATTGGATTGGTTGAACTTGGCACAATACTTGTAAGCCTGACACACACACTGGCTAGCGGTCAGGCAAATGAACTTAGATTGGCGGTCAGACATATAAACTTAGTTTTAATAAAATACAATTATTGTTTTTTTAAATGTAGACTGCAGGTACACCACTAGATTGGATTGGTTGAACTTGGCACAATACTTGTAAGCCTGACACACACTGGCTAGCGGTCAGGCAAATGAACTTAGATTGCCGGTCAGGCAAATGAACTTAGATTTAAGAAAATAAAATTATTGTTTTTTTAAATGTAGACTGCAGGTACACCACTAGATTGGATTGGTTGAACTTGGCACAATACTTGTAAGCCTGACACATACACTGGCTAGCGGTCAGGCAAATGAACTTAGATTGGCGGTCAGGCAAATGAACTTAGATTTAAGAAAATAAAATTATTGTTTTTTTAAATGTAGACTGCTGGTACACCTCTAGATTGGATTGGTTGAACTTGGCACAATACTTGTAAGCCTGACACACACACTGGTTAGCGGTCAGGCAAATGAACTTAGATTGGCGGTCAGGCAAATAAACTTAGATTTAAGAAAATAAAATTATTGTTTTTTTAAATGTAGACTGCTGGTACCCCAACTAGATTGGATTGGTTGAACTTGGCACAATACTTGTAAGCCTGACACATACACTGGCTAGCGGTCAAGCAAATAAACTTAGATTGGCGGTCAGGCAAATTAACTTAGATTTAAGAAAATAAAATTATAGTTTTTTTTAAATGTAGACTGCTGGTACACCACTAAATTGGATTGGTTGAACTTGGCACAATACTTGTAAGCCTGACACACACACTGGCTAGCGGTCAGGCAAATGAACTTAGATTGGCGGTCAGGCAAATGAACTTAGATTTAAGAAAATAAAATTATTGTTTTTTTAAATGTAGAATGCTGGTACCCCAACTAGATTGGATTGGTTGAACTTGGCACAGTGTATTTTAAAATGATGAGAAAAACATGTTCTGTAAACTAAATAAAAATCATTTTAGGAGGTTAAGAGAAAAAGAAACCGAATGGCACATACACTGGCTAGCGGTCAAGCAAATAAACTTAGATTGGCGGTCAGGCAAATTAACTTAGATTTAAGAAAATAAAATTATAGTTTTTTTAAATGTAGACTGCTGGTACACCACTAAATTGGATTGGTTGAACTTGGCACAATACTTGTAAGCCTGACACACACACTGGCTAGCGGTCAGGCAAATGAACTTAGATTGGCGGTCAGGCAAATGAACTTAGATTTAAGAAAATAAAATTATAGTTTTTTTAAATGTAGACTGCTGGTACACCACTAAATTGGATTGGTTGAACTTGGCACAATACTTGTAAGCCTGACACACACACTGGCTAGCGGTCAGGCAAATGAACTTAGATTGGCGGTCAGGCAAATGAACTTAGATTTAAGAAAATAAAATTATTGTTTTTTTAAATGTAGAATGCTGGTACCCCAACTAGATTGGATTGGTTGAACTTGGCACAGTGTATTTTAAAATGATGAGAAAAACATGTTCTGTAAACTAAATAAAAATCATTTTAGGAGGTTAAGAGAAAAAGAAACCGAATGGGGGGATACCGAGCAGAGCACACCATCTACAGCCCACTGGGAGACAGACTCATCCATTCCCCCAGTGGACAAAGCCAGGTGGTACTCTGCCCGGATACGGGAGCGCACCAGCACCCGGAACATGGCCTCAGGTGACAAGGGAACCCCCCCTATCAAACACTGCTTCCTGGACTTATATATAGCCAATTTGGCTAATGCCAGGAGCAGGTTGACGAGGAGGTCCCTGGCCTTATTGCCCCAGGACACTGGGCGCCCAAAAATAAAAATGTGAGGGGAGAAATGCAGCCAGAACTGCAGGAGGAGGCCCCTCAAGAGTGACAAGAGGGGCTGCAGTCTGGCGCAACTAAAATAAATATGATACACGGACTCTCCCTTGCCACAGAATGGACAAGTGGAGGGAGAGTCCGTGAATTTAGCTAAGTACTCTCCCGTGCTCAGTGCACCATGGAGCACTCTCCAACTCAAGTCCCCGGTGGGTCGTGGAACTAAATCAGAATAAAGTTCCCTCCACCGGGGCCTCTTGCCCTCGTCAACTGGTAGTATCCGCCTCCAGATGGTATCGGGACGGGTCACGAGGGCAAGGAAGTGCACTGTATGGAGCACGAGAGAATATAAGCTCTTCCTCGGCATGCCGCGAAAGCATGCCGAGGGTATGTCCCTCAACTTTGAGAGGTTGGGGACAGGAGGAGCCTGAGGGGAAACACGGGGCTTGTGTCCAATGCAAACAGCCGGAGCAGGGGTGTTGAAAGGTGCATGTGGCACTCCGGCCTGCAAAGCCCCGCGAAGGAAGGTGCGCGAGTCGGGGGAGATGGCATCCCTAATCTCCTGGAGCAAGCGCCCTGAGACTTTGGCCGTCACATATCCCAAACGGAGAGCAAGCTCCTGGGGTGACACCCAATCAGAACGCCCGTATTCCAGGAGATCCCCGACTCGGGTCATCCGTGCATGACTAAGGCGGCGGATGATACAGGGGGACTGTAACATTGGAGCCCCCACTGCTGGATTAAATAGCAGGGGCTCCGTGAATATTTCATCCCCCAAAGGCACGCCCTGCCTGATCACGGAGACCATGCTCCAGGCCTTGAGGGTTTCCTGGTAGTATGCCGGCAACACAGAGAGGTCTCTCCCAAACCCCTCGGGCCTGATCAGAAATAATTGCCGGTCATACCCCAGGTTGCGCAACTGGCGATAAAAGCTGGATGCCAGTGCGCACCACTGCGGAGAGGGATCTGCATATAGGTATCTCTGCAGGTACTGAAGGCGGAAGGTGGACAACTGGGAGCACACACAAACTACTCCCTGTCCACCCTCCACCAAAGGCAGACTTGCCACCCCTGCATAGACCCAATGCCTTCCCATCCAGAGGAAATCTAACAAATTCCTTTGGATATTGGTGACAAACTCGGGGGTCGGACTCAGACAAATCAGCCGGTGCCAGATCTGAGAAGCCACCAGCTGATTCACCACTAGAGTCCGCCCCCTAAGGGAAAGCATTTTTGCTAGACCCCTCCATCGTCCCAGACGAGAGAGGACACTGCCCTCTAACTCCCTCCAGTTGTCTGGGACGGAAGCGTCCGCAGCGGACAGGTAGACCCCCAGATATTTAATGACATCTGCCTCCCACGTGATGTCACGAAATGTGGGAGGCAAAGAGTCTACCTGTAAATTACCCTCTAAAAGGCCTGTGCATTTGGACCAGTTGATCTGAGAGGAGGAGGCAGCTGAATATACCTCCTGGCACTGTTTTGCCAGCTCAAGATCAACTGGATCCTGGGCCACGAGGAGCACATCGTCAGCATAAGCTGAAAGGACAATCCGCATGTCTGGATCTTTTAGCACCAGCCCTGTGAGCCTTTTCCTCAGTAGGCAGAGGAAAGGCTCAATGGCCAGTGCATATAACTGTCCAGACAAGGGACATCCTTAACGCACCCCTCGTCCAAATACCAAAGGTGCTGTTAGGGACCAATTGATTTTAAGTAAACACTCTGCAGAGGCGTACAGCGTTCTTATAAAGCCCACAAACTGTGGGCCAAAGCCGTACGCTTGCAGAGTGGCTATGAGGTAACCATGGTCCACCCTGTCAAACGCCTTCTCTTGATCTAAAGAGAGAAAGGCGAGTGACAGACCAGTCCTGCGAGAATAATGCAATAGATCCCGGACCAGAAAGATACTATCAAAGATAGTCCGGCCCGGGATCGCATAGGACTGGTCAGGGTGAACCAATTCTGCCAGCACAGACCGAAGTCTAAGCGAGATGGCTTTAGCTACAATCTTGTAGTCTGTGCTGAGCAGAGAGACCGGTCGCCAGTTCTTAATAAGCCGGAGATCCCCCTTTTTGGGCAGCAGGGCAAGTACTGCCCTGCGACAAGACAGGGGCATCTCCCCGGTCTCCAGGGCTTCCCCAAGGACCAGAAGGAAATCAGGTCCCAGAGTCTCCCAGAAAAATTGGAAAAACTCTACAGTCAGTCCGTCCAGTCCTGGAGACTTCTCACAGGACATGGCACGGAGGGCTTCAGAGAGCTCTTGAAAAGATAGTGGTATATCAAGCCGCTCTCTTACACCCTCACTGACTGTGGGGAGCCCCTCCCATAGCACCCTGCAGGCGTCTGGAGAAATGGGATCCGGAGAGTAAAGATCTTTATAAAAGTTCCGGGCTCTATCCCGGATACTCTCCGGATCTGTAAGGGGGTCACCGTCTTCATCTAGAAGACAGGTGATGTGCCTACTGTTACCCCCCTTTTTCTCCAGTGAGTAGAAGAGGCGCGAGCCGCGGTCTAGATCTTTGAGAAAACCTAAGCGGCTGCGCACGTATGCCCCCTTGGCCTGATGTCGTTCCAGGTCACAGAGGACACCCTTCCTCTCTACATACTCGCTCTGCAGGGATTGGTCCCTATAAGTGAACAGCCTCTGCTCCAGATGGAGTACCTCCCCCCGGAGTGACTCTAACTCAGCTTCGCGCTGCCCACTCGCACCCTTGGTATATTCCTGACACAGAAGTCGCAAATGAACCTTGCCCACGTCCCACCACAGTTTTAACGTGGCAAAGTCCCCCTTGCAACCCCTCCAGTCCGTCCAAAACTCCCGGATCAATGTCACGAGCCCCTGGTCCTTCAACAAAGCATTGTTGAAGTGCCAATAGGCGGCTCGTGGCGCTGTTGGCGTTAGCGCCACCGTCACAGACACACAGTTGTGGTCTGTGAACGGAGCCAGCCTAATGGCACAAGAACCGACTCGTGACATATAGTGACTAGATATATATAGTCTGTCGATCCGGGAGTGGGACACCAGACCGGCTCTCACCCTGACGTAGGTGAAACCGTCTGATGCCCCTGGGTTCTGCTCTCGCCAGATGTCCTCCAGGGAGAAGCGGGCGATGATCTCCCTCAGCGCTGACGCAGAAGGCGGGTACGGCTCTGGACTATTCCTGTCCAGAGCGTCGAGGGTGCAATTGAAATCACCCCCGAGTACCAAACACTCATCTGCGTCAACCGTCTCCAAAAACTGAGACAGTCTGGCGAGGAACCTCGCTCTCTCGGGCCCTCCAGCAGGGGCATATATATTAACTAGGTTAATAATGCTACCCTGCTCTCGGACCCGGAGGTGGATTAGACGGCCTGGGATAACAGCTTTCACAAGCAGCAGCTCTGGCTGAAAAGACTCTGAGAACAGGGTCACCACTCCACATGACGCCGATGTGAAGTGGCTGAAGAAGACCCTGCCTCTCCATTCCAGTTGCCACGAGGCCTCAGCCTCTGGAGTGGTGTGAGTTTCCTACAGGAAGCTCACAGAGTACCCTCCCTGATATAAATAGGAGAGTACCTGGAACCTGCGGAAACTGTCTTGACAGCCATTGGTATTTAGCGTGCTGATGTGCAAAGCCATTACTGCGTGTCAGGAATTGTGCGTTCCTCAGACCCTTGAGACTGCTGATAGGACACGCACATTTTATAGAATTTCCGGACGCGGAGATGCTCCGCAGTCCCAGAATTCTTGGCCCTAGTGCTGACCACTAGATATTGCTGGAGAGAGTGGAGAATAAACGACATATTCTTCCACCTCTCCAAGGCCAGCCGCACCTTCCTTTTCTTTTGTCCATGAAGGGTGCTCTCAAGGAATAGATCTATTTCCTTGACAGGGATAACCCACCCAGAATCTGATGTTCCTTCTAGTGGGTCACCCCTGGGCTCCTCTTGGCTGAGGGCTGGAGTCAGTTTCCTCAGCTTTATTCTCAGGGACCCCCTCTTAGATGATACAGAAGGAGTCCCTTTAGCACCCTTCAAGGTAAATAATGGACCCTTGGATTGCTGCTGCACCCCTGTAGCTTCAGGAGTGCATTCAGGGGTAGCTGGCTGGACAGTAGTGGCTGGCATGGCTTCCTTAATGGAAGCCTTGGAGGCTTTATATGCCTCCTCTGCCAGTTCCACCGCTGCTTGCTCAGCTTGGATGGCACCGATGTTAGGGTCAGTGGACGGCTGAGGAGGGTAGACAGGCTCTCCCATGATGTTAACAGGAAAACCTGTTTTATCACCCTCCCCCATTTCCACTTCCCCTTGTGCCACATCCCCCCTGACAGACAAATCCATGGGGTCCTGAATGGGGGTCATGCCTATATTCCCCCCCTCCAGTAGTGACTCGGCCTGGGGCTCTAACAAAGCCCGAGGTACGTCACTAGAGAGTGACACTGGAGGAGGAGACTGACTGGTGCCCTTGAAGCTCAGCACCTCAGGGACACTGACTACCCATTCAGCAGGGGCTTTGTTGGGACCCCCCTCAAAGGCCAGAGGCAGAACCTGATCTTTCTTGTCTACCCCTGCCTCACTTGGGAGACCCTCTTGCCCCTGCTTTTCCTCCAGACCCTTTTCCACATTAACCCCTATAGGGTCTGGAGAGAGAGATGTGTGGTCTGGCACCGGCTGGCTGAGCTTAATAACCGGGCCAGACAATGTCACCGGATGAGGAGGAGATGTTTTGTTCCTCTTCTTGCTTTTAGAGGGAGGTGCTCCACTATAGAGCACTTCCCACTTATCAGCAACCTCCCTGTTGGTTTTATGCTTCCTCTTCCTGGGGACGTCACTCCTGGAAGAGGAGCTGCCACTAGCTGCCTCCCCTGCAGAGGGCTTATTATCCCTCTGCTTACACTGTGCCCCCGCACTAACTGATGTAATTATGATGGGGGCAGATTGGGACTTGGGAGATGCAGCTGTGACACCGGGAGGACCGGTGACATTCTTCCCCTTTTTCCCCGTGTCTGCAGTCTTGCTGGAGACCACAGACACAGATGGCTTTTTTGGGGAAGAAGGGGGTTTGGAGGCCGTGGTGGTGGCTTGAGGAACGGCCTCCTTGCCTGAGCTCTGTGGGGGGGCTATGACCCTTGAGGTCCCCGCTGTTATGGGCTCAGCGGGGATGGGTGCCGTACTGACGGAGGTGCCATTTGCTGGGGCTGGGGCATGATGCTTTACATTAGGACAATTCCTACGTGTATGCCCCAACCCCTTGCAATGATAGCACTGCACCTCCGTAGTGCTGTAAAAAATCCTGTACAGCACCCCCTCAAATGGAACCCCAAAAGACCCCTCTATGTTTTCTGCACCCTGAGGCAGGCACATTTGTACCTGCCTCTTGAAAGAGAGCACATGACGAAGTGCTCTCTCTCTGCACCCCAGGGGAATTTTAATAAATGGTGTTTTTACTTCCCCTAGGGTTAGCAGGTGGGGGCGCAGGAGGGAGTCTGGTAGGAAGGGGGGCACATTAGAGAGTGTTACTTTTGTGCCCAACCCTTCCAGGGGTTCTATTGGGACATATAATCCCCCCACTGTGATGCCTCTCTGTACAAGAATGTGAGCAGCAGCCAGCGTACGGGTAAAGAAAACTGCTTTCCCGTACTTTTTGCTGGCTGCTACTATAACAGAGGGGCTGATGACTTTAGCTGCAGCACGCAGATAGATATCAATGCTGTAGACCCCAGACATCTGACATTTAACCCCATGCTTCCTAGTGATCTGCCCCTCAGCCCCAGCGGTGGTATTACTGGGGCCAGCAGAAACCACCTGTGACCAGGTATTAGCCACAGGGGTAGGTCTGCTGGCAGAACCAACAGGAGCTGGGGCTGCCTTATCTGCCTGGGGCCTATGCTGTGCAGTGCTGCAGCTAGGATTTTCAGGGGCCATTATTCCCCCTTTTGACCCCTGAGGCTTCTTAGTGGTCTTATCCCTCATGTTTAGACCCTTTTTTTTTTTAGTTTATTTGTTTTATTTATTTTTATTTTGTGTTTTATGATTTTTTACTGTTTTCTTTTCTTAAAAATATAAAAGTGTGAAAAAGAAACAAAAAGACAAAACTAAGGGAGACAAAACTAAGGGAGAGAGAGAGATAATGCTTGGCAGTGGAAGGGTTAATGGCCTGTTGCAAGGTGTTGCTAATTCCAACAACACAGAGAACACAGAGGCTTTTTAACCCCTCTGTGTCTCTGTGTCAGATGTAAAAAAAGACTTTTAAACAAAAACTTCAAATTGTTTTCCCCCCACTGCCTACAAAGATGTTATTCGTCTTCTCTCCCCCCAAAACATAAAACCCAACACCAAACAAACAAAACTTTAACAAAACCTGAAAAACTTTAAAAAAATTCAAAGTAAAAAAGCTCCAGGAGTGCAGGTTAAGTGCTAAGGGAGGGGTGTGGCAAAGTATGCAGGAGACAGCTCACTCTCCTGGGATAGAGAGTTGAGCCTGACCCCCAGAAAACTAAAACTTAAATTAAACTAAGAAAAAAAAAACACAAAAACTCCCAAAAATGAACAACACCGTGCACAAAGTGCTTATTAACAGAAAGGTGTTAAAATAAAACTTGTATTTGAGGGACTAAGACCCTAAAAAGCCTTTTGTTTGGAGCTCAAGCATGCACACAACATGCTCTCTTGCACAGTACTTGAAAGCAGGACACACACACACTGGCTAGCGGTCAGGCAAATGAACTTAGATTGCCGGTCAGGCAAATGAACTTAGATTTAAGAAAATAAAATTATTGTTTTTTTAAATGTAGACTGCAGGTACACCACTAGATTGGATTGGTTGAACTTGGCACAATACTTGTCAGCCTGACACACACACTGGCTAGCGGTCAGGCAAATGAACTTAGATTGCCGGTCAGGCAAATGAACTTAGATTTAAGAAAATAAAATTATTGTTTTTTTAAATGTAGACTGCAGGTACACCACTAGATTGGATTGGTTGAACTTGGCACAATACTTGTAAGCCTGACACATACACTGGCTAGCGGTCAGGCAAATGAACTTAGATTGGCGGTCAGGCAAATGAACTTAGATTTAAGAAAATAAAATTATTGTTTTTTTAAATGTAGACTGCTGGTACACCTCTAGATTGGATTGGTTGAACTTGGCACAATACTTGTAAGCCTGACACACACACTGGTTAGCGGTCAGGCAAATGAACTTAGATTGGCGGTCAGGCAAATAAACTTAGATTTAAGAAAATAAAATTATTGTTTTTTTAAATGTAGACTGCTGGTACCCCAACTAGATTGGATTGGTTGAACTTGGCACAATACTTGTAAGCCTAACACATACACTGGCTAGCGGTCAAGCAAATAAACTTAGATTGGCGGTCAGGCAAATTAACTTAGATTTAAGAAAATAAAATTATAGTTTTTTTAAATGTAGACTGCTGGTACACCACTAAATTGGATTGGTTGAACTTGGCACAATACTTGTAAGCCTGACACACACACTGGCTAGCGGTCAGGCAAATGAACTTAGATTGGCGGTCAGGCAAATGAACTTAGATTTAAGAAAATAAAATTATTGTTTTTTTAAATGTAGAATGCTAGTACCCCAACTAGATTGGATTGGTTGAACTTGGCACAGTACTTGTAAGCCTAACACACACACTGGCTAGCGGTCAGGCAAATGAACTTAGATTGGCGGTCAGGCAAATGAACTTAGATTTAAGAAAATACAATTATTGGCTTTTTAAATGTAGACTGCTGGTACCCCAACTAGATTGGATTGGTTGAACTTGGCACAGTACTTGTAAGCCTGACACACACACTGGCTAGCGGTCAGGCAAATGAACTTAGATTGGCGGTCAGGCAAATGAACTTAGATTTAAGAAAATAAAATTATTGTTTTTTTAAATGTAGGCTGCAGGTACACCACTAGATTGGATTGGTTGAACTTGGCACAATACTTGTAAGCCTGACACACACACTGGCTAGCGGTCAGTCAAATGAACTTAGATTGGCGGTCAGACATATAAACTTAGATTTAATAAAATACAATTATTGTTTTTTTAAATGTAGACTGCTGGTACACCACTAGATTGAATTGGTTGAGCTTGGCACAATACTTGTAAGCCTGTCAAACACACTGGCTAGCGGTCAGGCAAATGAACTTAGATTGGCGGTCAGGCAAATGAACTAAGATTTAACAAAATTAAAGTTTTGTTTTTTTTAAAGTAGTCAACTAGTAAACAAGATTGTATTGGTTGCACTGTGCACACAGCAGGGAGACAGGCAAATGAAGTTAGATTAGACAGAAAAAAAACAACAACAAAAAATGATGTTATAGCCCTAAAAAGGGCTTTTTGGGGTGCTGTGTTTACAGCAGAGATCTGATGAGTCCTTCAGCACTGCACTGGACACTGAATAAACTTGCCTAGCTATTGATTTCCCTATTCAATCAGCATCACCTACACTCTCCCTCCTCTCAGTAAGACTGCAAGTTAGTTATGATTCCAAAATGGCTGCTGTCCATGAGGTAGAAGGGTCTGGAAGGCAGGGTATGATGCTGATTGGCTGGAATGTGTCTGCTGACTGTGAGGTGCAGGGTCAAAGTTTGCTCAATGATAAAGTATAGGGGGCGGATCGAACATCGCATATGTTCACAGTTCCAGGCATGTATGCGGTCCTCCAGGACCAAACTTGCCCACCCCTGATATAGGGGGAATAAATACAACATAGTAAAGGAAACATATATACACATACTATATACACACTGGCGACTAAATTGACGGCAATAAAATTTGAAGGCTGGCAATGCAGTTGGACACACAATACTCTAAGTGGCGGGCCTTGCGATGAGCACCTTTGGCGCTTATTGCGTGCCTCTCCCTCCGTCTACTTTATGTACCTAGCAAACAGCTCATTCGGCACTCATCACGAACCGAGCAATGAGTGATTTCACCGCTCATTTAAGGCCTCGGCCAACCCGTCACTTTCATGCCTCGCAATGAGCACCCTCGGTGCTGATCACGAGCAGGTGCTCATCGAGGGCCTCGCAGTGAATGCCTTCGCCGCTCATTGGCAGCCTCTCCCACCATCTACTTTACGTGCCTCGCGATGAGAGCCTTCAGCACTCTTTGCGAGCCCACAATGAGCTCTCATTGCAGACTTCGTCTAACCCGACACTTTCTTGCCTTTGGCTAAGCCCCTTTGGTGCTCATCATGAGCACAGCAATGAGCGCAATGAGAGCCTCACTCCACTCTCTGACCCCTGTGTCTGTTTCCTTCCTCTCCCTTCCATGTGCCCCCCTCTCCCTTATTTCCCTCGTCTGTGTCTCTTTCCCCCCCCTCTCTCACTCCTGTGTTCCTTCCCACCCCTGTGTGTCTTTCTGCTCTCTGTCCCTGTCTTGCGTTGTTCGTGATGAGCGACGTTGGTTCTTATTTTCAAAGTCTTGCATGCTTCAGCCTCGTTTTTAGCCTTTTTTCAAACTGTTACGTCTTTACGGCCACCATTTTTTTCCTCGCTTAGGCAATTTTCGGTCGCCGAAAAACGGCTATTAAGCCTCAAATTAGCTTGCTAGGTTGTAAGTTATTTTTTTTTTCATTCATTTTAGTTTTCTGTTGTTTTTTCCGATTTACGTTGCTCATGCGCAACCCTGTAACTTTTAACATGGCTGGACAGACAAACTCTCAATACGACAACTATTATATGTGATATACATCAATATATAAATGATAAAACAGAGCACTGTAGTCCACAGTGATATCTTTCCTGTTGGGCAAACATCTCACTAAGCCTGTTATGGAGAAATATTCACATGAAATTGTGATAATGTATTAGGAAATCCAAGTCATATTAAGTCCTGTATTTTTAGTGTTGAAGAATGTGATCATCTTTATTTCAAATGCTTTTCTCTCGTGGATGTTTTTAAATTTTTCTCTGAGTATTTTGAATGAAGTTTTCGATGGAGTGATCATTCTGGCTAAAATGGTGTCCCACTGGGCTACAGTAACTGTCTTCATTATGTTTTCTTATTGAATGTCTGTGTAAATTCATCCTTAAGTGCATTTTTTCGCTGGTTTCTCCAATGTAACAGCTTGTGTCAAATAAAATAAACCACAGTGGACGATGTGCATGAATATGATTCTTTGATGTTATAGGTCTTGTTGTTGTGTGTGGCTGTGTCATCATTCCAAATGTGTTGACATAACTTTCAGGCACGTTTGTTACAAGGTTTAGTTCCATTTTTTATATTCACTGGTTCATTGGCCAATTTTCGTCTGACAAGTTTTTGGTTCAGGTTTGGTGGTTGTTTAAGTGCAAGGATGGGAGGTTTTGGGAATATATTTTTTTATTCAGTATCTTCGGTTAGTAATGGTTGTAAATCTTTAATTTAATCTTATAGGTCTTGTTAATTCCATGTTAATTCCAGGTTGTGAGGCAACAAAACACGAAGTGGGGGTGAACAAATAAAAACGCCAAGGGGGGTGAATACTTTTGCAAGGCACTGTATATATTGATGTATATGTGTATATAGTATAAGTATCTTTATTTCCTTTACTATGTTGTGTTTATTCCCTATATGTATTTACCTGATGATGTCAGATGCTTTCTCCACTCTCTCTGCATCACTGTTTTTATTCAAATTGAGGTTTCCATCTCATGTCAATATTGGTTCAGACTTGATAAAGAGAGGTCAGACCTCTCGAAAGCTGGTCACTATAAATAAGACATTTGTCCAATATAAAAAGGTATCATAATATACTGAAATATTCATTATTAATCTATCTATATAGATATATATACTAAATTAGGCTCATCATCAAAACTGTCCAACAAGGCCTGGATAAAAGGGCACTGCTAGAAAAATAGATGTCTCTTCTCCCATACAGCAAAAGCCTCTTGGGTACATGAACTGTCTCAGTGGGAGAGCCTACTGAATGGCCATCCATGCAATGTCCTTGAGCCTGTTAGCCAGTCTCTTTGATTAAACATTGTCCCATACAAGTTCAGCATTTTTGTCTGGGAGATCATCAACTGACTCCATCGTTTGGTAATCACTGGGTTATTGTATTAAATCAGCCAATTAGTATTCATGAGGCACATATTTGCGTATTAGCACAGCACAAAAAATACTAAATATCTTGGGATTTATTTACTTTAATTTTCAGTATAGTAGACTATTTCATCAGTCATCATTTTCACCCTTTGGCACCCAGAATAGCCTGCTGCTAAATTCATTACCAGATGTTGCACGAGCAGAGATAAGGTTTAATGCACTTGATATATTGTTAATACCTTACGACATGGTCTGTGGACTTTCCATTGTCCATCTGCCCCACTCTTTCTGTGATTCGCTCTTTACATGCAGTCTCACAAGGTCATTGTTTCACACTGAATATGTTAAATCTGTGTCCTTCCCAGAATTTTGGTACTTGTGGTTCTTGTGCTTCTATTTCATATCTTTGACTTGAAGATAAGAATAAAACTGCTAGTATTCTTTGTAGAGAAGAGAGGCTATCCTAACAAATATAGAGATGCAGCAACTACTATAATGTTGTCTTCATAGAGTAAATTAAATTATTAATATTAGCCTTTATGGTCAAAAGAATATGGCTACAAAAGGAAACAGAATCTATTTACTAAAATTGTTTTATCTTTATTAATAAATATTTTAAAATTGCCGCTTTGGAGGAATTAAATAAAAATGTTATATATATAAAACAATATTTATTCAGGTGACCAAGTCACTACTACTCCTTAGAAAGTTAATAAATACTTCACATTTTAATAGATAATTATGTTGCCAAAGAAATTATTTTATATTTTTTTACGGTTTTGTTTCATATAAAACAAAATAGTGACTAAGACCTGAATGTTGCTTTATTTTTACCATTCCTATACTAGCGATGTAGCTCCTTGTAATTATAATGAACAGAGAGGACCTTCTAAACTTATATACATGTAATTTTCAAATCAGCAAAGGAACTAATACATTTAACACCACACTTTCCCTCTGAGTTAGCTGTGTGATGGGCGCCCATCAAGCGGAACCTACTGGGTACAAACAGGATTAGAGATTTCTATTAATTTGATAATTACAAACTTTAAACTGGAGAGTGTTTGCTGATCCACCCTCACCCGATATGCATTTCCCCGCTTGAGAAGTGGATTTATAAAGGGTGCCCATCACACTGCTAACCCAGGGTGTAAGTCTGGGGTTAGATTTATTAATATACCTAATTACTTTGCTGAGATGAAGCTTGTATGTATATAAGTTTAGAAGGTTATCTTTGTTTATTAAAATTACAGGGATCTATATGGCTAAAGTAGCAACCAAGCAACACTCTACCCTATTATGCTTCAGTAGATAATAAACGTTATAATACTGCATCTAAATTACTTTGGCACCATCGTTATCTATTAAAACGTGAAGCATTTATCATTTTTCTCAGGAGTAGTAGTAACTTGGTTCACCCAGCTGAATGTTATTTTATATATATAGAAATTGTATTTAATTCCACTATTAAGTCAATTTTAAAATATTCATTCATAAAGTTAAAAAAGTAATATTTAGATTCTTATTTCCTTTTCTGGCCATCTTATTTTGTCTCTAAAAGTTAATGTTAATAATAATACATGTAACACCAAACTATCACTCTGGGTTAGCTGTGTCATGCGCACTCTAGATAAGATGGGAAATGTGCGTTGGGTGAAGATGGATCAGCAAACACTCTCCAGTTTAAAGTACGTAATTTAGAAATGAATAGAGGATTCTAATTCTTTTTGTACCCAGTAGGTTTTGCTTTATGTGCTCCCTTGACATGGCTAACCCAGAGGGAAACTTTAGTGTTACATAAATGAATATACCCAATTGCTTTTCTGAGTGGAAGCTTGTATGTATATACGTTCAAAAAGTTCCTCTCTGCTCATTACAATTACTGGAACTATACGACTAGTAATTTCTGGGTATGTCACATAATAGTGCATTTGCTTCATAGAACATTAGTTGTTATTGTTGTTGTTGATTAGTCGTTCAGTCATGTCTAACTCTACATGACTCTATTGTTATGTCTTTGGTCCTGCTTATCCATAAAGCTTTATTGTCAAAGATACTGGAGTCTGTGCCAGTTCCTTCTCTAGTGGACCACAATTTGTCTGCCCTCTCTGCTATGACCTGTCCATCTTGGGTGACACTATGTGGTTTAGCTTGCAGCTTCATTGAGGTACACAAGCACCTTCACCATGACAAGGTAGTGATTCAGAAGGGTGGTTGTTATTATATTATATTAATATCACTATATTTGAGTGTGTTCTTTTACCTTTATAAAAAAAAAAATCAACGTTTTGGTATGGGAGGGGTTTATTCACACTTTCTGGGCTTTGCTTGTGGTCACACTTCTATATATCGGGCAACAGTTGTTTATCAGTTATGTTATTACCTACCTTCAGTGGTTATATTATTAGAACTAGTTTCCAGGAAGGACAGTGAGGGGTGTATAGTTTTCTTAATAATTGTATCTGTAGTCACACATTGACACCATTTACCTCTAGATCTGAAAGCGAGACATTAGACAGTTCATAACTTTTATTATAAAGCACAATATCGCATGGACTACAGGACTGTAGGCGAGTATATCTTTGATCGTGGTGCCACCTTTTCAGATCCCTTATGTGGTATCTGTTCCCTTGTAAAGATGTATTATTAGTAAGATCACTTCCCGAGGAAGCTGAGACAAGCGCTGGCACCTTTCTTTCTTTCAGACCTGGATGGTATAATGAAAACCTTGAGGCTGATGTTGCTACTGGGAGCCCTGCAAGGTGAGAGCTGTAATAAGGTACTGAGATGGGCCACCACTTGTCTTATTATATAAAAAATAATATTGCACTAAGATAATATTTTACTCTCTTTCTTGATAGTGATAATTACATTCACATTTGATCTCCTAATGGAAGACTGTAATTTGAGATAATCATCACATGCTTGTGAAGTATACAATTTAATAAATTAACAACATCAGCAGTTGGTGCTACTTATATTTATCCAACCATGCTTTTGTCATGGGGGTTTCCATCTTGTGCTGCTTGGCGGTCTGTAGCTTGAGAGGGAGGGTTATCCTTTTAGAGCTTACTCTTGTATTGTCAAGTGACTATGTAATGTATCAGAACTGAATATATTATCTGAATCCACAGTTAATCTCAATCCTTCAAGGTTTGTAATTCTGTTAGATAAAATGTCTGCTGTCATAATAGTCACATTGAATAAAGTAAAAAGCTATATTTAGTACAAAATTTGACAAAAACAGAAATGAATACACGTGAACGACATAATGCAAAGAGCTGATTAAGGAGGACAAATGTATAAAAAAATTGCATTTATGAAAAATGTATCCAAATATAGGAACTATGAATTTTAAATGAGAAAAAAATGAGAAAAGCAAAAATAAATATTCGTTTTGACCCTCTGACCATATCTGTCAATTAATTTGTTTTGTGTCTGGTTTATACTTTATGTTTGTTCAAGAATAAGAAATAGGAAGTTATGCATATTATAATTTGTTAACATATTTTTTTAATTATACTGTAATGTAAAACGATCGTAACTATGCTATATCTTAGCAAAATCAATAACATTTCTTATAAAAGAAGGAAAGGTTGCATTTTTTTTTTATTTTAAATATTGTAAACACATTTGACACATTATCTTCAAAGGAACATAATATCAATTCAGTGCTACTTTGTTATCTGTGTATCTGGAAATAATGTAGAGCAGGAAAGTCAGTCCTGGGACCTTAATTTGCTGGTCCATAGGGACAAAGAAGGATGACGGGACCCTAAAAGTTGACATGTAAAGATAAAAGATCATCTGTGCCCCCTATTGATAACTGTGACTTTCTTATTTCTCAGGGTCTCTCTCACAGAGTGTCCAAGTATCCCAGATTCCTGTATTGACCACCATGGCGGGCAAGACGGTCACTTTACAATGTAACTACACTGTCAACAACATAGATGAAACATTGCCTGGCTGGTACAAGTGGTACAGACATAAGTTGGATGGGCCTGAGGTCTCTAATAACAATAAAGATTTTGCGGGCAGAGTCTCCAGAGTTAGTACAAATGATTTCATGTATAAGAGTTCAGCCAATATTACCCTGCACAGAGTGGATCCCACCGACACTGGGCTATACATCTGTCATGTTGAATTTCAACACAACTCAATGTCCGGATATGGGAATGGGACATTTCTTCGTGTGATAGGTGAGATTTTGACTTAGATTCTAATTGTACTAATTGTTTATATGTAGAATGTTTACATATGCCGTAGAGGTTGGGGTAAAAGAAAAACATGGAGGGCTCTACACACGTGAAAGCATTCAATATAAAATGTAATGTAGGTGGCAGAAACATGAGGTGAAGAGGCCGCTTGATATATAGATGTTATAGGGAGAGTTCTGTGAAATCAAACCATAATAGATAGTCTTGTTTGAATTAAATTGTGGCGTTAAGGAAGCAAGTGGCATGCTTCTCTGAATAGGTGAGTTTGCAGAGAACATTTGAATATCTGAAAACTAGGATAAAGTCTAATGAGGAGAGGTATGACATTCCAGTGGGGAATGCCATTGAGAAGGCAAATCATGGGCAGAGCAGAGAGGGCTATTTCAGTATATTGGGAGATAACAGCTGAGAGATACGGAGGAGCCGTGATGTCAAAAGCTTTGTAAGTAACACTTAGGATTTTGAATTTAATGTTTGACAAAATAGGGAACCAGTGTAGAGACTGGCAGATGGAAGCAGTAGATAATGAACTTTTGTTGAGGGGGAAATGTTCATGGATGGATAAGAGTCAGCTTTGGGAGAGATAATGATGGGGTGAGAGGTGCAAATCATCGGCTGAGCAGAGAGGGCAAGTTGGAGTGAGTTTGGAGACAGCAACTGATAAATAGGGAGGAGGAGCAGTGACATCAAAAGCTTTGCAAATTAGACTTAGGATATTTAAATTACTGTTTGATAAGATAGGTCTGGTAAAGGGAAGCAGTAGATGACGAACTTTGGTTGAGGTGGATGAGCGTAGCAGAATGTTTCGGGTGGACATTTTGGTCAATGGTGCAACATATTTGAAAGTTTTGCTTGATATAGCTTATGATCAAGTAGTAACGGTGTGTAATGTGGGACAGGAGAGTGACAGATACAAAATGGCAGAGATCACGGCAGTAAACTGATGGTGGCTGTGTGTCACCCTATAGGTTGTGTGCGAGAGCAGTTTGGTCTAGTATACAGTTGGTTCATAATAATGCTTAAATAAATGAGCTTTATTAAGGTGACAAGGTCGGAGGAAAGAAAAAAGTTATTACCAGAGCAAAGAGGGTGATTTGGGGAGTGTTTTGAGACTAAAGCAGAGATATAAGGAGGAACACTGTTGCTACAGGTTTTATATGTTAGGGTCAGATTTAAAAAAATATATTTTGCAGGCTATGGGAAACCAATCAGATGACTGACAGAGTGTGACATCTAGTAAATTAAACTAGTGGAACGTATTCATTATGGATTGAAGTGGAGACAGACAGGCGATGGAGCGGTTAAGAAGGAGCGAGATGCAGTAGTCTATATGATCAGAGAATGGATTAGAATTTAGTTGTGTCTTGTGTAAGATAGTGATGTATTTTGGAGATGTTTTCTAGGTGAAATTGACAAGATTTGATTATTGATTTATGTGAAAATGATAGAGATTGCAGGGTGCAGTAGAACCACAAGAAAGCAGGCCTAGGAGGTGGGAGTGATGATGGCATTGTCAACAGTGAGAGATATTTGAGGAGTGGAAATTGGAATAGAGGGTAATAGAGGGTTAGAAGATTAGGAGCTCCATGTTTTACATATTGAGTTTGCGTTGCCATCCAGACGGATATGCTAGAGGCAGTTGGCAGCTTGAGCTAGAAGAGAGGGGGGTAGATCTGGTGCTGAGAGGTAGATTTGACTCATTTGCATAGAGACAATACTGAAAATTAAAACATTAGCAGCCTTATTAAATTGTGATTCCGCCAATTGAATAGGGCACTATTTAAGCACATACTATTTTTTTACAGACATTTTAAGTTAGTGAAGATCTTGCTTTTGGATAGAAGTTCACTAACTAAAAACTTCTGTAAAAAAAATATGCTGTTTGCTTAAATAGAGCCCTATTCAATTGACCAAATCGCAATTTAATAAGGCTGTTGATTAGGGTACCAAGTAAGGATGTATAAATGGAGAAAAGGAGGTAACCTAGGACTGAACCTTGGGGTTCACTAACTGACAGAGGGTGAGGCAAAGAAGGAGACACTAAAAGTAGTTTTAATAACAAACCATGATAATGGACAAAACGTTTTTAGCATGCAAGACAAAAATGAACACTGCTTTACTATTTTTAATATTTTATATGCAAATATGTTATCAATGTGTGGCTCCATTTTGCTTTCTTTCATGCTCTTGCTGCAATTGCCACATGTGGACATCCCCTTTGTGTATCTCCTCCCACCTCAGAAAGTTGATCTACTGAAGCCAAAATAGTAAATTCTATAGCAGCATGACTGCATATTAAATAATATATTTGAGACTGTATTATTGCTTTTTTACATTCTAAAAACACATCATTTAAGGGTAATTCAGTGAAATAGTATTTTTTTTAAATATGGCCACAGTGGTCCTTTAAGACAAAACAAAGTATTTTGAGATACAAAAAATAAACAAATAAAATTAAATAAACACTGATTTGAAGCCACAGCTATAATCCAATTGGTTCAAATGACTTATGCAGAATTGGTGTCAGTCACTTTTATTTAAGGCTCTATGTACCCTGCTTTATTGCTTTCTAGTCATAGCCCCACATCACAGTATGGCAAACAAGCCATATGTAGATCTGATCTGAGCCATAGGCTGAGCGCCCTGATCTATACAATAACCTTTATGTTATTGGGAATGCCTTCTTGTGATTTGGTGTCCTTTCTCTTTCGTTTTTCAGAAAATAAACCAATTAGCATCTTTGCCATCTGTCTGATTGTTTTGGCTATGGCCCTCATAGTATTGATCTCAGTGGCAGTGTATCTGTGTTACACCAAAGAAGGTACGGTATCATTTGTTCACTATCTGGTGTTGGTTACTGTATATTTATATACCAAAATATTGCTAAGCTGTGACAATTCATGATTGTAGTGAGCTCTATATACATATTACAGGTATTTGATATATATACACCCTAGCTCAATTTGTTCACGTATATGTCCTTGGAAGGTTGGCAGTATGGTATCTGGGCTTGTATATGTTTTTCCCCTTTGTTTTTGCAGATGAGGATTTAGTAAGTGCTCATAGCCAACACATAACCTGCAGAAGTAGTTTATATCATTAAAATACATTTTTCTATTGTATTTAAAGATTATCTAAATAGCAGGTGGAAGGCAATTAAAAGTGAGAGCGAGTAACATTTGTCTTCCATTATTCTGTCCCCTTCCTGTTGGAGGATTGAGACAATTTAGATAGTTACACAGTTACATAGTAATTGAGGATGAAAAAATACCTTTTGTCCTTTAAATTGAACTTTTTTTGATCACCTCTAATTCTTGTAATATGTGGATTAATTGTTCATTGATGCAGAAAAAGGGAAACAGAAAATAAAACATTGAAACTTTGCCAGTTGTCTCAAAGGAAAAAATTCCTTCCTGGCCCCTGATACTGGCGATCGGATTCCTCCCTGGATCAATACTCCTTTCCTAGCGATCCAGGATAACCATTCATTTTCTTTTTATTCAAAAATATATCCAATCTCTTTTTAAAGTTATTTATTGAATCTGCTGTAACCACCTCCTTTGAGAATTGCACAGATTAACCACCCTTACTGTGAAGAACCCTTTTCTTTCTTTAAGGTGGAGTCTTTTTACTTCTAACCTCAAAGGATATCCTCTTGTCAGTTGAAAACCTCTTGGCACAAAAAGCTCCCTTGACAAATCTTTATACTGACCCTGGATATATTTATATAAGGTAATCATATCTCCTCTTAGACGCCTTTTTTCTAGAGAAAATAAGTTTAATTTTGTTAGTCTTTCTTCATAACTTAGCCCCTCCATTCCCTTTATTAGTTTTGTTGCCCTTTTCTGTACTTTTTCTATCTCTAAAATGTCTTCCAAAAGTATACTCCATATTCCAAATGAGGGCGTACTAGGGATTTGTATAGTGGCAGAATTACATTTGCTTCCCTGACTTCTATATCTTTCTTAATGCATGCTGATATCGCATTTGCCTTTGCAGCTGCTCCTTAGTATTGAGCACTGTTACCTAGGTGGTTGTTCACAAGCACTCATACATCCCTTTCTTTATCTGACACCCCAAGATTCACTCCATTAAGAATATACATTGCATGGCTATTTTTCCACTCCAAATGTATAACTTTACATTTATTTGTATTAAATCTCATTGCCAATTTCTCTAATTTGTGTAAATCCCTTTGGAGGGTAAGTACATCATTTTCTGATTTAATTATCTTGCACAACTTGTCATTCTAAACAGATTTTCTATAAATAATGAGATTTGTAAAAGGATAACAATGAGCTGATAACATAAGGAAGCTTAACTATGTAGTATAACTTGCAAAAGCTTAACATCTACCCATGCTGCCCTGTTGTTAAAAGCTGAATAGATGTTCATTTGAGTCCACTGGGACAATATGGAAGCAATTTTTGTAGGTATGGGCTTTGGACTGAACCTCCTGAATGCAAGAATCGTCCTATATTCCTGTCGCTCAGCATACGTGAAAGATATTAGTTTTAGAACTGGATTTTTTAATACCAAACATGGAACCAGGTAGGGGTGTCAACTATGCTTGTTAATTTTCATAATGTAGAAGGAACGACCATGCTGAAAAGTGTTTTATCTGGGTCAACTGGGATATTATGGAAGCAATGTTGGTGGGTATGGCCTTTGGACTGAACCTCTTGAATGCAAGAACAGTCCTATATTCCCGTCATTCAGCATATGAGAAAGTTATTATTTTTAGAAATGGATCTTTTAATACCAAACATGGAACCAGGTAGGGGTGTCCTCTATCCCTGCTAATATTCATAATGTAGATGGAACCATTAGTGGTCACTAAATGGAAATGCAGGAATATGTGAACTTCCAATAGATAAGATTTGTTGTAAAATCGCCTTATTTTCAGAGTGTGTTGTTAACTTAACTCTAAAATACTCTATTAATTACAATATATTTTAAACAGTTGCATTTGGATTGATAGGAGACAGAAAATCGGAGAGTATTAACAAGGAAATAATCCAACAGAGGAATTGCAAAGACCGGATCTATTACTAAACTAAAGTTTGTCTATGTTGGATCATTTTTTTTTTTTTACACAATTCAATTTTGCAACAAACTAATTGGAAACAAACAGAAAATATTTGGTTACGGCAATACAGTCTAGATGAGATTTTATGGCTGCAACAAATACCTACACCAAAAATCCAGAAAACTATACTAATTATAAATGATTAAGGCACTCATGAAAAATAATCCAAAAACTGGACATGCAAGTCACCAAAACTGCTTTATACCATCATGTAGAGGCTTGAAAATCAAATTGGAAAATTGTTCACATTTTTTAAATTGATATTGTTATTTGCGGTTACTGCTGGCATAGCCTTTTAAGTTGTCTGAAGGAACTCAGCTTCACCAATAAAGAAACTTATGTGAATACTTCAATCTTAAGCATGTGTTTTATTTGGTCCAGTTATAAATTAGCTGTTTCCGGCATTCACGTGTGAATGAAATGTCTACAATTCTAGAATGAGGAGTAAATACACTACAATGGAATCTGATGATCTCACACATCTCACTCAAACACAGCATCCATTATCCATAGAGAAATCTTAATGATCAATTCTCCAGTCTGCCCTACTTCTCCTTATTTATCAGCATGCATGGTCTTTTAATGTTTTTAGTCTTTTTGGAATGTTTTTCCAGCCCATGGATAACTTATTCCATATGTATAGGACTTGTTACATGATTAAACAAGAGTTATCCAATATCACCTTAAGGAGTATGTGCAGCAGTGCAAGAAAATTCCTTTCAAAGCATTTCCTTTAACCCCCTTCTTCACCAGATTGATCCCAACTTATTTGATAGAGTTTAATCCATTGATCATTTGTCCATGCAGAATATTGTTCATGCATAATTAATTCATTTATAACACGTCCCAAAACAATAATGAGGTTCATAGCTTTATGGATTACTCTACTTATTCTTTATCAAGGAGAAAAACTAAAGAATAAAGGTCAGATGCAGAAATTAATGTCAATCAGCAAGAGGTCAGGACAGCAGCAAAGGGTTGTTAATGAGGAGATCACATTAAATATAAATTTAGTGGGCTATGACTGATCACAAATAGATTTATTGCCATCATTTTAAATGTGCAACTAGCTAAGCAAACATAGATGAGTGTTTTGCTGGAACACTTTTCTCTTAATCTACTTCTGTGTAGCATTGGTTAAATGATCACTATAGTTCAAGAAAAACTGCATGTATGTAGCTAACAACATTAACTGTGTAAGTAGATGCTTATATACTATCTTTGCTGCAGTAATACATTTCACGATTTCCTTTTGGGTAAGAATATCTAAAGAACCCAAAAGAATAAGATGAGTTTTTTGGTTGCAGCAAAAAGAGTGCATTGTCATTTGAATTTGCTAGTGCATTTGGTCCTTTCCGAACCTGCAAGTCTAGGGAGCTCCAAACAGCCACTGGGTCTAGTTGAGGATTAAAGAACCACTGTGGTCCATTCAAGTTCCATACTTCCTGAAAATTATACAAAATGAATGAGAAATTGGGCACTACTGATATTTGAGACAAAGGGCTGTAGAAAATTCCAATTCATGACAACAAATAACTGCCCAACATAATACAGATTTTATTTATTTTTCCCCCTTAGCTACAAGAGATGACGAAGTGCAAAGCCAAGTAAACCAGGTAATAATATATATTTATTCACCCCTTACATATATATATTTATTCATCTATAAATACACACAAAATCATATATGTTGACGGGAGATATAAACTAATAGGCCCATCTAATCTGCCCTACTTAGCTACCAGAAATTTGAATTCGGACTTTAAATTCAGACTGCCCCTAGTCTCTGGAACTCCTTGCCTCGCTCCACCAGATATTCCTCTTGCCTCAAAACATTTAAAACCTCACTTAAAATGCATCTCTTTAAAGAAGCGTATCACCTTCCACCCTTACACACTTATCACCTCTCTCTCCCTCTTTTACCAGTCACTATACCTTAGATTGTAAGTCTGTGAGTTTCTATCCTAAGTACTTTGGGAATTCACCATGGAAATTGGATTCCTAGCTCAAAGACAGGGCCCTCCTTGCTCTGCTATATGTTAATCTGTATTTATCTTTGAACTTAATCTATGTACAGCGCTACGGAATATGTCGGTGCGCTATGAAATAAACTATAATAATAATATTAATAATAATAAAGAATCCAATCTTATTCTTGAAATACATTGATAATGATGATAATACTATTGGTAAAAATTAAATCCTATTATTTATCATCTATATATGCAACCATATGCAGTGCTGGCCATCTCCATCGTTGTTTTCTAATTATATATATATAGATTATTTTTACGTCTCTTCTTTATAAGCGTGTTACCCTCAATGAGTTAATTAACATATCATTTGTTTTTCTCTCAGCAGACAGAGAACACAGAAAGCGTTCCCTACAACATGATAAACAGTCAGTATTTATATAATAGGTGCCTTGAGCAAAGCTCTCAAGTAAACCATGAGATGCCTCTGTACAGTGAGATACCCTAGAGGACAGCTGGACACAGATGGACATTACCAGAAAGGATGAATTTGTGGAAATTCCTCCTACCAGCCAACGCCATCAATGTATTGAACGATTAAGGGATCCGGAAAGTTTCATATAAACACAAGTTGCTCTGCGTCACAACCTGCTCTTGGTTGGGATGAAAAAGGTCGCTAAGACCAATCCTACCCACAGAGTCCTTTATCCCAACACACAGGAGGCTAGCACAAGTTGCCAATTTTTCACACTGAGTTCCAGGACCAAGCTACAGGGTTTTAGGACATGTTATCGGGTACCAGGATAAGTTGCAGAAATTAATTTCTGCTAAAAAAGTAATAAATGCCTCCCTCTAAACACACCATACATACGTGTCCAAAACAGAGCATAAACTTTATTTCTCACAACACTTTTTTTTTTTTATAGTTTCTGCATCAATCACCAATGGGCCACTTCCCTTGGTAAACACAAGTTTGACACCTTTGAACTAACCCATGTGGGCCAGTTTGGTTTCCAAGGACGCAGCTACAGCGAGTCTACTTCCCCGCATAGGTGCCAAGGGGTCTATGGGCCCCAGCTATCAGCTACCCCGGGGCAGGATCTGGGCACAGTAGGGATTGATTAGGTGGTGGGACTGCTGAAGACAGTGTCTGGGTCTAACCCACATGGGGACTCAAAGAATTTAAGGGGGGCATGTTTAAATTATTGTGGGACTAGCTGTCCACTTTTCAGGGGACCCACTGGAGGCCAATGGAGTTGGTTAGTGGGCTTGGGGCACCTCATAAGCGGGGAGGGAATAGCGGTTAGGCCCGGTGACTTCAGTGGCATTTGGCGGTTGGGATTATCCACTCATAAGCCTTTCTCCCCACAAATAGCGATACCATTATTGAGTGAGAGGTGAGTCAGCTAGAGGGGTTGGAGCAGCTCCAGGGTGTACCCACTTACAGGTGCCGAATCTGGCTTCCTTAACAATTTTAGCAATTCAAGCACCCTATAAGATTGAATAGTAGTTATGAAAAATGGCTAAGGTCAAGTATTTCCTAATTTGTGGATTGCCACAAGACAAAGGATCAAAAGAGTATCACTTACAAAGCATTTGATCTTTGTTTATTGAAACAATTTGACAGCCTTGTTAAGAACATTTGGTGACTTAATCAGCCTAGTGGCTCAAAATGTCTCAAAGACGCGCAAAACCCTAGCCTGGCCCTGGAACTGGGAGTGAACTGGGTATCTAACCCCAAAATATTTGTATTGGCCCAATGTAATGAAAAAATTACCCAGAGCTGCCTATGTTCAAATGACCTGGTGAAAAGGAGTCTCAGGGGAATAGAGCATACGACTGGGGCTTGGAGAAAACACATTATACCATAATCCAATTCCACAAGTGACATAGAGCCTCATTCAATTGAGCAATTGTAAGATACAGGAGCTCGTAATGGAACCCGTAAGCTAATTTGCTATTCAATTGGCGTCTTTTTGCGAGCTGCAAACGGTCTAGGTGCTTGAAATCATTGGGGTTGTTACAACCGTAACTTAAGCCCCAACTTTCCCATCTGCAAGAGTTATGATCGATAACATTGCTATTCAATTCCCCAAGCCCGCAAATGTTTTCACACATGGAAACCGCAAATGTAGAAGAAAATCCTACGGGTACCAGATGGGACCCGCAAAGGGGTTAAAGACATGTCCGTAGAACTGTAAATGCAAATAAAAAAATCAATACTGCTCTGTAAATGATGGGGAAAGCGATGAACTACATTAAAAATGAATAGGACAACAGTCTCAAGTTCGCAAATTGCCAATCAAAAATAGTTTGTTTTAGCTTTCATTTTGGGATTACATCGATCTCAGGAATCAATGAATTAATAGATATCACACCACCCACATGGACTAGAACAGTATCAGCATTCATTTTTATTATTTTGTGTCTTGCGAGTCTGATCGCATATTGGACCTCTAAACGCTAATTGCTTGACATGTAACCTTCATGTTTTACTGCCCTAATGATGATGGTTTCATTTCCTATTGGCTGTTTCGAAATGGGTGGCTACGGCCTTGCTTAATTGGTCATGTTCCCCCCTGAACTGCTATGTACGAGTGCATAGTTTACAGTTTTGGCCTGTAACTTGCGCGCTTGTCCAATTGAATAGCAGCATTATTGTAGCAGAGTGAGAGGCCACAGCAAGCCTGTATACTGCGAGATGCGGGCTTCTAATTGAATGAGGCTCATAGGGCCTCATTCAATTTCGATTTGGCCAATTGAATGGGGCTCTATATAAGCACAGAGCATATTTTTTACAGAAGTTTTTAGTTAGTGAAGACCTTGCATTTGGATAGAAGTTCACTAACTAAAAACAAATATGCTCTGTGCTTATATAGAGCCCTATTCAACTGGCCAAATTGCAATTGAATGAGGCCCAAAGTCTTTTGAAATCCTCTTATGGCCGTTATAATAGCCTTTGGGTCAGGTGGTCACATGACTAGTGTCCATCCTAGTCTAGTTGCCATTTTAAAAAAAAAATCCCTTAGTCCAAGGGGTCATGACACTGTTATATGAAAATGTTTACTCATACAGGTGCAATTATGCGTGTAAAAGTTTTAGGACTTGTTTTTTTGCTACACGACCTCTGTATATTAGGTGATGCGAGCTGCTGAAAAGCACAGAAAGGGGAATGTAACGGTCACAGCTTAGTGTTTGCGTGTGTAGCCTCGTTTTCCTCGGCGGCCATTTTTTCTGTCGCTTACCACATTTTTTAGTGTGTAAACTCTTTTATTTTGAGTGAAATCAAGGTGTAAGTTGTTTTTTTTTGAGGTCCTGGATGCTCCCTGTTGCTGTAGGTAAGTTTTTTATGTATGTGCTGTGTGTATGTATTGTGTTTTGAATTTTGTAATGTTCGCGAGTTGCGTCCGAGTGTTGCGAGGTCGTAATGTGTGTTAACGTGTGTCGTATGTTGTTTGCGTTGCGAGGAAAAGTTTGCGAGGGTTGTAATTGGTGTGTCGTGTTGTTTGCGTTGCGACGTAAAGTTTGCGAGGGTCGCAGTTGCTGGCATGGAGCGCCTTCGGCTTCGCGAGGGCCGCGGCTCGGTATGCGAGCCCGCAAGCGTTAGCAACAACTCGCATGCTCACAACTATATGTGTGATTACAAAATAATATTCTAAAACTAAAGAACCCCTGCTGGTACAGCCATAAAATGAGTAAAAGTATTAAATTATATCTATACATATATACACAGATAAACTATGAATGCGCTTTAATAAGACAGAATATACATTTTTGGTGGAGCTTGCCCTTTAAAGGATAACTGAAGAAAAACCTGCCATGTTTGTGAAGTATTTAACAAAATGACCACATTCATAGCCATGCAAATTGGAGAAATTGCTTGAGTGGTGGGCACTTCCATCTTGAATGACCAGTCTGCTTGTGGCCTGGTGTGTGTTGACCGACTTGGGGCCTCATTAAATTACGATTTGGCCAATTGAATAGGGCTCTATATAAGCACAGAGCATATTTTTTTTACAGAAGTTTTTAGTTAGTGAACTTTTATCCTCAAGCAAGGTCTTCACTAACTAAAAAACTTATGTAAAAAAAAAAAAAAAAAAAGATGCTTTGTGCTTATAATGTTCCTTTGCTAACCATTAAGGTGACAATGCACCAAGGTTCCTCATTTAAGAAGCAGATTTCAATACAATAGTTAAAAATCAAAAGGGTGTATTTAATTTTTTCTTTCAAATACATAATATTGACTTTTTAAGGGATGCCTATTTACATTGTGTACAAACAAAATTATTATTTGAAGCTTCTGGGGAAATGTACTTTATAGAGAAATTTGTTTGGTAATTATTTCTGATTTATAAATGTTCCAACTCTGTTTATGGCCCGTTCAACACTATTTGTGTAACTGGATGATGGATGCGAGCATCACCCAACAATGCACACTGGAAATTAATGGAATTAAAATTATTGTAAACAGATCAGTTAGACAAAATCTTACAGGGGACAGAATAGCATAACCTGTAGAAAAGTGGTACACCCAATGAAATCCAAGCAAAATTTACATAAAACTCAATGTGGCCAATCATAGGCAGCTACAACAATGTATCAGTTTACTTTTCACTGGCTGAGACAAAGCTGCAGCCAAGATACTGATTAGCTAGGGAACAACTCCGCACATCTCATTAGCTAGGACTACATAGGTTCCTCGGGGGTGGAGCTCACACAAGTAATTTCAAATGTACTTTGAATTATAAATATACAGAATTATTAGATATGAGACGCCTAAAGTTAAGCACATTATATTGCACAAACTTCCATATACCTTTAAGTAATTTATGTGTTAAGAGTTCCCTGGTGGTCCAGTGGTTAGGATGCAGTGCTTTCACCGCTACGTTCGATTCCAGTCAGGCAACCAAGAGGTCACACCACCCTGAAGCCATGCAGGGTTGGGCCTGGTCAGCACTTGGATATGAGACCACCTAGGAATACCATGAGATGTATGCTGTGGCCCACTGGAGAAGGAACTGGCAACCAACTCCAGCATCTCTGTCATGGAAACCAAATGAGTCCTCACGACTATTGACATAAAGATGTGCTTGGTGTGTTATGGTCCATAAGGTCATCAGAATGCAGCCTAGCAAACAGCAGTAGTTAACTCTTAAATCTTTGTAACTATAGACCTCTCTCTGAATAGACCTTCAAGCCACAGCTGATGCATTAGGTACTTAGTGATCGGTTCATGCTTACTCTCTTTCACACACTATATCTCACACCTTTCAGCCAAATAAGGGCATCAACATCATCTTCAGAGTGAGTGGTTACAGAGAAATTCTTGTATTTTCAAAGAATCTATTTTTAAGTCACATTGAAAAAAACTGCATTGGCTAAAACAAAAAAAATTATACATCAAAAAAAAAAATGAACAGAGGAAAAACAATTTGTATACAGTTAATATAAAAAAAATGGCAGTATAAAGTTAAATAACTAAAAACGTCAAATCATCTGATAAATAAATATAGCTTTCATGGAGTGATGATGGGTAACAGCTGGTCCTAAAATGGGGATTCAAACCTACAACAATGGACCTCCAAAATTCGCTATCATGACATGTTTTAAATATTAATTAACCAAATGGGGTGGGTGATAAGCAGGAAGTACATGCCCAGTTGTTTAAATCAGTAGAACACCAGAAACAAAGTGTTATAGCTATATATTGGTTACCAACTGGGCATGCAATTATCATCCGTCAATTGGAGAGTTAATCACAATAAATAAAGTTAATAGCAGAGAGTGAGGATCTTTTCAGGCAATTAGATGCTCCATGGTCTGTTGAGTACTAATAGCCTCACCTGTATTCACACAATGTAAAGTATAAATTATGGTCTGTCTGCGGGTGTATGAGGAAATGGTTGTGATTCACTGCTCTAGGGAAACTAATTCTTCCCCATGCTCAAATAATATTAAAATACATAAATATATAAAAGAAATGTATATGGTGGATTGGTTCGTTGTTGTACTCTGAGTTTCCAGCTAGGCAGCAATAAGGGGAGTATTTGGAGTATTAAGGGTGATACATTTAATATGGCTGCAAGAGCTAAAAACTAGAAAACTCAATTTATTAAATATAGGATGACAATTACCGAGCTAATTATAAACTAAATCAGGGAGTCCTTTATTTTATCCGTACTTAGAACAATTATATTGAATTTAAAAAGGCGCAGTTTCCACCAAAGAAATTATAGCTTATTTCTGGTATTTTTCCCCAAAATGCAACATACTTCGTACCAACTCCTGATCCCTGTAGTTTGAGACTTACGAACAAGGCCAGGTTTGTGCTGCCAGTGACTATGCCATGACTAGGAGATTATTGGTGGGGTTGTTGTTTAGGTTCTGGAGACTATAACCTTAAAAATATTTGTAAAAATTAAATAGTAAGAACTGTTGCAGAGTTGATGGATTTCATTTTCATGGATTCCTCTAGTATGCTATAATAACTTGTTTTAGCACATTCAAATTCCACAAATAGAAACACGTTCACAAAATTCATCGATCTGTACTGGTTTGGTATCAGAACAAAAAGCAATTTTGGTATAAATTCAGAGGTGGAGAGCCATACATAGGCCTGGATTTGAGGAAATGTCTTTCTGTGCACAAGAGAGTCAAGCAGGATGAATGAAGAAGCGATAGTCTGGTCTGTATAAAAGCAGGGATATCCTCAAATCTTGACCTGTGTGACTCTCCAGGAGAAAATTTGCCAAATCCTGGTATAGCACAGAATCCCATAGCTTACCCATCAGGTGTCCCAGGTAGATGACATCACACGCCTGATAAAACTGCTAACGCAGAGACACATATTAGGAGGTGCTCCTGGAACTAGTCAACACCTGTTGTTGTCCTCTCCCTATTCCACCATTGACTTTAAAAATTGAGAGATTGGCATCTCTGAGATAGGGCCTCAAGGTAGGTCATCACAGGGCCAATCTACCTCCCCTTACCCTTCCTAAATAGCATGGTGGTCACTTGCTATTCCTAACTTCCCCTATTCAGTCCCTGCTAATCCCATCACCAGAGACAGGAAATGTGAACAATGAATTTGCTGTGGACAGCAAATTCAAATAGCATAAGTGAGCTAACAAGCTTATAAGGGAACTTTGAAAGTGTTTACGTTTGTGATGAACTACTAGCTCCACCTGTGATAGAATTAATGCCCGCACCCCTCAGGTTGGACAATAAGGGCTGATTGAGTCAATTGATTAAGAGTAATTTACTGATCTCAGCATATGACATCTTTCTCGGGCCATCCAATCCAGAGGATGGGTGAGCATGGGACTGTGACGAGGTTCTTACTGAGTCTCCTATACGTTCATCTGATAAACAAGAACAGATCAACATCTTTGTAACTGTATTTCAATTTGCTTAATTGTAATTGAATAAAATAAGGTTTTATAGCATGTTAAGCTTAGAGGAGCCTCCATTTTTGTGTTTTAGATCCAGATTAAAACTTGTGTTTTTGTAAAAAGACTGGCCACAATTCCGGGTTGTTCAGAAAAATCGTTAATTATAAGTGTGGTTCTGACGGACTTTATAATTTAAATGAATTGTATTTACGTCTCATCTTAGAGCACATACAGATTCTCTTGCCGATATAATATATAGTCCATAGTGGCGCTGCACCCTCATATACACAGAATAAGCAGGTAAACATATACAAGAATGTAAACATCTCCCTGCTAGACCACACGGACTAAGGCTCAGAAGATGGATGTCTGCAGCTCTCTCTTAAACATCCCTTCAAAGTTGAGCTCTTTGGACATAAGTTCTTCTTCCACATCGTCCAGTGCCCATTGATGGTCAGTCAACTCTAAGGCTTCCCATTCCGTCTGGGGAGAGGAAGAATTGAAATCAATGGTCAGAAATGAAGTACAGTAGTATGACTAAGAGAGGCAATTAGCAATTATAGTTGCAAGCCGCGTGTGTTCGAGTACGTGAAGCAGAAGTTGTCAAACAGCAACAGCGCCAATGATTTAAAATCCCTCACTCCTGCTCCAAACGATCAGAAACTGCAGTTCCCCTCAGACTAGATGGAAACTTTATATACACAAATCTCCAAATAAAAATCATGGCCGATAATGTTTTACGTAATTCAAACATGCCTTTAATTAAGATGTATAAAATGGTCACTTGCACCAGCACACTTAAAGGCATATCTAAGTTTCCTGGATCATAAATGCATCTAATAGAGGAGAATCAGTGGTGTATAAAAAAAAATACCACAATAAACATTTAAACACTTACCTTGAAGTTAGCAAAATATCTTGTAATTTCTGACAGTCAAAAATCAGAGTAAACACCGCCTTGAAACCCAGGCTAAATTATCATAACATTCTTAATTTGTTTTGGCCAATCAGGAGGCGGCTCTGGCAGCCGATAAGTTTTTATCAAGCTCTGGGATTACGGTTTGTGCGGCAAAGCAGCCTGGGATATGTAGTGTGGCACATGTTAGGTGGTGCTATGTATTTTTATAAAGGAGTCTCTCTGTGCAGCACATTCACTCTTGACTACCATCCCTGCAGGTTGTCAGTTCCCTGCCTCAACTACTACTGGTGTTTTTTATCTCTCTCTTCTCTCTCTCCCAGTCTTTCCCTTCTTAATAAAATAAAATACCTTGAAGTATATAGATACACAGGGATATTATAAACATAGTAACATACAGGAACCTTCCAAATCCCATTAAAGGATAAACTCCAGAGTTTAGAGTAGAATTATATTCATATATAAATAGTAAATATTCCCACGAAAAATCTCATTACCTTAAAAGCCTTGTTCGTGTCTGCGGGCATCGCCATCGCTGCGCCGGTCATCTGCTCCTGCATCACTCGTGACTGGTCAGCAGCTGAAAACACAACACAAAGATTACGCGTTGTAATAACATGCAATGTGAGCACAAACAAAGTCTGGGATAATACAATTTGCATTGATGTGTAAAGGCTGTGTATTCAAATCTAACATAATACACCTTAAGGGGACAGCTGCCACCTGAAATCCAGTGATATTATATGTATATAATCATTTTGTAGTGCCGCCATCATGGTGAAAAAAAGTCCCAGTATTTGCAAAATGAAAAGTAAACATACAATTAAATAAAACTCTAATTAGTCATTATTATACATGTAATTGTGTGGAAGTGTTCAATAACAGAGCTTGAAAGTTGGGAAATTTAAGAATAAAATAACCCATGAAAGGACCTGCCTTTCTCTAACTCTTTATCTAGGGGGATAAGTTAACTTTTATAGTGGGGGTGATGAAGAAGAGCATGCCCAGTTACATAAATAATATTAGAGAGAGTGACTTGTCGCAAGTGCGATAATTAATTATGCTTAATACAAAGCCAGGGAAGAGAGGTTCTTTATAAATAATTAAACGCTTATTTTTTTTTTATTTTTTTTTTAAAACAGCTGAATTCCAAGCCTTCTTTACTATTATTCAACATATTATTCACCAGATCCAGCCTCTATTCATGCTACTTTCATATATATAATCCTACTAGAACTAGAGAGCCTCCTTTTCTCCTACTCTCTTGATCCTTAGTGCCTCCTCTCAAATTACTCACCGACTCTAGAATACCTGAATACTCACAGCATCCAATAGACAATACAAGGTCCGTTTCGCTAATTAAACTCAGTGCATTCTGGGTGACTCCTCCATCACTACAGACCCCGTTCTAGCAGCTGCCTTGCTCTGCATGAATCATCTTGCACCACTGGCTGTGAAGGGGTTAGTTAATAATCTAGAATCTGATAACACCTACGCAAACCTATTTAAAGCTACCAAAGGAAAGGCCAAACCACACGGCCACAGGGTCTGACCTGAAAGTGAAACTCTGAGGAGGAAGAAGTGTTAAGTTATTACCGTTGTCTTGGCCCAGGATCAGAGAGTAGATACTCCTTAGCCCAAATACATTCAAGAAATACCATGAAGCAGAGCTCACCCTGTCAAGAAAATAAACAATATTTAATTTTTATTTCATGAACATGAGGTGCTGTATATTTTATTGTGTGATAATTCCTGTGAAGTTACTCACATTGTTTATCCGGAAGCAGTTTAATTATTAATTTGTTTTGACTTCTCTCCCCTATACCTGTGCTGTGTGACCGTGTCGCTCAACTGATCTCAATGTTTTCCCCCAAACACAATAGTTAAACCTGAATCCTAAATAATTAACATGACTTTGATGGCTCCCAGACAAACAATGAGTCAAATTAGGCTATATACACATAAACATTAATTTATAAATGTCACAATACTTTGAGATAATTTGAAGGAACACTATAGTGGTTATGCACATCATAGTCCTTTAAAAGTATAAGTTGCATGTTTAAAATTGTATATATCTACATATACTTTTTAATTTTTGTATGAAACAAAGGCAGTTTCGGCAAACGTTGGCACCTCATATTTGGGCAACAGGGCACTACATCAGTATTTTAACAACTGAATGTAATTTAAAAAGAAAGAAATTTAAATAATTAAATAAATATGGTTACCTAACATTGAAGTTTGCTTTTTTTTTTTTTTTTGTAACAACTTTTCATTAACAAAATACTTGAGCCTGTGGGCGGATCAGCAAGGCTGACTGAATTTAAATACTTCAGTGTCAGTTTATTATAGGAAAACATGATATTTAAAAAAAAATAATAATAATAATAATAATAATAATACTCAATTGACAAAAACATCTGTTATTACCTACAGTTTTAAATGATTCCATATTTGGAACCTCCACTGTGTCACTTTAATAATTAAAGTGATATTATTAGGAATATTTAAAATCTGGATAAAAGGAATAAATAAATAAAATAAATAAATAAATAATAATAATAAAAAAAAAAAATGCATTGCACGGAAATTATCTGGGGATATTTAGCAGTGTTTTGTTTCTTACCAGGAGGCGTCCAGGGACAGGAGTTCGATTCCCTGCTGCAGCATCGGTTTGAAGCGCAGTGTTAAGGGAAATGGGACTTTAGCTAAAAGTAAAAATAGAAAGAAAAAATAAATAAAAATAATGACATTTTGCGACTTCTCCCTCCCAAATAAATACCATGAAGCAGAGCTCACCCTCTCAAGAAAATAAAGAATATTTAATTTTCAATTCATGAAAATTAGGTGCTGTATATGATTTCATTGTGGGATATAATTCCTGTGAAGTTACTCACATTGTTTATCCGGAAGCAATTTCACTATTCATTAGTTTTGACTTCTCTCCCCTATACCTGTGCTGTGTGACCATGCAGCCCAACTGATCTCAGTGTTTTTCCAAACATTTTTTTAAACACTTGAATAATTAAGTAAACTTCAATGGCTCCCATGCAAACAATACGAGAGGAGAGTGGTGGAGACAGACCCAATACATCAGCCATATGATCTAATCTTAAAAACTATTTTATCTACAGATGATGGTTTATAATATAATCTCATATTTCTTAAGCTAACAAATGGTGATCTACATACAGCCTTTTACCTGGATCTGACCCATTATGATTTGTTTCCTTCCCTCTTCCCATCCAACCGCACTCCAAATGCTGCTGTCCCTCCCTCAAATATGTAAAATAATAAATCCATGATCCTGATGGAGGCTCTTTGTTTGAAAGGTTTATATAGGAGAGTAGAGTCTGTATTTATTGCTGCAGCTTTTAAACATTTCCAAGGAGAGTTGGTTGGTGTCAAATTAAAGGAGATCCAATTATCTTCAAGATGAAACAAAGTTAATATTTATTCTTTTTGAATGCGTCACTTTTTCCTCAAGAAGAGTTGAATGGCCAACTCTGCCTGAAAAAAGGACTAAAATAAAATATGTCTGACCACTAATGCTCAGTAAAGGGTGTGTAGCTACGGTGGCTTATGCACTGTCACTAGGCAGGGACTAGGGGGCACCTGCAAACATGTCACAATACACCTGTTACCTCCGTGAATACAGTGGGAAAAGAGATAATGATGTCACTGGGCAGGGTCAGTGACATCATAGCCTAGTTTGCTTCCCTTCACAATGATGGTCCAGCCCCGAGGTAGAGCTGGCCACGCCCCCCTGACAAGGAAGGGAAGTGGAGAAAAGCAGCTCTGCTTAATGAGAAATAGACAAATTAAAAAGTAAGAAGAAATATTAACCTATTTAAAGCCCCATACTGTTTTTAACAGTCTCTGTCCAGCTTTCCTTTAAAAATCATTAGAGTGCTCCTTTAATGTGGAAGAAGTGGAAGCAGTGATAGATTCTATTTTCTTGGGCTCCAAGATCTCTGCAGATGGTGACTGACTGTAGACATAAAATTAAAAGACGTTAGCTTCTGGGGAGGAAAGCTGTGGCAAGTCTGGACTATCAAAAAAAGGTTCACAGAACTATGGTATTCCCAGTAGCAACAAACGTATGTGACAGCTGAACCATGAAGTCTGAGTGCTGGAGAATTGAAGCCTTTGAACTGTGGTGTTGGAGAAAACTGCTTAGAGTACCTTGGGCTGCAAGAAGATCAATTCATGTAATACTACAGGAAATTAAAGACAAACTGATAACTGGAAGGTTTGATCATCAGGATGAAGCTCAAATATTTTGGCCATATCTGAGAAGACAAGATTCCCTAGAGAAGGGAATGGTGGGAAAGATTGAAGGGACACGAAGAAGAAGGTGACAAAGGCAGAAATGGATAGATGAAGCTGTACGCTATACCATGTTCAGACAAATCTCAGTCCACTGAGAAGGAACTGGCAACCCACTCCAGTATCATTGCCAAGATAACCTTATGGATAAGCACAACTAGAAACAAGATGTGCCTGTGGGCCGAGATCCATAGGAATATCAGGGTTGCTGTACAATCCCATAGAACATGTAATGAATTGGCCTTACAAGATGGACATTTTGGCCAGGTATGAAGTGTTCATTCTGGCTAATGATGGGAAGACACAGCATATATGTAGCAACCTATAATGGGAACTTAGATTTAGGATTTAATCTCAGAGATCTTGTGGAAATGTCTCACTTACTGGTAACAAATCCAGAGAAGGTCATATTGATCCAACCGCCAATGAGGATCATGGGAAGAACGTTGGTCACGTTCCCTTTCATCATGTCCGTTAGCATTGTGGGGTCTGAAATAAGCAGAAGACAACATTCAGAAAACAGATACATTCATAAAGTTATGATCTCCCTACGTAATGGCTAACTGAGCAGAGGATTATGGGTAGTGAAGTGACATCCTTTGATGTGTACGTGGTTTGCTCTCAGGCAGTCTTTAGGACATAGTGTAAGATGAGGGTACAATAACAGAAACCACTCACATACTGCTGTTTCATCTGTGTGAGGCTGCTTCTGGCAACTGTGCAATGAGACTGGGGAGAGTCCTCAGACCAGACAGTAGGTATCTTATTGGGGGTGCATTCTCAAAGAGTGCATGAGATCTGTTTTCCCACAGTGCTTCCACTATTGCTAAGGACTCTGGGTAGTGACATGCAAATGAGTCTCATAATAATAATATGGAATCCATTTACGTGTAAGTGCCCTACTCTTAGGCAGTAGGTCACATGCACGTAAATGGATGCCATATTATTATGAGACTCATTGGCATGTCACTACCCAGAATCCTTAGAGGCAAAAGATGGATTTGTTTACAGGGCTGAAAACATTGGCTAGACTGTAGCTTTCACTGTAATGGGGGTTCATCTATTTGAGATTGGTTCTGGCAACTGTGAAATGAGTCTGGGGAAGAGTCCTCAGACCAGATAGCAAGTATGTTATGTGGGTAGAAAAGTGTTTTTTAATCATTTATACAGTGGACAGTTTTTCTACCCACAATAACATTCAACCTGGGCCAAGGACTCTCCGGTCTCATTTCACAGATGCCATTTACAGGGAAAAATTGCAGTCTGGAGAGGGTTTCTGACCCTGTACCCAAATAAAATGCATTTGCCCCTAAGGATTCTGGGTAGTCACATGCACATGAGTCTCATAATAATAATATGGGATCCATTTACATGTATGTGTCCTGCTGCCTGAGAGAGGTGCACATACACGTAAATGGATCCCATATTAATTTGAGACTAATTTACAAGTCCTACCCAGAGTCCTTAGCGACAATGGTAGCACTGTGGGAAAACAGGTCCCCAAGTCTCTTTGGGATATGTAAATGCTTCTCACCTTCTTTATTGTGTATACAGTAGAGGGTCTTTCGCTTTTCTACCCACATAACATACTGTCTGGTCTGTGGACTCTCCCCAGTCTCACGTCATAGTTGAAAGAATCAACCTCATACTAATGAGACCCATATGTGGTCAAAACAGCTGTATGTTCATGGGTATCTGGCACTATACCCTAATCCAAGGTTATGTTCTGAAGGCTACATGAGAGCAGAACATGTACATCTAAAAGCATCCCACATGTAATAGACTAGAGAATCATTTGTATGTCATTACCCAGAATCCTTAGCATGAAATGGAAAAATGGCCGCTAAAAAATTCTGTAGGAACAGACCAAAAAAAGTATTTTGTCCTGTTTGAGACATGTAGATATACTCAGAATTTCTTTCTTACTGTATTTACAGAGGACACTTTTTAAAATCACCTTTGACCCACCACCTCATACTTATTGTCTGGACAAAGAAATTAGTCAAGAGATACAGCCATAAGTTCTAGGTACCTGTCATGGGGGACGGTGGAACCACTTTCCTCTTGGTCTTTTTAAAAAATCCATCCTCGGAATTATTGAAGAAGAACTTCCTCATTAAGAAGGACTGAAAATACAAAGATGTGGGGTCAAGAGAAAGGAAGGTCAAGGAGACTGTACATTCAGTAGTATGAACATCTCAGAAGAAAAGGGTAACGGACTGAGGCGCTGGGTCCTCCTATTCTAAATGCTATAATTTTTTGGGAACCATTGTCAAAAGAGATTTAGCATTGTATTGTCCAGACTTGAAAATCTGAACATGTTTAAGAGAAGCATGTAGTAATATTATAATACAATATAATTTATATAATAATAATAATAATAATATTAATAATGATGATAACACATATTTGTGCAATACCCCCCACTTTATAGGTTACTGAATGAGACAAATTTTACAAAGTGACCAGAGAAAACGATTGGAATGACTGGAGACTACTGATTGCGGAGACTAATGTCACCTTAAATATTTGCTGTTTATTTTTTCAGTCGTGTCCAACTCTACATGACCATATGGACATAGAACGCCAGGCAAATGTATTGTTATGTCTCTGGTTGTGCTTATCCATATGGTTTTCTTGGCAAAGATACTGAAGTGGGTGCCAGTTCCTTCTCCAGTCGGCAGTGATTTATCTGACCTCTCTTATGACCTGCTCATCTTGGGTGACCCTACATGGTATATCGCACAGCTTAATTGGAGTACACAAACCCCTTCACCACAACAAAGTAACGATCCATAAGGGGGTCACCCTAATACTGCTTCTTAATGGAGTGTGATTCACATACCTGTTTTGGAATGTATTTGCCATTTTCTCTGAGAACTCGGCTTCTGATAAGGACCTGACTGGGTAAAGAAAAAATAAATAAAGTATTTTTATTCCAAATATAACAGAAATCCATAGAATAGGTACAAACCACGAGCTCTGATGTGGAAGGCATGCAAGGGACATAAAGTAATAACTAAATATGTGAATTCTACAGTTTTTCCAAATTATTTGCAAGCCTCTATTAGATGTTGCATACCGATTTTTTCAAATTCCAAGTTCCATTAAAAGCCCCTGCAAAAATTCAGGCTTTCCCAAAAGATGCTTTATGCCCATGGCTTACACAACTGCTGATATTGTTAGTTTGATACATAAGTCTCACACAAGTGCCTTTAACTTGAAGTGCGGTGCTCCTTTAAATACTTTCCCAGGACCCTTACCTGTCTGAGACCTGCTCCTGGGTGAGCTTCTTGTCGCTCTGCAGTAAGATGCTGACGTAATGTCGGATCATCCCCACGAAGAACGTGATGAACACGATCGGGAGGACCACCCACAGACGGATGTGGGAATCCAGCAGCAGCTCCGGCTCCGTCATGGCGGCTACAGGCTGTGGGCAGAGGCACCAGTGGGGTTATATAGACATCAGGCTCAGTGCAAACGAATATTATTTACAAGATTTTATTATTACTATTTCTAAAAATAATTCTTGTTATATATATATATATATATATATATATATATACACATATATATATATATATATATATATATATATATATATATATATAAAATGTACATAATAATATTATAATTCATACAATATTATTATTCATATAATATTATTATAAGTCATCTTATTATTCATCATTTTAGATTATTAAGATATCATTATTATATTAAGATATTATTATAATCTCTAAATCATTATTCATATATTATTATAATGCATACACTTATTAATATCATTCACATAATATTATTCATGTTAGACAGTAAGCAGTGACATGCTGTATGTAAGAAGCTGCAAGAACTATCCTGTCATAATCATTACATATAATAAATGATAACAACACACTGTTGGTAATTAATGTAAAAAAGCAACTGTGCAAATGTGCCAACCCTACTGGGCATGGCATGGGGGGCTTGTTGTCCCACAGCACAATACCAGGAGAGGGGGAGTTTCCTTAGGTGCAGGTCAAAGGTGACCAAGATGGCACCATGTCAGAGCGAGGATCCAGACACAGTTACTCTCTGGGTCTCCTATAAAGAAGTAATTATTTTGAAAACTAAATTTAGGATCACATTAATTAAATTATTTACTAAAATAAAAAGTAAATGTCCATTTAAATCCCTTTATAAGAAGGCTGCTCCACTTTATTTACTAACCCTCTTCTCGTGCATCCCCATGATTTTGGTTTAACACTGGCTAGGATTTAGGTTTAACACTGTGTAAATACAGGTATTAGAGGCCTCATAACCCGGCAGCATGGTTTCTACATCCTATATTTTTATCTTAATATTTAGGGAATACAACGACCTTAGGTATTGTCTTAATGCTAGACTAGTAAGGATGCTGGCATTTAAAGGGCCAGTAGCCTCAGGACAGCCCAGCCCTTTTATTCCCTACTTGCAGCCTCGATTATAGGTACTGGACAGAACCCTGATGGGTGCTTGGCTTTGTCTCCCTAGGCCTGTAACCCACAAACGGCACAGCGACCATCACTCACCTCTTACACCGGCACAAACACCACTTCCAGCTCCTCCTCAGCCCCCCAATAGGGCTCAAACGATTCTGTCGCCTCATTGGACGACTGCGCCCTGTCTGAAGACTGCGATTGGCTCTGATGTCTGTTAATCAACGCGATCCTATAATAAACTATATTCCGTTGTTCTGATCAGCCAATCACACGCCGCCTGGCAGAGAAGAGGCGGGTTTATCCATACAACGCTCCCAGGCCTGGTACCGGCTGTTACCATGACAACAAGTCTTTTGACGATTCTTACAAGGCGGCCATCTTTGTTTTTGGCAAGAATATGGCCATTGTTATTATTTAGTACTATATTTAATTATAACAATTATGTGTTTAATTAAACAATTAGGTATTTAATTCTATAATTTAAAAATTGTAAACAAATGAACACAAATGTTTGCGATATAAAAAAGCAAAGGCACTGAAAATACTTCAAGCCAATGAGATACAACCTTGTTTGTAATGGCGTTAAATTGCAATGCGCCATCTAGTGATGATTTATCGGCATTATTACCTAAAGGACCACTGTGGTCACATTTAAAATACAAAATCTTTTGAAGAATTATACATGAAAATAGGCGACATGTTTTTAGCATGTAATGCAATAATACATAATATTATTATTATTATTATTATTATTATTATTATTATTATTTAATATCTAAATATGTGGTCTGGAATCTACCATGTTTCTTTTTGCTGATCAACGTACAGAGGTTGGAGGAAACGGATGCGTAAGACATTTCAAAACGGGAATGCGGCATCTAAAGTTGCCAGCGCTTTCATCATGAGTAATTGAGTGCTCATTAGTATACAGATGCACTCCTGAGCTTATGTTTTCTAAAAATAACTTCTCCATTATCAACATTTATTGTTCAAAAGGGGGGTGGTTTCATTGCTGTAGTGCCCCACAAAAACTATTTTTTTTTTATTTCCTATTTTAAATTCTCAATGTCTCTGCCCCCAATATAATTAAAATGATATATATATATATATATATATATATATATATATATATATATAATTTTAATTATATTGGGGTCAAAGCTTTCATGGGGTAGACATATCGCTCCATAGTGCTCCATAAGCCAAATCTAGTTGCCAAATCTGGCAAAGCAAGATCAAGTTTAATTTTGCTATTTTTGTGTCCCCTATTCATTTAATCTGGGGGGGGGGGGGATTTGCCCCCCCATCTCCCCCCGTTTCTACGCGCCTGTATAGGAATAATTGAGCAACTAACATAATACCATATTTAGCTTCGTGTACCTGTTACCGTGTTTCCCCGATAATAAGACAGGGCCATCAAATAAGACAGCCCCCCCCTTTTTAGAAAAAAATGTAAAATAAGGCACCCCCCGCAAATAAGCCACCCCCCGCAAATAAGCCACCCCCCGCAAATAAGCCACCCACCGATACCTGCGCTTACCCGAATCGGATGGTACGGTGGGTGACCCCGTGTGGTCCCTCCGTCTACTGTATTTGCCTCCATGGCTGCGTGCCGCGCCTCGTCATGAAGTGAAGAGGACTAAGTGACAGGACTGCAGCGCGCGCACGTGACTCCGCGCAAGGAAACACAGGCAGATTCCCTCATCCCTCCTTAACGGAGACTGCAGGAGTTTGTTCACGGCCAGAACATCCAAAAGTGAGACACGCAGACAGGTTTCTTTTGCTGTGAGCAATACCACTTACTGTATATAAAGCCTGTTTAAAATGCATACGGTATATAAACAATGGTTTTACCATATACAGGTAATAAAATTCTGTTTTTTTTCAACAATAACTGTGTACTGTAGTCTTCTTCATGGGTAAATAAGGCACCCCCCTGAAAATAAGCCCTAGAGCATATTTTGGCCTTCCAAAAAAAATAAGACAGTGTCTTACCATCGGGGAAACAGGGTAGCGAGCCAGTAAAAATGGAAAATAATAACTTGATTATATAATTTTGCTCACACATGACTCCTTGAGGAGTATCGTCCATATATACTAATTAAGTACAACAAGGAGATTATTTAACACATTGTATATTTACATAGGAAAGACGGATAAAGTGTAGCATAATATAGAAAATCAGGACCTTTCCTGTTATCTGCCTGCCACATTGTTGTTAGGGTTAGGGGTTAAGGGTCAGGGCTAGTGCATGGGTTAAGGTTAGGTGTTAGGTGTTATGGTTAGGCATTAGTTATCAGTGTTGGGGTTTAGAGTTAGGTTGTAGGTGTCATGGTTCAGAATAGGGGTTATAGGGTTATGATTAGGGGTTAGGGTTATGGATGGGTGTTATGGTTGTGGTTAGGGGTTATATATTAGTTATTATGTTAGAAGAGTAGGGTTAGGTGTTAGGAATAGGGGTTACAGGTTAAGGCTAGGGCTTCAGTTAAGGGTTAGCGGTTAGTGTTAGGTGTTAGGGATTGGATTCGGGGTTAGGTGTTAGGGTTAAGGCTTCTGTTAGGAGTTAGTGGTTGGTGTTAGTGTTTAGATAAGGTTTGTGTTACATAGTTACCTAGTAATTTAGGTTGAAAAAATACTTTTAGTCCATCAAGTTCAACCTTTTTAGATCTCCTCTGGTCTGCGATATGCAGATTAATTGTTAATTGATCCAGAGGAAGGCAAACAGAAAGAAAAAACCCAAGTGAAACTTTGCCAATTGTCTAAAAAGGGAAAAAAATAAATTCCTTCCTGACCCCAGATACTGGCGATCGGATTCCTCCCTGGATCAATACTCCCCTCTAATTAACCAGGATAACCCTGAATGCCCTTTTTAATTAGAAATAAATCCAGTCCCCTTTTAAAGTTATTTATCGAATCCGCTGTCACCACCTCCTCTGGTAGAGAATTCCACAGAGTAACCACCCTTACTGTGAAGAACCCTTTTCTTCCTTTAAGGTGAAATCTTTTTACTTCTAACCTCAAGGGATGTCCTCTTGTCAGTTGAAAACCTCTTCCCACAAAAAGACTCCCTTGACAAATCTTTATACTGACCCTGGATGTATTTATATAAGGTAATCATATCTCCTCTTAGACGCCTTTTTTCTAGAGAAAATATGTTTAATTTTGTTAGTATTTCTTCATAACTTGGCCCTCCATCCCCCTCATTAGTTTTGTTGCCCTCCTCTGTACCTTTTCCAGCTCTAAAATGTCCTTTTTATGAAGTGGTGCCCAAAATTGTACTCCATATTCCAAATGAGGGCGTACTAGGAATTTGTATAGTGGCCGAATTATATTTGCATCCCTGGCTTCTATACCCTTCCTAATACATGCTAATATTTTATTTGCCTTTGCAGCTGCTGCTTGGCATTGAGCACTGTTACCTAGGTGGTTGTCCACAAGCACTCCCAAATCCCTTTCAATATCTGATACACCTAGATTTGCTTTATTAAGATTATAAATTACATGGCTATTTTTCCTTCCCAGATGCATAACTTTACATTTATTCGTATTAAATCTCATCTGCCATTTAGATGCCGATTTCTCTAATTTAAGCAAATCCCTTTGGAGGGAAAGCACATAATTATCTGATTTAATTACCAAGTGCAACTTAGTGTCATCAGCTAAAATGGTGACAATACTTTCCAATTCCACTTCCAAGTCATTAATAAATATGTTAAACAGGAGAGAACCTAATACTGAACCCTGAGGAACCCCACTTACCACATTAGTCCAATCCGAGTATGTTCCATTTACAACAACCCTTTGCTTCCTGTCTTTTAGCCAGCTCTCAATCCATGAGCAGATATTTACTGCAATTCCTGTATCCCTTAGTTTGCACAATAGTCTTCCATGTGGCACTGTATCAAAGCCCTTTACAAAATCCAAAAACACTACATCCACTGAGTTGCCTCGATACAAGTTCCTACTAACCTCCTCATAGAAACTGATTAGGTTTGTTTGACATGACCTATCCCTCATAAATCCATGTTGACTCCTACTTCTAATCCTGTTTGAATAGACATATTCTTGTATATTATCCCTTATTAACCCCTCTAAAAGCTTCCCCACTACAGAAGTGAGACTCACTGGTCTATAATTCCCTGGATTTGCTCTTGCTCTCTTCTTAAATATAGCTATCACCTCCTCTTTTCTCCAGTCATCTGATAGAGACCCTGTGTTGAGTGAATCTTAAAAAAATAAATATAATGGTTTTGCTATTACAGAACCCAGTTCCCTCAGTACCCTTGGATGTATTCTATCAGGACCAGAGGCTTTATTAACATTTATTTTTTCCAATCTCTTTTGGAATTCTTTCTGCGTTAATCAATGATTAGGTGAATTAATAGGGTTAAGAGGTCTTTCCCGCTCTCCCTCCCCTATGTCTCTTCCCTTAGCTCTAACCCGGATCTTTCATGTTATTTGCCCGCAAATACCCCAATCGTAAGACTAACAACAAAGTGGAGAGCAATTATAGGAAAGGTCCAAAAATTACTAATTTTAATCACTATGTTTTTTTTCTACTAAAAATGCATACAATGTTACACTGTGGTAACGCCTGCTATTGTATTTGGGAAGATTAGGTAGCCAAGTGCTATCTAAGTGTGGTTTCTATTTTAGGTATTTAGTTGTTAATCCCCTATCACATCAGCACCCCTTCCTTTGTTCTTCCTGGATGAATTAAAACAAATTCCTTGGGGAACTACCCAAGGGTCTTTTTACTTCTCCCAATTATATTTGATCTCACCTTCACTCTTTCTCTCTAATTTTTTTATATATTGGAGAAAAAAAAGGGCACACCTTTACTCTCAAAGTATCATTAGGAATATACCCGTTGGATAATGCTAGTAATATATATTACATCATGTAAATAAGAGGAAAGTATATTAATATCTCCCTCCTGTGTCTCTCCCCCTCTTCCTCCCCTGTGTCTTTTCCCCCCTCTCCCTCTCCTGTGTCTCTTCCCCCTGTCTCCCCTGTGTCTCTTCCCCCATCTCCCTCCCCTGTGTCTCTCCCCCTCTCCCTCCCCTGTGTCTATTCCCCTGTCTCCCCTGTGTCTCTCCACCCTCTCCCTCCCCTGTGTCTCTTACCCTGTCTCCCCTGTGTCTCTCCACCCTCTCCCTCCCCTGTGTCTCTTACCCTCATCTCCCTCCCTGTGTCCCCCCATCTCCCTTGTGTCTCCCCCTCTCCCTCCCCTGTGTCTCTTACCCCTCTCTCCCTCTTTGTCTCTTGCCCCATCTCCCTCCCTGTGCCTCTTCCCCCTCTTCCTCCCCTGTGTCTCTTTCCCCCTGTCTTTCGTGTCTCTTCCCCCTCTGCCTCCCCTGTGTCTCTTCCCCCATCTCCCTCCCCTGTGTCTCTCCCCCTATCTCTCCTGTGTCTCTCCCCCTCTCCCTCCCAGTGTCTCTGCCCCCTCTCACTCCCCTGTGTCTCTTCCCCCTGTCTCTCCCCCCTCTCCCTTCCCTGTGTCTCTTTGCCCCCTCTCCCTCCCCTGTGGCTCTTTCCTCCCTCCTCCCTTCCCTGTGTCTCTTCCCCATTCCCACCTCTGTCTTTTCCCACCATGCCCTGTGTCTCCCCCCCCCCCCTCTCCGCTGTGTCCAATTCCCCCTCTGTCTCTTTTTTCCCCTTTTCCCTGTTTCTCTTTGCCCCTCTCTGTCCTTTCCCCCCCATCTGTTCCGGCTTGCGGCGCGCGGTGCACATGCACGGCTGGGACTGAGCTTTGCGCATGCGCACTGCGGCTTGTACGGAAATCCGTACAGATAGTTTCTAGAGCGTGATAATCAAGGGACTCAGGATAGCTTCAAAACTAGCTTTTTTATTAGCTGTGTGATTATTTATCTTTTGCTATGGGATTATTTAAGGTTATTTATCTAGTCTTAAGAGCTCATGCAGGGTTGGGTCTGGTCAATACTTGGTTGGGAGACTACCTAGGAATACCAGGAGCTATATGCTGTGGCCCACTGGTTAAGAAGCTGGCAATCCATTCCACTATCTCTGCCATGAAAACCAACTGAATAGCATGGTGTGTTGCGTCCATGAGCTCAAGGAGAGTCGTACACAACTGAACAAAACAAACACACAAGAGCTCATATTCACTTAATTATGATACTGGTTGAGTATCTCCTTGTGCTGTAATATAAAGTGCTCTCCCAATGGGATTTATTCACTTTAATTACATGCCCATATAGATGACATAATGTGAAAAAAGTCTAAAAAAATATATATATACTAGCGAATTGCCCGTCAAAAAATTACGGCAATGAAATTGTAAGTGAGCTAATGGTGTTTGGTGTATAATAAAATAAATAATAGATTAATAAATTAATATACTTTACCTATTTTGAAGTAATATATGCAGGAAGCATTCTGTTCTGTGATGTTGCTGCAGCATTAGTGGTGTGGAGCTGCTGTGTAAGCGTGATGAATGTGTGCAGTGTGTAGTGTAAATAGTGTGCGTGCGCGAGGCAAATCTATTAGCGTAGCTGTGTACTTCCGCATTGTATAAGCTATTGTTCTAAAATGGCGGCTAATGTGTGGTATGCGTCTGTGGCTGATTTAGCGTCATTCATTTTCTTTGTCGTGTGACTTTTTCGGAATATCCGTAGCTGTTTGGTGGTGTTTTGCGTGTTTATGGTGGTGTTTTGCGTGTTTAGGGACCTTTAGCCTCGTTTTCGTTTTGTTAGGTGATTTTCGGGTCTCTAAACTCCAAAATTTGTGCTTAAATGGATGTGTAACTTCACTTGCAGCGGTCCTCGGTGCCCCCCCTTGCTGTGAGTAACCTTTTTATGTGTTTGTTGTTTGTATTATTGTGTTTGTATTGTTTTTGGGGTCGCACGGGTTGCGTCCTTGTTTTTTAATCTCGTAGGTGTTTTTTTGCAAATACGTAGGTGTTTGGTGGTGTTTTGCGTCTTTAGACTGCTGTAGCCTCGTTTTGGTTTTTTTTGGCGGCCATTTTTTCTCTCGCTTAGAGAATTTTTTAGTGTCTAAACTCTTTTAATTTGAGTTAAATTGAGGTGTAACTTTAGTTTTCGAGGTCCTGGATGCTCCCTCTTCCTGTAAGTAAGCTTTTTATGTATTTGTTGTGTGTATTTGTTGCATTTTGTTTGTTGCGTCCGTTTTTTGCGAGGTTGTAATGGGTCGTAACGTGTCTCGTATTTTCCTTGCGTAACGACCTAAATTTTGCGAGGGTCACAGTTGCTGGCAAGGAGCGCCTTTGGCGCTCCTTGCCAGCAACTGAGGCCCTCGCTTTGCGAGGGCCGCAGGCTCGCCACTCGAGCCCGCAAGCGTTAGCAACAGCTTGTATGCTCACAACTATATATGTGATTCTCTGCTGCAGATACAGTTTCTATAGTTTGAACAAACATTGATACATAACCTCATTAAGAATATATCTTCCTTTGTTTTATTTATTTATTAATTGTCTAGTTTTAAATAAATGATGGTGTTTTAATTAAGACAAATTCTGGGTTGTTACCTTGTAATGGTAAGGGGCGTGTGTACTTCAATGAAGCTGTGAGCTATACCATGTAGGGTCACCTAAGATGGGCAGGTCATAGGTCAGAGAAATCGAGGTCCACTGGAGACTGGCAACCCACTCCAGTATCTTTACCAAGAAAACGTTACGGATAAGCACAACCAATAAGACGCGACTGACGTGCTGTTGTCTATATGGTCACAGAGAAATGGGCACAACTGAATAACTAAATAACAACATATGCATTGACTTAAGGTTTTATATACAAGTAGGGAACTCATGTAAACTTTTGAGGCTTTAACTTCAGTTAAGCTTTCCAGGTAGGAGGCATCCCTTTGAGGATCATAGAACTTCCCCTTTACATTACCCATTGCTATTAGGTTTCTGTTTATTGATATACACACTTGCAGAGTTGTATAGTATACATTTCTTTATACTGACCTGATGGGACTTAGGGAGCATAAAACCTAAATAAGCTGTGGCTATTGTGTAATATTTTTATTTTAAGGCAATTTAGACTTGGTAATATGCTGGACTAATAACCCCCTTTAATTAGCAATAGAGTATCATGTCTTGAGCCTGGGAATAAGGTGTTAGGTCAACCTCCAGATTCTAATTCTGTCACAATAGCGGTTGCCAGGAGATCCAATACACAGACTGCTGGGATTGGTACACCCGGAACATGGACAACCGGTGACCCCAGGAGAGAGGGGACCGGGGGTCAAGGTATGTGATAAGACATGTGTCTAAAATAACTTTTTTGTAGGTCAAAAGTTGTGTAGTCCGAAGCAAGGCTATCTTCTGAAAAGATGCTGAATTTGGGAGACCCAGTTACTTGGGTTGGTTAGGGTGATCTAGAACAGTGGTTCTCAACGGCCACTCAGTTATAGGCCCCGACTGGCTTTTGAGATTTTGTCTGCCATTTGTCAAGAAAAATAGAGATAAATAGAACATAACACTTAGAATTCTGAAAACACATGGATAAGTAGAGCATTCCAATTAAAATTTTGGATTTTTGGGATTCTCACTCTAAATCCAGTAATAATGTCATATCAAAATTATACATGTAAAAGCTATATTTATATTTATTAATTTATATTTATCTTTTACTTTTTAAGAACCCTTTGCCCATTGTCAAGGTTAGTAATTAAAAAATTAGTAAAATACCATATGGTGCAAATGGGACAACACTGGTCTATTCACTTGTGATGAAACCGGTAGGTGAGAACTATTGTGGAAGAGAAGGTTGATTGTGTTGTTCATCTTCAACACTCGTATATCCCCAACATAGACCTCTCTATACTTATGTACTGCAGAACCGACACTTGTGTGCCCTTTCTAAGCCCGATTCAACTGAGCTTTTGCAAGTTACTGGAGCCCATAAGTGAGGCCGTAAAATATTGCAATGGTTAAACCGGTAACTTACAGCCTCCCGAAGCCTTTGATCTATTACTGCTGGGATTGGTACACCCGGAACAGTTATGATGGCACACCCGCAAAAGTTATGATGGCAAAAATCGGGAACCGCAATTCAATTGCTCGATTTCCCCAAGCCCGCAAATGGTTTCGCACCCATAAATGGCAAATGAAGGAGAAAATACTAGAGAGGACCCACAAGGGGGTTTAAGCCCTGTCCGTAGAACTGTAAATGCAAATAACAAATCAATACTGCACTGTAAATAACGGGGAAAGCAATAATAGACATTAGAATTAATTGCACAACAGTCGCAAATCGCATGAAATTAAATGTATTTTTATGTTTCATTTTGGGGTTAAATCGTTCTCAGGTATCAGTGAGTTAATATTCAGGTCACCCACATGGACTAGAACAGTATTGGCATTCCTTTTCATAATTTTTTATTTTGCGGGTTTGATCGCATATCGGACCCCAGAACTTAATTGATGGACATGTAACCTCCATGTTTTACTGCCGTAATAATGACAATCTCATTTTCTATTGGCTAATTCGAAGTGGGAGGTTACGGGCTTGCTTAATTGATCATGTTCCCGCCCTGAACTCCTACAAACCAGTGCATGGTTTACGGTTTCGGCTTTGGGACAGTAACTTGCGGGCTTGAGCAATTGAATAGCATTGTAATCACAGACGAACAGGAGCCTGCAACATAGCCGCAGACATTCGGCCTACTATGATCAAGCTGCGGGCTTGCAATTGAAATCGGGCCCTCTATACACAATTATACCACAGAACAGACTTAACCATCCCCAAAAAGTCTCATGTTCTACAGAAGAGCAACCTGTCAGGCTACTCATTATAGACCAGTAGTCTCGTCCCCACCGTCCTCATAATCATAATCTCGTCCTCATAATCAGTTTTATTAGCTTAACCTATTGCCTAGAAACATCTTATTTATACGGTAATATGCTTACTTGTACCTTCTGGATCACTACCTTGTCTTGTGTACTTCAATGAATCTGTGACCTATACCATGTAGGACCACCGAAGATGGGCAGGTTACAGAAGAGAGGTCGATAAATCATGGTCCACTGGCAATCCACTCTAGTATTTTTGCCAAGAAAACCTTATGGATAAGCACAACCAGTGACATAACGAAAGATGTGCCTGGCTAGCTGTGGTCCATAGGGTCACAGAGTTGGACACGGCTGAATGGCGTTGTTCAGTCGTGTACGACTCTCCGTAAACATAATCATCTACCGTAATATACCAGGGCATCTTTATGACCATGGTCATGCTGATCCACTTGGTATTCTCTGCATCGATACTGGAGTGGGTTGCCAGTACCTTCAGTGGGCCACAGCTTACAGCTCCTGGTATTCCTAGGTGGTCTCCCATCCAAGTACTGACAAGACAAACCCTGCTTGTCTTCTGAGTGGTGTCACTTCTTGGTTCCGAGACTGGAATTGAACCCTAGGTCACAGTGGTAAAAGCACCAAATCCTAACCACTGGATCACAGGGAACCCTAAGAGAGGTTTATATACACTACTATAAGAATGGATCAAAACATTCCCAGGCAATTACAATCTTGCTCCGGTCATTTCCTCTTCAGTAACTACTCCTCACCTCATTACTTTAGTATTCCATTACCTTCTAAACATTCCCAATGCTTTTCTGTATCAATTACTACCATGTTCAGGCCAAAGTAGGAGGGTGGTAGTTAGGGGGTAGACTGTGTGCCTCTCCTGAGAGATGTCACTTTAGCAGTAGAGGGAAAGGCGTTGGGTTGGGTGCTATGTTCCTTCAACACACACCTCCACTTGTATTCTAGATAATTCAAAGTATTAGAATGTGATCAAGAGTAAAAATATAGAACATTTCATGGTCTTTTAAAATAATTGCATGGTAGTTGGTATAATAAAAGCCCTATGTTACACTTCCCACTGGCATGGGCGTAGGAACTGGGGAGGGGGGGGGGTCAAATACTCCCCAAATTATATGAACAGGAGACACAAAATATAGCAAAATAAAATGTAATCATGCATTACCAGATTTGGCCAGCGCTATGAAGCAGTATGTCTTTCCCATGAAAGCTTTGGACCATAATTTGTTTGTCTCTTGGTCAACATAGGAATTTGAAGCTAAATCATAGGACTCCCAGCACCAATAAGACATTGTTGCCCACACTGTGTTTGTGTTAGGAGATCAAACATCTAGAACCAGAGCTGGCTGCTGCCCACCTCATACAGTGACACAAGCTAAGGGTTGAAGAGGACTAAATTGCAATCTCCTAATAGTGACCATGTGAATCAACATGAAAATGCGGATGTGTCATCTGCATTAGATAATGGAAGTTCACAGCTTGTAGCTTGCCCACCTCATGCTGCAATATGCTCTAAGAGATGGGAGGAGGTGGAGATGCCAACATGGCATCACCCTAGAGGCTCCAAGAGATGAAGGGAGTTAGAGAGACCAACATGGCATCAACCTAGAGGCTCTAAGAGATGGAGGGAGGTAGAGAGGCCAACATGGCAGCACCCGAGAGGCTCTAAGAGATGGGAGGAGGTAGAGAGGCCAACATGGCAGCACCCGAGAGGCTCTAAGAGATGGGAGGAGGTAGAGACACCAACCTAGCAGCACCCTAGAGGCAAGCATTAGGAAATTAAACAAAAATAGTAATTATTCATAACTTTAAATAATTGGGCTAAAATGACATTGATAATATTAATAATTAAACTAAAATGGCATCCATTATGCTAGATCCAGCATCTAGTAATAACATGCTTTACTACCGTATTGTTCATTTAATAGGAGAATGTTATCCTCCATCCATTAGTTGGTTTTCATAATGAAAGTACATATTTGTTCTCATGCAGATGTTCTAATGGCTGTATACCAGCTCTGGTCACCATGGACTCCCCTCGATGAGAGCTTGCAGTGGATAAGGCGGACAACCCCCAAACCATGCACCAAACACCCCTTCAGGACAGTACAAGGATCACCCCACACCGTTCCAGATGTTGAAGTGCAGTTAAGCTTTGAGGAGATGACCCTCTTTATAGACAACAAAACCTCTGAGCCAGGTTTAAACCCACACATGGCATGCCAAAGAATAGATCTAAAGAGCATCAGGAGTAAAAAAGATATTATAAAACCACAGCCAGTTCATCTCAGGGGCCTAGATTTTGTGTTTGGAAGCATGATAACCATCCAGGCACCCAAATGGACCGGCGCTTTCCGAGTATCAGAGAAGTCGGCTTTCTCCAAGATCATTAGTCATGAGTGCTTGTGGCCTTCAGGCCTCAAAGAACCACAAATCAAAATGGCGGTACATATATGCAAGCAGTTACTACGCGGCATCCTCCTGCTCTATGCCACATACAAGAAATGTTCCTTTGCATTGCAGCGCTCAAAGTAAAATCCTCTTGGACAAAATGTTGGCCTTCGAGGATCTACTGCAACATGATGTAAACCAGCCATATTTTAACTTGATCCAAAATAATTGCTTATGTCGAAGATGAAACCACCATTAACCTTTCCAGAACTGTTTTGCACGAAGGTATCCTAGGACTTTAATTGTTGCAAGGACTTTGATTGTAAAGAGTAACCCCACACAAATGCAGTTATTGGACAAGATGTTAACTTTTTGGAAAGCAACAAGCTGAATAAAGATCTTTCTTTACTTTTGTGCCTGGGTTAGAAATAAAGGAATTTCCACACATAAATGGAAAAACTATTTGGTGGCTCTGGCATTATATCATATTACTGAAGGAAGATTTAATTATAATTTCCAAACATGCAGTATTTTTACAAATGTTTTTACCACTTCTAAATCTCTAATTAAACATAAAGGCAACAAATATATTCTTATTTTAATTCTAGACCGCATGTATTGGTAAACTCCCAGTACAATATTAATTTTCATTAGTCAGCATCATGGTTCCATTAGCAACTCTGTCACTCACCTAGGTATCACAGACTCTAAATAGGTATAATTTGTGTAAAGGGACACTTTCATCCTATATCTACATGATAATGGTCAAAGATATTGTTAGAAAAAAAAGCATTTAACTTATTAGTTTTATATGCTAAAAATATATTGCACAATATCAAGTATAGTTAATCAAAAGAAGATTTTTTTTACGACGAATGTATATATTAATATATATATATATATATTTATTTCTGTGTGTGGTGAAGGGGCTTGTGTACTTCAATTAAGCTATACCATGTATGGTCACCCAAGATAGGCAGGTAATGGTAGATAAGTCAGACAAGTCACGGTCTACTGGAGAAGGAACCTACAACCAATAGGCGGAGCTACTGCCGGTGCAGATGGTGCAAGGCACTAAGGCCTCTGACCTCTGAGGGCCCGCTGCGGACCTCACCTGGACCCCCTGTGGCACATGCAGGTCCCCGTTGGCCCCCGCGGACCCCTGTGCCCCCCCAGGGTCCCCTGTGGCACCCATGGATCCCCTGTGGCCCTGCAGCTCCTCTGTGTCCCCCTTGGTCCATTGTGGCCCCCTCTGATCCCATGTGGGCACCACTGCTCCTCTGTGGCCCCCATGGGCCCCCATGGACCCCCCTTATGGCCCACTGTGGCCCCTGAAAGTCTCCAGGGCCATCCTGTACCCCCGGCCGGCCCAGTGACCCCTGTGGCCCCTTATGGCCCCTGCAGACCTCCTCTTCATCCCCTGCAGCCCCTTAAGGCTCCCTGCAGCCCCCCCACAGGCCCCAGGGCCCCTCATCAGGCCTTGTGGCCCCCATGGCAACTTATGGTCCCTGCGGACCTCCCATGGGTCCCCTACAGCCCCTTATGACACTGTGCCCAAACCACTTGTGGCCCTTCACAGACTCTGCGGCCTCCCTCAGCCCCCCCATGGCCCCTTGCAGACCTCTATGTCCTCCCTCAGCCCCCTGTGGCCCCCACCACCCCCTGTGGTCTCTCTCGGCCACTTGTGGCCCCCTCAGTCCTTCCTGGCCCCTGCTGCCTCCTTGGACCTCTGTGGCCCCCCTCGGCCCTCTGACCTGCAGTGGACCCTTCTCACCCCAGGAAGTGGAGTGCAGCACTGGGCAGGTAAGAAAGTATTTATACTTTCATATATATCGATGTATATGTAAATGCGTTCGTTTATATATATATATATATATATATATATATATATATATATATATATTTATTTATATTTATATATATAAACACACACACACACATTGATAACAGACACACATATTTATATATTATTTTTTTCTATATATTTGATAAAGTTATCTTAGCAAAGTTACTGGAGTGGTTGTAGCAGTGGTGCACCGGGCCCCCTATGCTCTAGCTCCGCCACTGCTACAACCACTCCATTAACTTTGCTAAGGTAACTTTATGGACAAGCACCACTAGAGACATAATGATATGGCACTGGAAAATTAGCCCCTCAGGTCAGAAGGTGCCTACCATATTACTGAGGAAGAGCAGAGGGCGAGTACGAGTAGCACCAGATCTAATGAAGTGATTGGGCCAAAGCCGAAAGGACATCCAGATTCAGTTGTGTCTGGAGGGGAAAGGAAAGTCTGATTCAAAGACTAATTCAGAATAGGAACCTGGAATGTTAGAACTATGAACCAAGGCAAACTGGACGTGGTCAATAATCATATGACAAGGTTAAACATTGATATGCTGGAATTGGTGAACTCAAATGGACTGGAATGGGACATTCACATCAGACAACCATAAGATCTTCTGGTCAAGAATCCCACAGAAGAAATTGAGTAGCCCTCATAGTCAATCAACAGGTGGCCAAAGTAGTGCTCGGATGCAACTCAATAAATGGCAGAATGGTTTCAATTCAAATTCAAGGCAAGCCATTTAACATCACAGTAATCCAAGTCTATGCTCCAACAACGCATGCGGAAGAGGCCGAAGTTATCCAGTTCCACAAAGATAGGCAACAAGAAAAGATGTTATTATCATCATAGGATATTAGAATGCTAACGTAGGTGAACCAAAAGACACCTACAATAACTGACAAGTTTGGCCTCTTCCAACAGCCTCTGAGACGACTCTACACATTGACATCACTAGATGGCCAACATAGAAATCAGATTGACTATATACTTTGCAGCCAAAGATGGAGGAGCTCTATACAGGCAGCAAAAACAAGACCTGGAGCTGACTGTGGCTCAGATCATGAGCTTCTTTTTGCAAAGTTCAGAATTAAACTGAAGAAAAGAGAGAAAATCATCAGACCACAGGCAGGTAGTGGCTCTGGGGTAGCCATCTAGGGGTCAGCTCATGAGGGGGTAAACAGAATGTCCACACCGGCACACACGGGGTAGCAGACTTCGCTGGGGTTGGTAGCTCCTCCGGGTGGGTATCGACAAGGGCTGGTAAAGTTGGGATCACCTCTGCAACTAGGGTACTCTGTGTTAGGTCCTCTGCCCATATTCTTTAATTCTAGGGCTTTCAGGACTAAAGCGATCCCTGTCAGCCCTGCTGGCAACTCTGCAGGGTTTGGGAGTGGAGCTGAAACTTGCTCCTTCCTCAGGGTCTCAGGGCCAGTGCCCTCACCTGAACTCCCACACCTATCTGGATCCACCTTATCCATGCTGGGCAAGAGCTTCAGGGTCTCAGGGGATGCCACCTCTACTGATAGCCTCACGGCCCAATCTGGCACCACACTCTCCCTGACTATCAGTCTTGGCACCTGAACATCAGTGGTCTGTGGTTCAGGACAGGTGACAATCCATGGGTAGTTGGGCAGACTCTCAGGGCTTGCACCTTCTTCTGCCAAGTGTTCAGTCTCCCTCTGCTCGCCCTTCATTAGCAGCTGAAACTTCTCTGGTTGTTGGTGATCTCCCTGTGGTTGGTGCTGCTTAACGCTGCTCCCTGGTCTTGCATCTACCTGGGCCTGGACTGTTCTCCCGGCCTCCCTATTCTGGCAAAGTCTCTCTGATCTTGCCTGTTCTGTAGAGGTCAGATCTCCATGTACCTTCTGGTTTTGTTCCTCCATCTGATAGGGATGTAGCCAACAGTCCATTTTCTCTGGGAGTGTATCCTCTGCTAGCTCAGCTGGGGAAGCATGGGGTAACTCCACATACTTGAGCCTGGTCCCACCTGGGCCCACCTCATCAAGCAGTTCATCATACTCTTTTTCTATTCAATTTCTTTATGGACCAACGGTTTAAGCAACATTTCCTCTGCTGTACCTGGCTCAATTTCCACATCCTTTCGGTGCTGTGCAAATAGGATTTCCCAGCGCTCTGTGGTTCCAAGGCCACACGTTGGATCTCTCTGCAGCACATCCACGAGCCCTTCTACCAGTCCAAGCCTGTATACGGAGGGCCCTTGTAGGAGTTAGAAGCATTAGGTCTACATACTCATGTTCCAAGTCGAGCTGCAACCACACCAGGTCCTCAAGCCTTTCTGCTAGCTTCTCACCCGGCTGGAGCCCAAGGGAAAACATCCGTTGCCTTCGAGTCTCCAGCATACTGGTGATGAGGCTCCTTTTCTCTCAGATCACTGCAGGCCTCCATGTGTTCCCTGATCCCCTCTATCCAGGGCTGGCCTTCCTTGGACTTGGACCCACAAGGACCATTGGGTTCTTTAAAATCTCGGCACCAGAGCCTTGATATCTGGCTTCTGTATCAGTCAGAGTCTCACCATCAAAAATCAGCGCTTCCAGGAGTTTCAGTAATCTTCCTGTGGTAGTGACCAGGACCGTTTACTTGTATGGTGGGGGTAGGTTCAGTATCACAGCCACCAGGAACCAAATAAGAAAACATATAATTTATATATGCCTCCAAGTGAACTGATTTATTTTTGAAAATCACAGCAGTATTTATAGCAGTTAGAAACAGAGGGGGTGTACACAGCACACCAATGAGAAGGTGTGGCAGACAATCACCAGAGATAAACTCCACATGGGATATAACAGTAGCTTCCTGAGAGCATTAGGATACACATATTGTCATCTCTAGCACATATCAGATGTGATTAACTTATTCTGGCAAACAATGGAACAAAGCAGATTTACAAATACAATAGAGGTATCCATGCAGATAATCCAGTGGTGGAGCGAAGAAGTCTGTGCTTTGATGAGCTTAATGGGCCAACACCCAGGCTGAGGAAAAGGGGTCCATGACATGAAGTTTGCAACATTATCCAGGAAACAGCAACAAAGAATATCCTTAAAAGACAGAAAACTGAGAAGTCTGATGAGGCTTGGAAAGTAGCCCAGGAAACTAGGAAATTGAAAGGTAGTGGAGACAAGAAAAGATTTGTCCAACTGACTGCAGAATTCCAGATGACAGCAAGAAGAGACAAGGAGACATTCTATAATGATCGATGTGTAGAGATTGAAAAAGATAACCGAATGGATAAATCAAGAGATCTCTTCAAGAAAATTGGGAAACTCCAAGTCACTTTCATGCCAAAGTGGGCGTTCTAAAATACAAAAATTGCATCTGTTCTGTGATTTCTCCTGAACAGTAAGTGTGTGTGTACTTGTGCAGTGAGTAGTGGGCAGCTGAGAGGGGGTGTGGTTTTGCCTGTGTAAAGGTATATCAGTGTGTGACTTTTTGTGGTCTGCTTGCATCTGTTCTGTGATTTCTGAACAGTAAGTGTGTTGTGTACTTGTGCAGTGATTAGTGGGCAGGTGAGTAATAAGAACCTAACAAAAACAGGGGAAAGTACGAACACTTCTAGCATAAGGGCAGTTCTGGTATAAGTGTAGGAGTTTAAATATGAGGAGGGAGTGCAAAGGGGGAGTACATTGTAGTGCTTTATACATTTTTTTTTACCCACTGTAATTATGAGTCAGTCCAGTGGCAACCTTACTCAGTGTACATCCTGTAATATGTATGCACTACTGGAACAGATGATCCAGGGTCCATACCTCTGTGACATGTGTGAACATGTTGCCTATCTTGAAACTCAAATTGGAGAACTGGAGAGGAGAATTGCAGCTCTTAGTGTTATTGATCCACTGGAAAGAGAGTTGGTGCCCACTGAGCACAGTTTAGCTGGGCCTAGCATGGAGGGTGGAGCTGGGGCTAGTGAGGATGTCCATGGAGGTAGCTTGGTGACAGTTACAAGGGGAAACAGGGGGATCAGGAAGAGGCGGGACAACAGATTTGCCAGATTGAGTGAAACTGTTTGGGATGTCCATTCAGGAATGGCAATGCCAGATAGAGCTGTTCCCTCTAACAGCCGGGAGTAACAGTTCTACTGGAGGAGTGGGAGGGGAGAATAGGCAGAGTAACAGACAGGTTTTGGTGGTTGGGGACTCTATTATTAGGAAGGTAGACAGGGTGATTATTCACCCAGATCCCAGCAATCGAACAGTTTGCTGTCTCCCGGGTTCTCGGGTTTGGCATGTTGTGGATCGGGTAGACAGATTGGGAGGGGCTGGAAATGAACCAGCGGTCTTAGTACATATTGGTACCAATGACAAAGTTAGTGGAAGATGGAGTGTCCTAAAGAATGATTTTATAGAACTAGGTAATAAGCTGAAGGCAAGGATCTCCACTGATACTATCAGTGCCACGTGCTAGCCCAGGGAGGCAGAAGGAGCTTAGGTAATTTTTCAAGATTCACTCAATACAGGGTCTCTTCCAGATGACTGGAGAAAGGCAGAGGTAATACCTATATTTAAGAAGAGAGCAAGAGCAAATCTGGGGAATTATAGACCAGTGAGTCTCACATCGGTAGCGGGAAAGCTTTTAGAAGGGTTAATAAGGGATAATATACAGGAATATGTCTATTCAAACAGGATTATAAGTAGGAGCCAACATGGATTTATGAAGGATAGGTCATGTCAAACAAACCTAATTAGTTTCTATGAGGAGGTTAGTAGGAACCTGGATAAAGGCAACTCAGTGGATGTAGTCTATTTGGATTTTGCAAAGGCTTTTGATACAGTGCCACATGGGAGACTATTGAGCAAACTAAGGGATAGAGGAATTGCCATAAATATTTGCTTATGGATTGAGAGCTGGCTAAAAGATTGCGAGCAAAGGGTTGTGGTAAATGGAACATACTCGGATTGGACTAATGTGTTAAGTGGGGTTCCTCAGGGTTCAGTTTAACGTCCCCGCCTTTTTTAACATATTTATTAATTACTTGGAAGTGGGATTGGAGTGTGGTGTCTCCGTTTTTGCTGATGACACAAAGTTGTGCAAGGTAATTAAATCAGAAAATTATGTACTTCCCCTCCAAAGGGATTTGCATAAATTAGTGGAATGGGCATTTAAGTGGCAGATGAGCTTTAATACGAATAAATGTACAGTTATGCATCTGGGAAGGAAAATGGCCATGCAATTTATAATCTTAATGGAGCAAATCTAGGGGTATCAGATATTGAAAGGGATTTGGGAGTGCTTGTGGACAACCACCTAGGTAACAGTGCTCAAAGCCAAGCAGCATCTGCAAAGGCAAGTGAAATATTAGCATGTATTAGGAAGGGTATAGAAGCAAGGGAGGCAAATATAATTCTGCCACTAAACAAATCTCTAGTACGCCCTCATTTGGAATATGGAGTACAATTTTGGGCAACACTACATAAAAATGACATTTTAGAGCTGGAAAAAGTAAAGAGAAGGGCAACAAAACTAATAAGGGGAATGGAGGGGCTAAGTTATGAAGAAAGACTAACCAAACTAAACTTATTTACTCTAGAAAAAAGGTGTCTAAGAGGAGATATGATTACCTTATATAAATACATCCAGGGTCAGTATAAAGATTTGTCAAGGGAGCTTTTTGTGCCAAGAGGTTTCCAACTGACAAGAGGACATCCCTTGAGGTTAGAAGTAAAAAGATTTCACCTTAAAGAAAGAAAAGGGTTCTTCACAGTAAGGGTGGTTAATCTGTGTAATTCTCTACCAAGGGAGCTGGTGACAGCGGATTCGATAGATAACTTTAAAAAGGGATTGGATATATTTTTAAATAAAAAGGGCATTAAGGGCTATCCGGGTAAATAAAGAGTGAGTATTGATCCAGGGATTAATCCGATCGGCAGTATCTGGGGTCAGGAAGGAATTTTATATTTTTTTCCCTGTTGAGACAATTGGCAAAGTTTAACTGTTTGTTTTTTTTCTGTTTGCCTTGCTCTGGATCAGTTAACAATAAATCCGCATATTGCAGATCAGAGGAGATCTAAAAAGGATGAACTTGATGGACTAAAGTCTTTTTTCAACCTAAATTACTATGTAACTATGTAACTATGATCGGGACTTAACAGAAGAAGATCAGATAAAGAAAAAGTGGCAGGAATACACTGAAGATCTACACAAGAAGGATCTTAACAGCAGTGATGACCTCAATAATTTTCCAATGAGTTGGAGCCAGACATGTTGGAGAGTGAAGTGAAGCGAGAAAAAAAATGGCTGCCAAAAAAAACCTGCAACAGTATGAAAACGAGGCTGAAGCCAGTAACTTTTACACCAAGGCAGTGACACTTACACCAAGGCAGACGAGGCCCCTAAAATACATAGGTGGGTGGGGGGGGAGAGGCTAGCTCAAGCGCGAGGCCTATAAAGTGCATAAGGTGAGAGGCTTGCAATGAGCACCGAAGGCACAGGGCTCGCGATGAGAGTCGAAGGTGATTATTGCAAAGCCGGAAAGTTGAAGTACACGAGGGGGCGAGGCCCGCAATGAGTGCCGAAGGCGCTCATTATGAGCCACGCGATGAGCGCCGAAGTTGCTCAGAGGGCCAAAATTCTCACATTGTGTGGCAAACAGCATTGCCAGATTTACAATTTTATTCCTGTCATTTTTGACTGGCAATTTCCTAGTGTAATATAAAATGTGTTTATTTTTACTTAAGCACACTTGTTTCTCTATTTTAAGGTGCTTTTCCTTTGAATGATATAGGTTGATCCAATTGTTCGGCTAATTCTTCTGCTAGGAACCAATGAAAAACAATGATCATAACTAGAAAGGCGCCGGGCCCATAGTGGTTTATCAAAGCTCCTGAAACTGCTTTAATAACCACCATTTTATTTCTTATGGCCAGCTCAACTAAAAAGCCTTTGAGGCAAAATGCAATTAATTCATCTTTTGTAACCATTCTCAGTATTTGCGAAACGTGTGTCAGGCCTGCCTCGGTGTTGTTAGGAATGCTGACTACGTATGTCTGATTACATTCTGCAGTGCTCCTCTTCCAATTAGATTTCCAAATTTAGTCTGGACTTTTAGAACCTGTAAAACAAATACATTTAGCCCATCAAATTATATCTGAAGGTCAGAAAATGCAAAAAAAAAAAAAAAGTTTCTATCCTCGCAGTTGGAAAGTGATAAGAGGAGGTGTTGAGAAATTTGAATTATTGCTACTATAATTGAGACTGTGTTCAGAAACTAATTAAGCCTCGTTAGTATGCAGCAAATTTGCTTTTTTTCCGGCCAGTGGTTGTTTGTGTATTTGTACACTAGATGGCAGTAGAACACTTCAAATTGGTTATAGTATAAAACAGGGCTGTTTTTTCAGACTATAAAAGTGAATATCATACTGTATATACATAAAGCTATGGCTATAAAAGGGTTAAACCAGCTGACAACTGAAAGCTACTTCATTTTCAAACCAAAATAATGTGGGGCTTGAACAGTTATTACAACTATCTGTTTATTTAAACGTGTGCTTTATTTTTTCTTAAGCACACTTGTTTGTCTAATTTTAGATGCTTTTCCTATTCCCATGGAGGATTAAGCATTTCCGAGCTTGTAGTATGTTCTATCATGCATTTATAGGATAAAGTATTGTCCTGAATAACTAAAAAAACTGCTAACTGTGACTAGTTATATATATGTCATATGTGTCTCTCTGTGCGACCTATTTCTCTGTGTGCCCTCTCTCTCTCTGTGCGCCCTCCATCTCTATGTGCCCTCTCTCTGTATGCCCTTTCTCTCTCTCTCTCTGTGCCCTCTGTGTCTGTGTGCCCTCTTTCTCTATGCCCTTTGTTCTTGTCTCTCTATGCGCCCTCTCTCTCTGTGCCCCTTCTCTCTCTCTCTGTGCCCACTGTGTCTGGGTGCCCTCTCTGTGACCTCTATCTCTTGCTCTTTGCCTTCTCTCTCACTGTGCCCTCTCTCTCACTCTCTGCCCTCTCTCTCTGTGCCCTCTCTATCACTCTCTGCCCTCTCTCTCTGTGCCCTCTCTCTCACTCTGTGCCCATTTCACTCTCTCTGTACCCTCTTTCTTGCTATGTGCCCTCTTTCTCTCTTTGTGCCCTATCTCCTTCTCTCTTTGCCCTCCCTCTCTATGCCCTCTGTCTCTCTGTGCACGCTCCCACTTTATACCCTTTGTCTCTTTCTCTCTCTCTCTCTCTCTGCCCTCTGTCTCTCTGGGTGCCCTCTCTGTGCTCTCTCGCTGCGCCCTCTATCTCTCTCTTTGCCCACTCTCTATGTGCCCTCTCTCTCACTCTGTGTGCCATCTGTCTCGCTCTGTGCCCTTTCTCTCTCTCTGTACCCTCTCTATCCTTCTCTCTGTGCCCTCTATCTCTTCCTCTTTGCCCTCTCTCTCTGTGTACCCTCTTTCTCTCTCTGTGCCCTCTCTCTCTTTCTCTCTGTGCCCTTTCCCTTTCTCTCTCTGTGCCCTTTCTCTCTTGGTGCCCTATCTCCTTTTCTCTGTGCCCTCTGTCTCTCTCACTGTGCCCACACTTTCTCTGTGACCTCCATCTCTCTGGTGCCCTCTCAAAGTCCCCTCTCTTTCTATGTCCTCTCCCTGTGTTATTTGTCTTTCTCTGTGTGCTCACTCTCCGTGTGCCCTCTCACTCTCTCTGTGCCCTCTCTCTGTGCCCTCTTTCTCTCTCTGTGCCCCTTATCTTTCTATGTTCTCTTTCTCTCTATGTGCCCTCTCTCTGTGCCTTCTTTCTCTCTCTGTACCCCCTCTCTTTCTGTGCTCTATTTCTCTCTTTGTGCCCCCTCTCTTTCTGTGTTCTCTTTCTCTCTCTGTGCCCCCTCTCTTTCTGTGATTTTTCTCTCTTTGTGCCCTCTCTTTCTGTGCTCTCTTTCTCTCTATGTGCCCCCTCTCTTTCTGTGCTCTCTTTCTCTCTATGTGCCCCCTCTCTTTCTGTGCTCTCTTTCTCTCTGTGTGCCCTCTCTCTGTGCCCTTTGTTTGTGTGTGTTCCCTATGTCTCTCCGCCCATGCACAGGCGTTACACACAGCTTGCTTATTATTACAGTGGATATATATCACAACACATATAATAATTGTCAAACTGCGAGTTGTCGTCATGCTTGTGAGCCTCGCAAAGCGAGGCGAGATGTTTGCGGCCCATACAGCCTCATAATACGACTTTAAACGGACGAACCACCGAACTGGGAAAGACAACGAAAACTCACAAATATGCCTCAAACTAACTTCCACACTCACACACAGAGGTAGATGGGAGAGGCTCGCAATGACCATATATATATATATATATATATATATATTCTACACTTTCATCTCTAAATGCATCTGCTCTGCCGGACCCCTTTGGCCCCACACTACAGTAACAATGTAACACTCCCCTCTGTTCTGTGATTCTATGTGAACCCAAATAATGAAAGTTTAATAATTCCTCCCAATATCCTCCTTGCCAGGCATTCCTACACCCTGTGTTTTTCCTACAGTTTCTACTGGAAAGTCATTCCATGATCAACTACTCTTGCAGTGACTTAATGCTTTTACATATTTACCATGAGTATTCTCCACTTATATATACTGTATGTGAAGAGGACCTGCAATTTATATATGTGACCAGCAGGTGGCACAAAGGAGCTTCCAGCACAGGAATATAAGAAGATTGCAGGGATAGTACAGTCTGTCTTGATATTTATAACTTAAAATGTATTTTATTTTATTTACAGAGAAGAACAGGGAACCTTGTGAATTTGAGTTTCCTGAATAGTTATAGTCATTTGTTTAAATGTCTTCTGTCTTCTTGTTTTAATGTTGGTTACTTAAAATATTTATAAAAATTAGCAAACAAAAAAAAAAAATTGTCAAGAACTGCCCCTTTTCTTATTGTTCTCTCTCAGCAGGCTGCCATCTTACACGGGGAGGGTATTGTTGTGCGCTAACAGACAGTGACATGCTGTGCGCCTAGTTGCAAGAGCATGAGACGCTGGTGATTTTCAATCGTCCTATTGAACCAATTGGCAGTTTTAGCTGTCAAAATCCCATACTACAGACAGAAGCTGTGCTTCAAGAAGTTGATCAGGATAAAACCAAAAGGGTAGATTGTACTGTACCATAATTGCATCTAAAATGTAATAATATATATATTCAACTGTTTTGTGTATTTTTACTAGATGTAAAAAGAGTATACAGTATATAAAATATTGGATTACAATAGTATATTTGTTTATGTATATATATATATACGGAAAGTAAAGAGACCCTAACCAATGACTCTCTCCATGCCTATATAGACCATTATTAATAAAACATGACTTAGCTTTTAGTCCCTTTATTTATAACCTCCCCTGAGCTACCTTATAAACTACCTGTCAGTGACGGATGACTTGGGCACTCAGTGGCACCTCTGGACAGGTCATTTTTATGGCCATTACAACAAGGACAGTGACTTAGAGTGAAATGACTGATGGGGGGGGGGGGGGGCACTACAGATCTGCAGAGAAGACAATAAGGGAGCATATGTCCAGAGAAAACAATAAGGGAGCACATGTCCAGAGAAAACAATAGGGAGGACATGTCCAGAGAAAACAATAAGGGAGCACATGTCCAGAGAAAAAAATAAGGGAGCACATGTCCAGAGAAAACTATAAGGGAGCACATGTCCATAGAAAACAATAGGGAGGACATGTCCAGAGAAAACAATAAGGGAGCACATGTCCAGAGAAAACAATAAGGGAGCACATGTCCAGAGAAAACAATAAGGGAGGACATGTCCAGAGAAAACAATAAGGGAGCACATGTCCAGAGAAAACAATAAGAGAGCACATGTCCAGAGAAAACAATAGGGAGGACATGTCCAGAGAAAACAATAAGGGAGCACATGTCCAGAGAAAACAATAAGGGAGCACATGTCCAGAGAAAACAATAAGGGAGGACATGTCCAGAGAAAACAATAAGGGAGCACATGTCCAGAGAAAACAATAAGGGAGCACATGTCCAGAGAAAACAATAAGAGAGGACATGTCCAGAGAAAACAATAAGGGAGGACATGTCCAGAGAAAACAATAGGGGAGGACATGTCCAGAGAAAACAATAAGGGAGCACATGTCCAGAGAAAACAATAACGGAGGACATGTCCAGAGAAAACAATAAGGGAGCACATGTCCAGAGAAAACAATAAGGGAGCACATGTCCAGAGAAAACAATAAGAGAGGACATGTCCAGAGAAAACAATAATGGAGGACATGTCCAGAGAAAATAATAAGGGAGGACATGTCCAGAGAAAACAATAGGGGAGGACATGTCCAGAGAAAACAATAAGGGAGCACATGTCCAGAGAAAACAATAACGGAGGACATGTCCAGAGAAAACAATAAGGGAGCACATGTCCAGAGAAAACAATAAGGGAGCACATGTCCAGAGAAAACAATAAGAGAGGACATGTCCAGAGAAAACAATAATGGAGGACATGTCCAGAGAAAATAATAAGGGAGGACATGTCCAGAGAAAACAATAGGGGAGGATGTGTCCAGAGAAAACAATAAGTGAGCACATGTCCAGAGAAAACAATAAGGGAGGACATGTCCAGAGAAAACAATAAGGGAGACCATGTCCAGAGAAAACAATAGGGGAGGACATGTCCAGAGAAAACAATAAGGGAGCACATGTCCAGAGAAAACAATAAGAGAGGACATGTCCAGAGAAAACAATAAGGGAGCACATGTCCAGAGAAAACAATAAGGGAGCACATGTCCAGAGAAAACAATAAGAGAGGACATGTCCAGAGAAAACAATAAGGGAGGACATGTCCAGAGAAAACAAAAAGGGAGGACATGTCCAGAGAAAACAATAGGGGAGGACGTGTCCAGAGAAAACAATAAGTGAGCACATGTCCAGAGAAAACAATAAGGGAGGACATGTCCAGAGAAAACAATAAGGGAGGACATGTCCAGAGAAAACAATAGGGGAGGACATGTCCAGAGAAAACAATAAGGGAGCACATGTCCAGGGAAAACAATAAGGGAGCACATGTCCAGAGAAAACAATAAGGGAGGACATGTCCAGAGAAAACAATAAGGGAGCACATGTCCAGAGAAAACAATAAGGGAGCAAATGTCCAGAGAAAACAATAAGGGAGAACATGTCCAGAGAAAACAATAAGGGAGGACATGTCCAGAGAAAACAATAAGGGAGCACATGTCCAGAGAAGAAAATAAGGGAGGACATGTCCAGAGAAAACAATAAGGGAGCACATGTCCAGAGAAGAAAATAAGGGAGGACATGTCCAGAGAAAACAATAAGGGAGCACATGTCCAGAGAAAACAATAAGGTAGCACATGTCCAGAGAAGAAAAGAAGGGAGGACATGTCCAGAGAAAACAATAAGGGAGGACATGTCCAGAGAAGACAATAAGGGAGGACATGTCCAGAGAAGATGGGGAGTGGAGATGGGGAGTGGAGATAAAGCAATGAAGTGGAGATGGGGAGTGGAGATAAAGCAATGAAGTGGAGATGGGGAGTGGAGATAAAGCAATGTAGTGGAGATGGGGAGTGGAGATAAAGCGATGTAGTGGAGATGGGGAGTGGAGATAAAGCGATGTAGTGGAGATGGGGAGTGGAGATAAAACAATGTAGTGGAGATGGGGAGTGGAGATAAAGCGATGTAGTGGAAATGGGGAGTGGAGATAAAGCGATGTAGTGGAGATGGGGAGTGGAGATAAAGCGATGTAGTGGAGATGGGGAGTGGAGATAAAGCAATGTAGTGGAGATGGGGAGTGGAGATAAAGCAATGTAGTGGAGATGGGGAGTGGAGATAAAGCGATGTAGTGGAGATGGGGAGTGGAGATAAAACAATGTAGTGGAGATGGGGAGTGGAGATAAAGTGATGTAGTGGAGATGGGGAGTGAAGATAAAGCAATGTAGTGGAGATGGGGAGTGGAGATAAAGCAATGTAGTGGAGATGGGAAGTGGAGATAAAGCGATGTAGTGGAGATGGGGAGTGGAGATAAAGCGATGTAGTGGAGATGCGGAGTGGAGATAAAGCGATGTAGTGGAGATGGGGAGTGGAGATAAAACAATGTAGTGGAGATAGGGAGTGGAGATACAGTGATGTAGTGGAGATGGGGACTGGAGATAAAGCGATGTAGTGGAGATGGGGAGTGGAGATAAAGCAGTGTAGTGGAGATCGGGAGTGGAGATAAAGCAATGTAGTGGAGATGGGGAGTGAAGATAAAGCGATGTAGTGGAGATGGAGTCTCAATTATCTAACACTTCAACTCAAAATGTTTAATAACAGAAAAATGTATTTATTTAATAGTAATAGTAGTAATAATGATAATAATAATAATGATATATTTATTTTTACTTGTAAGTAAAGTTAATAGCAGAGAGATCATCTATTTCAGGTAATTTTATGTATATAGAGAGAGAGAGAGAGAGAGAGAGAGAGAGAGAGAGAAAGAGAGAGAGAGAGAGAGAACTATGTAAAGTAGATAAAAAGTGGAAGTAAAGCAATGTAAAGGAGGTACAGTGCCTTGCAAAAGTATTCACCCCCCTTGGCATTTTTCGTGTCTTGTTGCCTCACAACCTGGAATTAACATGGATTGTTTGAGGATTTGCATCATTTAATTTACAGAACATGTCCACAACTTTTTTTTTCTTTTTTATTGTGAAGCAAACAACAAATAGGACAAAATTAGGACAAACACTTTTTGTGGCAATCACAGCTCCAAGTCGCTTTGGATAAGTCTCTATGAGCTTGCCACATCTTACCACTGGGATTTTTGCCCATTCCCCCTTGCAAAGCTGCTCCTCTTTCCCTCAACTCTGACCAGTTTCCCAGTCCCGGCTGCTGAAAAACATCCCCACAGCATGATGCTGCCACCACCATGTTTTACTGTGGATGGTGTTCTTTGGGTGATTTGTTGGGTTTGCGCCAGACATAACGTTTTCTTTGATGGCCGAAAAATTTAATTTTATTCTCATCCGACCAGAGCACCTTCCTCCATACATTTTGGGAGTCTCCCACATGCCTTTTTGCAAACTCAAAATGTGCCATTTTGTTTTTTGCTGAAAGTAATGGCTTTCTTCTGGCCACTCTGCCATAAAGCCCAACTCTATGGAGCGTACGTCTTATTGTCGTCCTATGTACAGATACTCCAGTCTCTGCTGTGGATCTCTGCAGCTCCTCCAGGGTTACCTTAGGCCTCTGTGCTGCCTCTCTGATTAATGCCCTCCTAGCCCGGTCCGTGAGTTTTGGTGGGCGTCCGTCTCTTGGCAGGTTTGCTGTTGGGCCATGTTCTTTCCATTTGGTTATGATAGATTTGATGGTGCTCCTGGGGATCATCAAAGATTTGGATATTTTTTATAACCTAACCCTGACTTGTACTTCTCAACAACATTGTCCCTTACTTGTTTGGAGAGCTCCTTGGTCTTCATGGCGGTGTTTGGTTAGTGGTGCCTCTTGCTTAGGTGTTGCAGCCTCTGGGGCCTTTCAAAAAACGTATGTATATGTAATGACAGATCATGTGACACTTAGATTGCACACAGGTGGACATCATTTCACTAATTATGTGACTTCTGAAGGTAATTGGTTGCAGCAGAGCTTTTTATGGGCTTCATAACAAAGGGGGTGAATACATACGCACATGCCGATTTTCTGTTTTCTATTTCTAAAAAATAGTTTTATGTATATATTTTTCTCATTCACCAACTTAGACTATTGTGTTCTGATCCATCGCATAAAATTCAGATTAACAAAACATTGAGCTTAAGGCTGTAATGTAACAAAATAGGTAAAAAATCAAGGGGCGTGAATACTTTTGCAAGGCACTGTAAAAGTTGGAGATAAGGGGGAAATAAAAGGTGGAGATAAAAGTGGAGATGAAACTCGATATAAAAACAGGAGATAAAATCTGAAGGTAAAAACAGAAGAGTGAAGTGGGGGCATGGCAATTTTTTTTTTTTTTTTGCTAAGGCGCTCCAATCGCTAGATCCACCGTATATATATATATATCAAAACAGAGGTGCAGGGGGTGTCATTTGTGTCTAATACATATTGTGAATGAATGAAGACCAATGACAGAAGCTTTAATATTTGTTTAATATAAGTCTCTGTGATTGGTTTAACCACCTGGGCATGGTATTCTCAATCATCTAACACTTCAACTCAACATTTTTAATAACAGCAAACTGCAATTGTATTTATTTAATAATAATAGTAGTAATAATAATAATATAATAATTATTATATTTATTTTTACTTGTAAGTAAAGTAAATAGCAGAGAGATCATCTTTTTCAGGTAATTTTATACCTCAAATACCAGCCACTTTAATTAGTTAATTTTGTGCTGTGTCCTTTAAATTTCAGCAAACCTTAAAAAAGGTCAGAATGAGAGATGAACATTAAAAACTGTAAATGTGTTAATTGGGGAAGGGAATTCACCTAATTGCATCTCGAATTGCTAATTAGTACTGTTACTTTAACGACTGACAACCAAATGTGATTGTAAGTAGTAGGTTCTGACTCTGAGTAATTACTCAAAAGAATTTAAAATAGATGATAGTCTATCTATTTTTTCTCTATCTATCTATCTATCTATCTATCTATCTATCTATCTATCTTGTCTATAATCCATCTATCCATCTACCACTCTGTCTATCTATCCATCTGTCTATCTGTCTATCTGTCTATCTATCTATCCATCTATCCATCTATCCATCTATCCATCTATCCATCTATCCATCTATCCATCTATCCATCTATCTATCTATCTATCTATCTATCTATCTACCTACCTATAATAACATCTTGTTTCTAAGCCCTTTTTCACACTGTGTGACTTTATAGAGAAATAACTCTGAGTCTCTAGTGAGAGATAAGATCAGCTTCCCCCCCCCCACACACACATTTATGTATTTATTGCCCCCTCCCCTCCCTTTTATTTCCGGCTGATTCCCCTTTAATGCTACAATTTAGGAAGCTATGAATGTTAAAGCTGGATCCCATTTGTGCAGCGGCAGGAAGCTCCTCGCAGCTGAATAGAGATCAGCAGAGACCCTTTGTCTAAAAGGGACAGGAAACATTTGTTTACTTTATTGCATCAGATACCAATATATGATAAAGTGACACAATGTGTTTTCTTTTTTCAAATAATGGTCTCAGAGAACAAAAACATATTCAGAAGTTAACGGGCCTTGGGAGTTTGCCTCTGCCAGCCAGGGAGATTTAGAGGCGTACGTAGTGCTCGGCAATTCCAGTTAGTTTCATTGAAGTTTAAGCAGGTTTAGCATTAAAATATTAAATAATATAATAATATTTTCAAACAAAATACTTTTAATTGCTTAAAAAATAACTGTGTTCTGTGTCCCTTTAAAGGGCCAGTGTACTGTTCATTCAGTAGGATTTAATTGGCTTATAACAAAAGTCAATGTAGACTTTTGATCTTACAAACTGAGGTTTAGATTTCCGCAGATCTCTGCCACGTGTCCTATGGGAAGGAAATGTGTTTGTCCTGATAGAAGTATTATTTATCTGCCTCCACCCCTGTAATGACTATTGTAGGAAACCCTACACCAGCAAATACTCCTGGCAACCAACACAAGGTATAGAAACACAGATCTGCTGGAAGCTGCAACTCTACCTTCAAAAGTAATAATAATAATAGTATTAATAATAATAATAATAATAATAATACATAATATAATAAAAAATAATAATAATATAAATAAGAACAATACTTATATTATTATTATTATTATTATTATTATTAATAATATTATTAATAATAATAATAACAACAATGAAGAGGAAGAAATTGAATAAATATTAAACATGAAATAATAATAATAATAATAATAATAAAAATAATATGTATAATAAATATTAAATAATAATGTGAATATGAATATTACATATTAATAATAATAATAATTATTATTATAATAATAATACTAATAATGAAAAATAAGTAGAATAAATATTAAACATGACATAATAATATTAATAAAATAATGATACAATGATAATAGTGATGATAAAAATAATACATATTGTTGTTGTTGTTGTTATTATTATTCTTGTTATTTGATATGTATTCTGATTCTTATTATTTTGAATTATTAGTAGTAGGAGTAGTAGTGATAATAACAATAATAACAATAATAATAATAATAATAATAAATAGAAGAAGAAGAGGAAGAAGTAAAATAAATAATAAACATTAAATAATAATAATAAAAATAATAATACAATGATAATAGTGATTATAATAATATGTATTGTTATTATTTAATATGTATTATTTTTCTTATTATTATTGTAGTATTACCAATATTAAAGATAATAACAATAATGCTAATTATTATTATTATTATTATTATTATTATTATTATTATTATTAATAAGCTTAAAACTGAAAACTGAAACTAAAATAGAAACTATCATTTGTTACATTTTAATATGTATAAAACATAAAAGAAGCAAACATTAAACAGTTAAATCCGTGTATCTGAACAAATACAGTGTATTGGTAAAAAAATAAAATAAATAAATATTTATGTAGGCAATTGGATGGTAAATTCTTCCCGATAGCAGCAGACAAAAGGGGTCAAGCACCTCATTATAGGCAGAAAATAACACAATGTTTAAAGCTTGCAGCTGAAATCACTGTTTTTCAGCTCAAAATTGGTGTTCGGGGAATCAGAACTACATTTAGATTCCAAATATATATCCAGTATAACCTCTGCAGGAAGATATCTGTAAAAGTCAATATGCGATTATGCATTAATACTACTTGTAGTATGGGAAGGGCGCATGGCAGGTCACGGCAGGCTTTTATTTGAAGGTATTTTTCATCTTGATGGAGTTTGGAGAGAGAGGAATCAAAGCATAAAGGATGGGGCAGATATAGGGAAGGGAGCCCCCACTCCATAAAGGGTGTGAGACCCCTAGAGTTTTCTTCTCTGGAGAGAGTTATGCTACTTTAAATACTATAAATAAGCCCTTGCTACCTTCTCCACCATTGATCTGCTCACTGTTTAGTAGATAAGTAGGGTTCCCTGCTGGTCCGGTGTTCAGGATTCGGTGCTTTCACTGCTGCAACATGGGTTTGATTCCAGTCAGGGAACCAAGAGGTCACACCACCATGAAAGAATGAGCCCGGTCAGTATTTGGATGGGAGACCACCTAGGAATTCCAGGAGCTGTGAACCACTGGAGAATGAACTGCCAACCCACTCTTCTATACACAAATAGAGTCTCTACATTTGTATAGCAAATAATGGTTTTATGCCCTGGCTTGCATAGCTGCTAACTTTCTTCATTATACATAAGTGAGGCTTTTCCTAAGCTACACTGGTACAAGAACATGTAGATACTGTTACACGTATCTGTTCTCAGGCTCCAAGTTAGCTGTAAGTGCTGAAGTCAGACAAAAGACAACATTCTATATACAAATAGATTCTTCCAATTTGTATATTTTCCCCACTCATGATTTTATGCTCATGGCTTGCATAGCTGCTAATATTGTTTGTTATAAACATGTAAGGCTTTAACTAAACTATCGTGCTCCTGTAAACATGTAGATAAGCACAAATCTTCAGACTCCAAGTTATTCTGCATACAAACAGATTCTCCAAATTTGTATATTTTCTCAAATAATGGTTTTATGCTCCTGGCTTGCATAGTTCCTAATATTGTTAGTTTGTGGCATACTTCACAAACATGTGAGGCTTTTCTTACACTGCAGTGATCCTGTAAAACCATGTAAATAAGCAAATGTATGTATGCAAATGTCCTCAAGTTTCAAGTTAGCTGAAGTTAGACAAGACAGAATCTACTTTATACTGTCGTTTAAACATCATAAATGACGGTATAATATTATATGTGTCTCTTTACCCCCCTCCCCTGTGTCTCTTTCCTGCCCTCTCCCTCCCCTGTGGCTCTTTCCCCCTCTCCCTCCCCTGTGTCTCTTCCCCCTCTCCCTTGCTTTCCCTCCTCTTTGTCTCTTCTCCATACCTCCCTCCCCTGTGTCTCCCCCCCCACTCCCTCACCTTTCCCTCCTCTTTGTCTCTTCTACCCACCTCCCTCTCCTGTGTCTCTTCCCCCCTTTACCCCTCTGTCTTTCCCCCCCGCTCCTCCCTCCCCACTGTCTCTTTTCCCCCTCCTCCCTCCCCTGTGTCTCTTTCCTCCCTCCTCCCTCCCCTGTGTCTCTTCCCCCCTTTACCCCTCTGTCTTTTTCCCCGCTCCTCCCTCCCCTCTGTCTCTTTTCCCCCTCCTCCCTCCCCTGTGTCTCTTTCCTCCCTCCTCCCTCCCCTGTGTCTCTTCCCCCCTTTACCCCTCTGTCTTTTTCCCCGCTCCTCCCACCCCTCTGTCTCTTTTCCCCCTCCTCCCTCCCCTGTGTCTCTTTCCTCCCTCCTCCCTCCCCTGTGTCTCTATCCCCCTTTCCCCCTCTGTTTCTTTCCCCACTTCCCCTTCTCTTGCATGCATGGCTAGTGTGCACTGCGGCATGTACGGAAATCTGTACATATAGTTTGTGAAGTGCAAATGCGCTCCCATGGAGCGTTACCCACACTTTACAAACTATATTAGTGATAGATTCTCCAAATAGGGAGAATTAACTATCATTTGTTAGATAATTGGATTTAATTGAATTTAACACCACTCACTTTCCCCTCACACGGTCCAGAAACAGGTAGTGTGCAAAAATAAATTAAAGCAATCACAGATTCCACCACACACACACATATATATACACTAGCGAATTGCCCGTAAAAAAATGACAGCAATAGAATTGTAAGTCAAGGAATGTTGTGTGGGCCAGACATTATTTTTATGGTGGTCTGAGATCTCTGCGCTGATTGCGAGCCTCTTGGTTGTTGTATTTTTTTTATCAGAGGCGCTTTTGCTGTCATTGTAAGGCGCTGATCTGCTTTTTGCACTTATTGCAAGGCTGTCCCCTGGTGTAGGTTGTGTGCTATGAGCAGCGTTGGCGCTCGTTGTGAGGTGCACAGTGAATATCTTTTGCGTTTATTCCGATAAGGTTTTTTTTTTTTTTTTGTGTATGTGTATGTTGTGATGCTAATTAAATAAGTAGTAAATTAATAAATTTATATACTTGACCTATTCGTAAGAAATACATGCAGGAAGCATTGTGCTGAAGAGCTGACAATCTGTTTTGATGTTCCTGCAGCATACAATGTAGGTTTGCAGTGTTGTGCACCTGAGGTGTAAATGTCAGCAATGTGTGCAGTGTGTAGTGTAAATAGGCTGCGTGCGCGAGGTGAAGCCGATAGTGTAGCTGGGTACTTTCGCATTCTGTAAGTTAGTGTTGTAAAATGGCAGCGAATGTGTATGTGGCGGGTTTGTATGATGAAGCGTTCTTGCTAATGGTGTATGTTGTAGGTCGTACAGGTTTTTGTAAAAGCCGTATTTGCTTTATGTAATTTAGCGGCTTTAAGGGTCGTGTAGCCTCGTTTTTGTTTTTTGCGGCAGCCATTTTTTCTCATGCTTAGGAGATTTTTGAGTTGCTAAAGTTTGTTACTTTTACAGAATTCAAGATTTAAGCAGTGTTACAGAGGTCCTGGGTGTCCCCCCTTGGTGTGGGTGAGGTTTTTTGTTATTTTTGTGTGTATTTTTGTGTTTTTTAATGTTTGCCACTGTGCGCGGTTTGTCCGTTAAGCTCATATTTTTGCGAGTCTGTAATATTTTTGTGTAAGTCCGTAGTTAGTCATTGCGTGTTTATGTGTTTTTTTTCCAAGTCCCGCTTGTGTGGTCGTCATAGAGCCTCCACCTACGCAAATGCGCCCCCTCGCTTCGCGAGCGTCCGCATTTGCGGCTTGCAATGAGCCTGTGGCTCATTGCAGCCAACGTGGGAGCCTCCACCTCCGCAAATTTGGGGTCCGAAAGTCGTAGGGGGTCGTACGGCGCTCATCTCCACCAGCGATAGGAGCAACTGAGGCAAAAGGCAGGTTTACTGTGCGAGCCGGCAAGCATTATCAACAACCCGCATGCTGACAACTATATATGGGACTAGCGAATTGCCCGTCAAAAAATGACGGCAATGAAATAGTAAGGTAGCTAAATTAGTAAATGAATATATTGTACCTATTTTGAAGCATTGTGATGAAGAGCTGGCAATCTGTGTTGATGCTGCTGCAGCATTAGTGGTGTGGAGCTGCTGTATAAGCATGCTGAATGTGTGCAGTGTAACACTGTGCGTGCGCGAGACCAAACCGTTAGCGTAGTCGTGTACTTCCGCATTGGTGTAAAATGGCGAGTAATGTGTGGTATAGGTCTGTATCGGAATATCCGTAGGTGTTTTGTGGTGTTTTGCGAGTTTCTTGTGGTGTTTTGCGAGTTTAGAGTGCTGTAGCCTCGTTTTCGTTTTGTTCGGCGGCCATTTTTTCTCTCGCTTCGTTTTTTTTTTTAGTCTCTAAACTGTTTTATTTCGAGTAAAATCGAGGTGTAAGTTGCATTTTTGAGGTCCTGGGTGCTCCCTCTTGGTGTAGGTAAGTTTTTTATGTATGTGCTGTGTGTATGTATTGTGTTTTAAATGTTTGTATGTCGGCGTGTTGCGTCCGATGTTTGCGAGGTCGTAATGTGTGGTAACGTGTTTCGTACGTTGTTTGCGTGCCTCGTAAAATTTAGCGAGTGTCGTAATTTGTGTGTCGTGTTTTTTGAGTAGCGACGTGAATTTTGCGAGGGTTTGAGGCCCTTGCCCAGTGACCTCGCCAGCAACTGAGTCCCTCGCTTCGCGAGGGGCCTCAGTTGCTGGCATGGAGCGCCTTCGGCGCTCCATGCCAGCAACTGAGACCCGTGCCCAGTGACCTCGCCAGCAACTGAGGCCCTCGCTTCGCGAGGGGCCTCAGTTGCTGGCATGGAGCGCCTTCGGCGCTCCATGCCAGCAACTGAGGCCCTTGCCCAGTGACCTCGCCAGCAACTGAGTCCCTCGCTTCGCGAGGGGCCTCAGTTGCTGGCATGGAGCGCCTTCGGCGCTCCATGCCAGCAACTGAGACCCGTGCCCAGTGACCTCGCCAGCAACTGAGGCCCTCGCTTCGCGAGGGGCCTCAGTTGCTGGCATGGAGCGCCTTCGGCGCTCCATGCCAGCAACTGAGGCCCTTGCCCAGTGACCTCGCTACGCGAGGGCCGCGGCTCGCTGCGCGAGCCGCGGCCCTCGCTTCGCGAGGCCCGCGGCTCGCTACGCGAGGGCCGCGGGCTCGCTACGCGAGCCCGCAAGCGTGAGCAACGACTCGTACGCTCACAACTATATATGTGATCCTAAATATTATCTATATATTATATCGATATATAGATATTCTTTGAATGGCTTTAGTCAGTGTCCCTTTAAAGATAAAATATTTGTTATTTATTAATGTAGCTGTGCTAAGCAATATTTATACATTGCATATATTATGTTATGTTCTTATGGAAATACAATCATTGCAGATCAATGTGAGTATTAATATTGGACATCCCGCACTTGGTTTATACTCTGTCATTGCTCTCACTTCCACCATATGTGATGATATGATCCGACTCCTCGTGCTCAAATCAGTCAGTTTGAAGAAGCTTTATTGTCCGAACATTGATCTAACTCACAAGTGCCAGAACCTGAGCACATCATGAATTTTACAACCTACCAATCATTATTTGTTCATTAATTTTCTTATGTGTGTTTTTTTTTAGCTCTTGTAACTGAATATGAAGATGAAACAACTTGGCGAAACGCGTGGTATGCAGATCAACATTAGATCCAGAACTGAGAAGCATAATAATAATGAAAAAAAATTGTATATATAATTATACACATACATATATATATATATATATATATATATATTGTGCTCTTTTTTTCTTAATTAACAATAAATGTTACTAAGATTCCCCTTGTTAGGAGCATGAGACACTAGTAGTGTGAATACCCCCTTGCCTGTAACTCGGTAATCCAGTACTGGGACCCAGAGCAGGGATAGATAATCCTGGTCCTGAATGGCTGAGCACAGTCCTGGATTTCAGAATGTCTCTGCTATGTACAAATAAGTCAATAATAATGTCTGAGGCCGTGATTGCCTCACTTGGTCACAGCTGAAATCCATGTCTATTTTCGGCAATCAGGGCTTGAAGTTGCCTATCCCTGACCAAAAGCATTGCAAGATGTCACCTCTCATGAGAGTGAACAGGAAGAAAGACAAAGGTTCCAAAGGTGAGAAGATTTTACCCTGAAGAGTAGGGCAAACCGTTTGTTTAGTTGTGAAAGGGGCATTTTAGAATGGCAATGTTATTAGTTGTAAGGTAGTGTTGTAAAATGGCAGCGAGTGTCTATGTGTTACGCGGCTCTCGAGCATTTTCCGTCCTTCCTAATAATGTATTTTGTACCTTGTGCATTCCCGGCAGTGTTTTGCGTGTTTATGGTTGGTGTAGCCTTGTTTTCTTTCGTGGCCATTATTTCTGCCGCTTAGGCGATTTTCGAGTGGCGAAACTCTGCAAATTCGACTTAAATTTGCACGCAATCTCACTCCCAAACATCCTGGCTGTCCCCCCCCCCCCCCCCCCCCCCGTGCTGTGTGTGATGTTTAAAAAAAAAAAAACATGTTTTTTTATGTGCGCGGGTCGCCCGTTAAGTTCGTATTTTTTGCCGGTGGTATTTTGTTTTCTCTAAGTGGCGTTTTAATTATCCAAGTGTTACGTGGAGTAATTTTTCACGATTTTTTTTTCTAAGTGCTACGGGTCTTGCATTGTAAATTGTGTATTTGAGTTTTCTGTTGTTCTGTAGTCCTGCGGGTCGTTGTTATGATGCGTAATGCGCCTACGGCGCTCATCTCCCTCAGCGCAAGGAACGCCTTTGGCGCTCCTTGCCAGCAACTGTGGCCCTCGCTTCGCGATAGCAACAACCCATATTGCTCACAACTATATATATGATAACATGTATTCTGATGTAAAATCCCCTTTTTGTGTTATTTCCCCACATTATCTGAAAACCTTTACTGTTTGAGGAGGTGCAGAGGGGGTTACTCGAGAGACATCCATATTCAGACATCAGAGCCCACCCACTGTTTTGTATCAGACGCTCATTTCTCTGGATCTATGGGTGTATATCATACATTTAGACAGGATATTTGCCTGTATTGTATCACGCTTGCTGGAAACATCCATTGGGTATTGCGTTAAGATGAGAACGATGGATGGGTTTTATATCTTCTGTGACATAAGCAAGGTCAAGATGGGAGAGAGAGAGGATTGGAGATGAGACTGCAAGGGGAACAGATGATAGAGACTGCTGGGAGAGAGGAGGACAGAGACTGTCAGAAAGATAGAGACTGCTAGTAGAAAGGAGGATAGAGACTGCAGGGAGGGTAGAGGTTGCTAGTAGAATGGAGGATAGAGACTGCTGGGAGGATAGAGACTGCTGGGAGAGTGTAGGACAGAGACTACTTGGAGGATAGAGACTGCTAGGGGAATGGAGGATAGAGACTGCCAGGAAAATATAGACTGTTGGGAGAATGGAAGATAGAGACTGTTAGAGGAATGAAAGATACAGACTGCTGAGAGAATGGAGGATAGAGACTGCTAAGAGTATAGAGTCTGCAGGAGAAAGGAGAAGAGAGACCGCTAGGGGATTGGAGTGTAGTGACTGCTAGGAGGATACAGACTGCCAGGATAATGGTGGATAGAGATTATTGGGCGGGTGGAGAATAGAGACTGATAAGAGGATGGAAGATAGAGACTACTGGGAGAATAGAGGGTAGCAACTGCTAGGAGGTGGAGACTGCTGGGACATTAGATGAAAGTGACTGGAAGATGTAGACTTATATGAGGATGGAAGATAGAGATTGCAATGGGAATGGAGACTATAGACTGTTAGGAGGATAGAGACTTCCGGATAAATGGAGGATAGAGTCTGCTAGGGCAACAGAGGATAGGGACAAGTTGGAGAATGGGAAATAGAGACTGGTAGGAGGATAGAGGCGGTCAGGAGAATGGAGGATAGAGGATGGTAGGAAAAGGGAGGATAGAGACTACTGGGAGATTGGAGGATAGAGACTGCCAGGAGAATGTAGGATAGAGACTACTAGGAGAATGGAGGATAGCTACTGGTAGGAAAAGGGAGGTTAGAGACTACTGGGAGCATGGAGTATAGAAAATGCCAGGAGAATGGAGAATAGAGACTGGTAGGAAAAGGGAGTATAGAGACTACTGGGAGAATGGAGGATAGAGGCTGCCAGGAGAATGAAGGATAGCGACTGGTAGGAAAAGGGAGGATAGAGACTACTGGGAGAATGGAGGATAGAGACGGCAGGAGAATGGAGGATAGAGACTGGTAGGAAAAGGGAGGATAGAGACTACTGGGAGAATAGAGACTGGTAGGAAAATGGAGGATAGAGACTACTAGGAGAATGGAGGATAGAGACTACTAGGAGAATGGAGGATACTGCTAGGAGCCTAGAGTCTGCTAGGAGCATAGAGTCTGCCAGGAGAATGGAGAAAAGAGACTGGTATAGATAGATACTGCTAGGGGAATGGAGGATAGAGACTAGTGTGAGAATGGGGGATAGGGACTGCTAGAGGGATTGAGAAGGTTGCGTGAATGGAGGATAGGCACTGGTAGGAAAAGGGAGGTTATAAACTGCCAGGAGAATGGAGGATAGAGACTGCTAGGAGCATTGAGTCTGTCAGAAGAATGGAGAAAAGAGACTGCTATGAGTATGACTTCCGAATTAATGGAGGATAGATTCTGCTACGGCAATGAAGAATAGAGACTAGTGTGAGAATGGAGGATAGAGACTACTAGAAGGATAGAGACGATTGGGTGAATGGAGGATAGAGACTACTAGAACGATAGAGACGATTGGGTGAATGGAGGATAGAGACTGGAAATAGCATTGAGTCTACCAGAAGAATGGAGGATAGAGACTGCTAGGGGAATGGGGGATTGAGACTACTGGGAGAATGGTGGACAGAGTCTTCCAGTGGTTGTGGTCTAGTCAACCTAGTTAAGGAGTTTAAGTTTATCTGGGATTAACATAAGGCTATCCTGAGTTTTCAGACAGTCTTTTTGGTAGATCTAATGGGCAGGCTTAATTGGCCTTTTGGTTCTTTTCTGCATTTACATGTTTTTACACTGCTTAAGAGATGGAGGATAGAGACAACCACAGCAACAGAAGAAAGAGGCAGTCAGGGAAAGAGAGATGTGATATAGAGAGTAAGGCAAGAGACAGCAAGAGACAGACTAAGAGAGTGCACCAGGACAGTTAGAGGAAAGGCTGTGAGAGACAGCCAGGGCAAGGCATGAGAGACAGTTATGGACGCCAATGAGAGGAAGAGACAGATAACATCCCAACACTCCATCTTCATTATGAAAGGCCGGGTTATAATATCATATGTAAAATGTATATAAACCTATAGATCAAATGGACCAACGTCTTCAGCCTTTAATGTGTTTTATTGATTTTATTAAGAAGTCTGTTCAGTGACCACATCACATCCAGATAACAATCCAGAGCGATGAGTTCTCCCTGGAACAGAAAACCTCATAGATTTAAAAAATCTTTATATGTCAGTGAGAAGCACTTATGTAGATAGAGAAAAATCTCTCTAATTCCACTGAGTCAGCGCCCGCCAGACAGAGCGTCTTATAAGGAACTCTAATAACAGGAAGATCCTTATGGCTTTTGTGCCTTGGCGTTAAAGTGCGCCACATTAGATTATATATATATTTGTATTGCCTTTAATTGGAAATGTTTACTTTACCTTCTATCGATTAATATATATTGATTAATATATAATAATATATACATACATACACACAGTATCTCACAGAAGTGAGCACACCCCTCACATTTGTGTAAATAGTTTATTATATCTTTTCATGTGACAACACTAAAGAAATGACACTCTGCTACGATGTAAAGTAGTAAGTGTACAGCCTGTATAACAGTGTAAATTTGCTGTCCCCTCAAAATAACTCAACACACAGCCATTAATGTCTAAACTGTTGGCAACAAAAGTGAGTACACCCCTAAGTGGAAGTGTCCAGATTGGGCCCAAAGTGTCATTATTGTTTGTGGCCACCATTATTTTCCAGCACTGCCTTAACCCTCATGGGCATGGAGGTCACCAGAGCTTCACATGTTGCCACTGGAGTCCTCTTCCACTCCTCCATGATGACATCACGGAGCTGGTGGATGTTAGAGACCTTGCACTCCCCCACCTTCCGTTTGAGGATGCCCCACAGGTGCTCAATAGGGTTTAGGTCTGGTGACATGCTTGGCCAGTCCATCACCTTTACCTTCAGCTTCTTTAGCAAGGCAGTGGTCATCTTGGAAATATGTTAGGGGTCGTTATCATGTTGGAATACTGCCCTGCGGCCCAGTCTCTGAAGTAATGGGATAACTGGATTGAGTCCAAATAAAACCACTGTCAGAGCTGGTCCCAGAGGGAACGTGGCACTGGTAGTTGTAGCAGCCACATTCCCAGAAGCTGTGCACTTAAGTGCTTCCTCACCACCTCACAAAGCTGATCAGCAAAAACCAAAATGGTAGATTTCCCTGCAGCATAATTGCATATAAATGTACTAAATTTGAGGCTTTATTATTATTTTTTTTCAGATTTTAAAGACATATCACCTCTTTGTTTTCATTTGTTTTTATTTTCCAAAATAATACACTTAAATACTGAAAAATACGAAATATCGACTGAAAATCAGGCTGGTGTACCTACCGAACAATACGGCAATAAATATATGAAGTGGCCTCATAAATCAGTGCAGAGCATCATTGGACGGTTTAATTTCATAACTGCTGCAATCGGCAGGTTTAGATTAATGTGAATTTTACCAGTCCGGTCAATACTTAGAAATGGAGGCCGTGTCATGTTGGCGATCAATACATTTTGATGCTGCGCTAAAAATCTCAGCTTATTTGGTGCTTGCAGCAGGTGAGTCTGCCTGGAAAAATCCCACATACACCCTTTATAATCAAAATGAATTCAAAAGCCTTCCAATTTACTAAATTTTGCCTGTCACTCAGCTCAAGACATCCTCCAAAAATATTGAACTTCATATCAATTCTTAAAAAAATTAATTTACTGATTAATCATTTACTTTTGCAGGCATTTCCCAGCCTCTGTTATTACCATAGAAGTTGGCTGCAACAAGAAGCAATTCATCTGCTAATGATCATAATTTGGTAATGAAAACTAGACCACTCTGGTGGGAGTCTGCCTGAAAAATACTCACATGTACCAGATATTTTTTTTTTTTTATAATCAAAGTCAATAAAAAAAAAGTCTAGGAACGGAAAAATAGCTTTCATATTTACTAAATTTTGACTGTCACTCAGCTCAAGAGATCCTCTCACAACATTAAACTTCATATCAATTCCTAATGAATTTAATTATTAATGAATAGCCTTCTGATTAATAATTTAGTTTGCGGACAATTTCACAGTTTCTGTTTCTATAGATTTTGGCTGCAACAGGAAGCAATTAATCTGCTAACGATGGTAATTGGGTAATGAAAACAAGACCACTCTGGTGGGAGTCTGCCTGGAAAAAAACATACATATACCAGATATATGTTTTTTATGATAAAAAATTGAACAAGTCTAGTAACAGAAAAACAGCTTTTAAATTTACTAAATTTTGACTGTCACTCAGCTCAAGAGATCCTCCCAGAATACTAAACATTATATCCATTCACAATTAACTTCATTAATTCCCTGCTAAATGATTTACATTTTTATAATTTAGTTAGTTAAACACATCTAGAAAAACAGCTTTCAAATTTACTACATTTTGACTGTCACTCAGCTAAAGAGATCCTCCCACAAAACTAAACTTCATAAAAATTCCTAGTTAACTTCAATATCAATGATTGGCACCCTGATTAATTATTTACTTTTGCAGGCAATTTACAGGCTCTATTGCTACCAGAGTATAATTAGGTAATGAAAACAAGATTACCCTGTTGGGAGGAACAACTTCACATGTACCAGACATTTTATAATCAAAGTTAATTAAACAAATCTAGTAATGGAAAAACAGTTTTCAAATGTACTACATTTTGACTGTCACTCAGCTCAAAAGACCCTCCCACAATACTTAACATCATAGCAATTATTAATTAACTTCATTAGCAATAAATGATTCTCTGATTAATAAGGTCAATTTAATAATTATATAATTTAGTTGATTTTAAGTGTCTAGTAACATAAAAACAGCCTTCAAAATTACTAACTTTTGACTGTCATTCAGCTCAAGATACTGAATATTATCATATAATTTCCTAATTAACTTCATTATCAATGAATTGCTCCCTGATTGATCTTACTTTTCTGGACAAATTTACCAGTCTCTACTGTTACCAGAGAAGTTTTCTGCAACAAGATGCAATTAACCAACTAATGAGGGTAATTGGATAATGAAAGCAAGACCACTCTGCTGGGAGGATCTCTTGAACTGAGTGAAACATCTGAAAATTGAGTGAATTCAAAGTAAGAGATTTAAAAAAAAAATAGCATCCACTTGCCATGATAACAATCAGAAATATGAAAAATCAATGGGACCTGTACTGTGGCCCTTTAAGAAACTCCACTCATCGCTCTATCTCTCCTTATCAATGGCTATTATTTAACTCTCGCTGTGCTTTGTCAATTTCAATAAAAAAACAAACACTATTTAAACTGGAAAGTTGTCCCTGTCCCTTTAAGATTCAATCCCTAGTTCTTTCTGTTCTTCTCTCTCAGTATGATCAGTCTGTGCATTGTACAGCGACAACAAATCGAAGCCAAAGTCCTTTGGGGAATTAATCATTATATTCAGTTGCTTATACCTGTCAGGAATCCTACACAATAGTGAATTTCTCAGTGTGACTTGGAGCCCAGCTCTGTGCAGTCTGTAATGGGGATCAGAGTGGCCGGGGACTCAGTGTCCTAATACTGGAGTGGCACAGTGCAATGTATGAAATGGAATAATATATATATATATATATATATATATATATATATATATATATATATATATATATATATATATATATATATATATTTATATATATATATATATATATATATATATATATATATATATATATATATTAATTGTTTCTCATATGGTGGGCTAAGAGTGATAGAAGCCCTCCTTCGTACAAAGTACAGTAGTACAAATAAGGACATTCAAATAGAATCACTAATGTACTATTCAGTTTTTGTACTATATATATATATATATATATATATATATATATATATATAATAGTTGTCAAACTGCAAATCGTCGTCACGCTTTGCGGAGGTGGAGGCTCCAACATCGGCTGGGACAAATAAACCCAAGAAAAGCACAACGTTGCAAAAAAAAAAAAAAACACTTAGAAAAAAAAGAGAGTACAAGGTCACAAAAATACGAACTTAACGGTCGAAACGCGTACAGCAAAAAACACAAAAAACAATGAAAAAAAAAAAAAAAAAACATCACACACAGCACGGGGACAGCCAGGACCTCTGGGAGTGAGGTTGCATGCAAATGAAAGTTGATTTTACGCAGTTTCGCCACTTGAAAATCGTCTAAGCGAGAAAAAAATGGCAGTGGAAAAAATGTAAACGAGGCTCAACGACCACAAAGCACATGAAACACTGACAAGGACATACGACTTCTAATTATGACCCGTGGAACTTAGAAAAAAATAATACGAGGTCGCAAAAATACGAGGTTACAGGACGAAATACGGACATTCAAAAACAACACAAAACTATACAAAATACAAAAAAAAAATGAACACACATAACATGATATCTGCTAGTGAGGTTGCACGGTACTTAAAGTCCAATTTAACGAGTTTAGACAATTTAAAAATTGTCTAAGAGAGGAATAAAAGGATTGCAGACACTTTCTCCTCAGGGCAGCAACAGGCCAAATGTACATTGTATGCTGCAGGAAAATAAATATAGATACTTAGCTCTTCAGGATATTCATTGCTGGATATATCAGTTACAAATAGGTAAAGTATATTAATTTATTAAGCAAATAATTAATTAATAATTATACAAAAAAAAATGTCTTTGTCATGAGAGCACAAGACGCTCATAAGACCAAAAGTAAACAAGAGGAGCGGCTCGCTATGACATTGTGTGTCAAACAGCATTGCCATGGCTTCAAATGTTATTGCCCCAAGTCGCTAGTGTATATATATATATATATATATATATATATATATATATATATTAATTTATATAAATATATAAATTACTGGATTACTGGACATTCACGGCTGCTTCACTCTTCAATATATATACAAACATACACAAGTTCTGTTACAGGGGCATACGGCTCTATTATAAGGGCAAAGTGCTCGGTTATAAGGGGATAGTGCTCTGCTGCAGGTGGATACGGCTCGGTTACGAGTGGATAGTGCTCTATTATAAGGGCAAAGTACTCTGTTATAAGGGGATAGTGCTCTATTATAAGGGCAAAGTGCTCTGTTATAAGGGGATAGTGCTCTATTATAAGGGCAAAGTACTCTGTTATAAGGGGATAGTGCTCCATTATAAGGGCAAAGTACTCTGTTATAAGGGGATAGTGCTCTATTATAAGGGCAAAGTACTCTGTTATAAGGGGATAGTGCTCTATTATAAGGGCAAAGTGCTCTGTTATAAGGGGATAGTGCTCTATTATAAGGGCAAAGTACTCTGTTATAAGGGGATAGTGCTCTATTATAAGGGCAAAGTGCTCTGTTATAAGGGGATAGTGCTCTATTATAAGGGCAAAGTGCTCTGTTATAAGGGGATAGTGCTCGGTTATAAGGGGATAGTGCTCTATTATAAGGGGATAGTGCTCTATTATAAGGGCAAAGTGCTCTGTTATAAGGGGATAGTGCTCGGTTATAAGGGGATAGTGCTCTATTATAAGGGCATAGTGCTCTGTTATAAGGGGATAGTGCTCTATTATAAGGGCAAAGTACTCTGTTATAAGGGGATAGTGCTCTATTATAAGGGCAAAGTGCTCGGTTATAAGGGGATAGTGCTCTATTATAAGGGCAAAGTGCTCTGTTATAAGGGGATAGTGCTCTGTAACAGGTGGATACAACTCTGTTACGAGTGGATAGTGCTCTATATAAGGATGTAGTGCTCTGTTATAAGGGGATAGGGCTCTGTTATAAGGGGATAGGGCTCTATTATAAGGGCATAGTGCTCTATTATAAGGGATAGGGCTCTGTTATAAGGGGATAGTGATCTATTATAAGGGGATAGTGCTCTATTATAAGGGCAAAGTGCTCTGTTATAAGGATGTAGTGCTCTGTTACAGGTGGATAGTACTCTATTATAAGGGCATAGTGCTCTGTTATAAGGGGATAGGGCTCTGTTATAAGGGGATAGTGATCTATTATAAGGGGATAGTGCTCTGTTATAAGGGGATAGGGCTCTGTTATAAGGGGATAGTGCTCTATTATAAGGGCATAGTGCTCTGTTATAAGGGGATAGGGCTCTGTTATAAGGGGATAGTGATCTATTATAAGGGCATAGGGCTCTGTTATAAGGGGATAGGACTCTGTTATAAGGGGATAGTGATCTATTATAAGGGCATAGTGCTCTGTTATAAGGGGATAGGGCTCTGTTATAAGGGGATAGTGATCTATTATAAGGGGATAGTGCTCTGTTATAAGTGGACACAGCTCTGTTATAAGGGGATAGTGCTCTGTTATAAGGGCATAGTGCTCTGTTATAAGGGGATAGGGCTCTGTTATAAGGGGATAGTGATCTATTATAAGGGGATAGTGCTCTATTATAAGGGCAAAGTGCTCTGTTATAAGGATGTAGTGCTCTGTTACAGGTGGATAGTACTCTATTATAAGGGCATAGTGCTCTGTTATAAGGGGATAGGGCTCTGTTATAAGGGGATAGGGCTCTATTATAAGGGCATAGTGCTCTATTATAAGGGATAGGGCTCTGTTATAAGGGGATAGTGATCTATTATAAGGGGATAGTGCTCTATTATAAGGGCAAAGTGCTCTGTTATAAGGATGTAGTGCTCTGTTACAGGTGGATAGTACTCTATTATAAGGGCATAGTGCTCTGTTATAAGGGGATAGGACTCTGTTATAAGGGGATAGTGATCTATTATAAGGGCAAAGTGCTCTGTTATAAGGGGATAGGGCTCTGTTATAAGGGGATAGTGATCTATTATAAGGGCATAGTGCTCTGTTATAAGGGGATAGGGCTCTGTTATAAGGGGATAGTGATCTATTATAAGGGCATAGTGCTCTGTTATAAGGGGATAGGGCTCTGTTATAAGGGGATAGTGCTCTATTATAAGAGCAAAGGGCTCTGTTATAAGGGGATAGGACTCTGTTATAAGGGGATAGTGATCTATTATAAGGGCATAGTGCTCTGTTATAAGGATGTAGTGCTCTGTTACAGGTGGATAGTGCTCTATTATAAGGGCATAGTGCTCTTTTACAAGGGGATAAGGCTCTGTTACAAGGGGAAAGGGCTCTGTTATAAGGGCATAGTGCTCTGTTACAAGGGGATAGGGCTCTATCATAAGGGCATAGTGCTCTGTTACAAGGGGATAGGGCTCTGTTATAAGGGGATAGTGCTCTATTATAAGAGCAAAGGGCTCTGTTATAAGGATGTAGTGCTCTGTTATAAGGGGATAGTGCTCTATTATAAGGGCATAGTGCTCTGTTACAAGGGGATAGGGCTCTATTATAAGGGGATAGTGCTCTGTTACAAGTGGACATAGATCTGTTATAAGGGGATAGTGTTCTGTTATAAGTGGACACAGCTCTGTTATAAGTGGATACTGCTCTGTTACAAGTGGACTAGCGACTTGACCATCAAAAATGATGGCAATAAAATTGTATGCCATTGCAATGTTGTCTGCCACACAATGTAAGGCTTTTGCTCCTTTGAGGACCTTCGGCGCTCATTGCGAGCCTCTCCCCTCGTGTACTTCAAGTTTCCTGCTTTGCAACAATCTGCTTCGGCGACAGATATATAAGTACAGTGTAAAATGTACAATTTTATAAGTACAGTGTAAACTATGCATTTTTGGAGGTCTCAGAGCATAATAAAGTGATTTAAAAATGTAACTGCTTTGAGAGTCCTATTGCTGTCAGCCAATGAGCAGTAATCACATATTATAATTGAACTACAAGACGTTGTCACGCTTTGCGTGGTGCGTATGACTTAGGCGATGAGCGTCGAAGGTGCTCATCGCTGCGAGCCTCGCGAAGCGAGGCGAGCTGTTAAGGCAATTAAACTTGCAGCAAAAGGCAATAAGCTCATTGCCTGCTCGCCTCGCTTCACTTCACTGAAGGCAATGAAACACGCGGGATTTAGACACCAAAGACTTAGTAAACGCACATTCGCATTAGCCTACAAGCTTGACAAATGCGGGACTTAAATAAAAAGAATTACGAGACGAGGGACTTTGAAAAAAAGAAATACGAGATAACAAAAATACGAGGTTATCGGCCAAACCCCAAAAATCCCCAAAACACAAAAAAAATAAAAAAAATAAATACAACAAAAACATCACCCACAGCACGGGGGAACAGCCAGGACGTCTGAAAGTGAGGTGGAATGCAAATTTAAGGCGATTTCGTACAAAAAGCGAGAGAAAAAAAATGTCCGACGAAAATAATTAACACGAGGCAACACAACCCCGGATTGCGCAAAACACTGCCAAGCGCATAGCAACTTCACACAGGAACAAACGAAATACAAAATACACTATTACAAATGACGGAAAATGCTTGCGAGCCGCGTAACACATTAATAACATTACGAATGTAAAATGGAGCTTTACACAACTAAACCAACGGCTTTCCCTCGCGCACGCAGCCAATTTCTAATGCACACTTGGAACATTCAGTACACTTTATCATCAGGGCACCAACACTCAAACTGTACATTGTATGCTGCCGGAAAATACAAACAGATTGTTAGCTCTTCAGGCTATTGATTGCTAGATATATTAATTACAAAGAGGTAAAGTATATTAATTTATTCAAGGATTCATTAATTCATTATTGATTAAGTAAATATAGATAAATATATATCTCTCTTTATAATGAGTGACAAAGGTGCTCAGAGGAGCAAAAATAGACGAGACGAGCGGCTCGCCATGAGCGCCATTTACCCTATTTTTTTTTTTTTGTAATTATTTTTTTTTATAATAGTGAATTAATAAATTAATATAATTTACCTATTTATATTTAATATGCAGCAATCAATATCCTGAAGAGCTAACAATCTCTTTGGATTTTCCTGCATCTGAAAATGTACAATGGGACTGTTGATCAGCTGAGGTGTAAGTGTCAGCAATGTGCCAAGTGTGCAGTGTAAATAGGCTGCGTGCGCGAGGGTAAACCGTTTGTTTAGGCGGGTAAAGCGATATTTTAGAATCCTAATATTATTATTTACAAGTTAGTGTTGTAAAATGGTTGTAATGGTATACTTTGTATCTCCTATGTTCCTGGCTAACTCATACGTGCCTGGCTGTAATTTAGCTTTGTTTTAATTTTTTTGTCCGGCATTTTTTCTCGCTTAGCCGATTTCTGAGTGCCGAAACTCATCAAATTCAGCCTAAGTTTGCGAGCAACCTCACTCCCAGGCGTCCTGGCGTTCCCCCCTGTGCTGTGTGTGCAGCCTAAGTAAGTTCCCCATTTCTTAACTGCTTGTAGGCTAAGTCCCGCGTGTTTCAATGCCTCAACGGCTGCTCCAAGCTCGGAAGGTTTCTATGCCTCAATGGCTCACCTCGCAAGCGTGACGACAACCTGCAGTTTGACAATTATAATATGTGATAGAGCTCTGTTACAATTGGATACGGCTCTGTTACAAGTGGATACAGCTCTGCTACAGGTGTATAGAGCTCTGTTACAAGTGGATAGAGCTCTGTTACAAGTGGATAGAGCTCTGCTACAAGTGTATAGAGCTCTGCTACAAGTGGATACGGCTCTGTTACAAGTGTATAGAGCTCTGTTACAAGTGGATACGGCTCTGTTACAAGTGGATAGAGCTCTGTTACAAGTGGATAGTGCTCTGTTACAACTAGATAGAGCTATTGTACAAATAGATACGGCTCTGCTACAAGTGTATAGAGCTCTGCTACAATTGGATATGGCTCTGCTACAAGTCAAAAGAGCACTGTTACAAGTTGATACGACTCTGTTACAAGTGGATATGGCTCTGCTACAAGTGTATAGAGCTCTGCTACAAGTGGATACGGCTCTGTTACAAGTGTATAGAGCTCTGTTACAAGTGGATACGGCTCTGTTACAAGTGGATAGAGCTCTGTTACAAGTGGATAGTGCTCTGTTACAACTAGATAGAGCTATTGTACAAATAGATACGGCTCTGCTACAAGTGTATAGAGCTCTGCTACAATTGGATATGGCTCTGCTACAAGTCAAAAGAGCACTGTTACAAGTTGATACGACTCTGTTACAAGTGGATATGGCTCTGTTACAAGTGGATAGAGCTCTGTTACAAGTGGATATGGCTCTGTTAAAAAAGTGGATAGAGCTCTGTTACAAGTGGATATGGCTCTGTTACAAGTGGATAGAGCTCTGTTACAAGTGGATATGGCTCTGTTATAAGTGGATAGAGCTCTGTTACAAGTGGATAGAGCTCTGTTACAAGTGGATATGGCTCTGTTATGAGTGGATAGAGCTCTGTTACAAGTGGATATGGCTCTGTTATAAGTGAGTAGAGCTCTGTTACAAGTGGATATGGCTCTGTTACAAGTGTATATGGCTCTGTTATAAGTGAGTAGAGCTCTGTTACAAGTGGATATGGCTCTGTTACAAGTGTATATGGCTCTGTTACAAGTGTATAGAGCTCTGTTACAAGTGGATATGGCTCTGTTACAAGTGGATATGGCTCTGTTACAAGTGTATAGAGCTCTGTTACAAGTGGATAAAGCTATGTTACAAGTGGATATGGCTCTGTTACAAGTGGATATGGCTCTGTTACAAGTGGATAGAGCTCTGCTACAAGTGGATAGAGCTGTTACAAGTGGATATGGCTCTGTTATAAGTGGATAGAGCTCTGTTACAAGTGGATAGAGCTCTGTTACAAGTGGATATGGCTCTGTTATAAGTGAGTTGAGCTCTGTTACAAGTGGATATGGCTCTGTTACAAGTGGATATGGCTCTGTTATAAGTGAGTAGAGCTCTGTTACAAGTAGATAGAGCTCTGTTACAAGTGGATATGGCTATGTTACAAGTGTATAGAGCTCTGTTACAAGTGTATATGGCTCTGTTACAAGTGTATAGAGCTCTGTTACAAGTGGATAGAGCTCTGTTACAAGTGGATATGGCTCTGTTACAAGTGGATAGAGCTCTGTTACAAGTGGATATGGCTCTGTTACAAGTGGATAGAGCTCTGTTACAAGTGGATATGGCTCTGTTATAATTGGATAGAGCTCTGTTACAAGTGGATAGAGCTCTGTTACAAGTGTATATGGCTCTGTTACAAGTGGATATGGCTCTGTTACAACTACATAGAGCTATTGTACAAATAGATACGGCTCTGCTACAAGTGTATAGAGCTCTGTTACAATTGGATATGGCTCTGCTACAAGTAAAAAGAGCACTGTTACAAGTGGATACGGCTCTGTTACAAGTGGATATGGCTCTTTTACAAGTGGATACGGCTATGTTACAAGTGGATAGAGCTCTGTTACAACTGGATAGAGCTCTTGTACAAATGGATACGGCTCTGTTACAAGCGTATAGAGCTCTGTTACAAGTGGATATGGCTCTGTTACAAGTGGATAGAGCTTTGCTACAAGTGTATAGAGCTCTGTTACAAGTGGATACGGCTCTGTTACAAGTGTATAGAGCTCTGTTACAAGTGGATATGGCTCTGTTACAAGTGGATAGAGCTCTGTTACAAGTGTATAGAGCTCTGTTACAACTAGGTAGAGCTATTGTACAAATAGATACGGCTCTGCTACAAGTGTATAGAGCTCTGTTACAATTGGATATGGCTCTGCTACAAGTCAAAAGAGCACTGTTACAAGTTGATATGACTCTGTTACAAGTGGATATGGCTCTGTTACTAGTGTATATGGCTCTGTTACAAGTGGATAGAGCTCTGTTACAAGTGGATATGGCTCTGTTAAAAAAGTGGATAGAGCTCTGTTACAAGTGGATATGGCTCTGTTACAAGTGGATATGGCTCTGTTACAAGTGGATAGAGCTCTGTTACAAGTGGATATGGCTCTGTTATAAGTGGATAGAGCTCTGTTATAAGTGAGTAGAGCTCTGTTACAAGTGGACATGGCTCTGTTACAAGTGTATATGGCTCTGTTACAAGTGTATAGAGCTCTGTTACAAGTGGATATGGCTCTGTTACAAGTGGATATGGCTCTGTTACAAGTGTATAGAGCTCTGTTACAAGTGGATAAAGCTCTGTTACAAGTGGATATGGCTCTGATATAAGTGGATATGGCTCTGTTACAAGTGGATAGAGCTCTGCTACTAATGGATAGAGCTCTGTTACAAGTGAATATGGCTCTGTTATAAGTGGATAGAGCTCTGTTACAAGTGGATAGAGCTCTGTTACAAGTGGATATGGCTCTGCTATAAGTGAGTTGAGCTCTGTTACAAGTGGATATGGCTCTGTTACAAGTGGATATGGCTCTGTTATAAGTAAGTAGAGCTCTGTTACAAGTAGATAGAGCTCTGTTACAAGTTGATATGGCTCTGTTACAAGTGTATAGAGCTCTGTTACAAGTGGATAGAGCTCTGTTACAAGTGGATATGGCTCTGTTACAAGTGGATAGAGCTCTGTTACAAGTGGATATGGCTCTGTTACAAGTGGATAGAGCTCTGTTACAAGTGGATATGGCTCTGTTATAAGTGGATAGAGCTCTGTTACAAGTGGATAGAGCTCTGTTACAAGTGGATATGGCTCTGTTATAAGTGAGTAGAGCTCTGTTACAAGTGGATATGGCTCTGTTACAAGTGGATATGGCTCTGTTACAACTAGATAGAGCTATTGTACAAATAGATACGGCTCTGTTACAAGTGTATAGAGCTCTGTTACAATTGGATATGGCTCTGCTACAAGTAAAAAGAGCACTGTTACAAGTGGATACGGCTCTGTTACAAGTGGATATGGCTCTTTTACAAGTGGATATGGCTCTGTTACAAGTGGATAGAGCTCTGTTGCAACTGGATACGGCTCTGCTACAAGTAAATAGAGCTCTGTTACAACAGGATAGAGCTCTGTTACAAGTGGATACGGCTCTGTTACAAGTGGATACAGCTCTGTTATAAGTGGATAGTGCTCTGATACAAAGCATTTCAAGCTTCCTCTACTAAGGAGGGTTTCCGGTGTCATAAACTTATCTGAATCCACCAATAAATCCCCAACCTCCTCCTGTATAGATTATAAAAACTATCAAAATCAGTGTTTTCAGCCAACAGGCACAAGCAGCTTCTGCTAAAATAAAGATTTTATTATTCATTATTGTGTTACAAGCTTCCCAAACATATGAAGTGTTTCCCAATCTACAGCGGTCCTTTAAAGCCTTTATTTTTGGTGCCCCTCCCTTTCTAATGAATCCCCGTTCTGTGTTCCCTTCATCACAAACAGATGCCGGCATTGAATGACGAGTGTGAAAGGAGCGCAGCTTCCAAAGCCTCAGCGCGAGGAGCGCGAGGACGTGATGAATATTTTAATAGTTTGAAGCCTAAAAGCTTTGAGATGATTTAATGTTATACACAAAATGTTTTGTGGCCTGTAATGTGTGAAGATGCAAAACCCTGACAGATATATAGTGATGGACACAGAAAAAGCATCCTGCAAAAATCATTACTTTACATTTATTATATATCAGCCTATTATTATTATTATTATTATTACTACTATTATTATTATTATTATTATGCTTTATTTTTGGCCCATTAAAAGTAATATCAGAAATAGAGGATCCTGTAAATGATATTATTTTAATGCATTTTAATCAAAGTAGTTTGTTTTAATAGGACAACTACTGCTGGTGCACCAGGTCCAAAGCACTGGTGCCTGCAATGAAGTAGGAGTTCTATACTAACACAGGCATCCTGGAAAGAAAGTAGACCCTTCATTTTTAAGGGGCATAACACTACTTTTTGGCTTTCTTAATGCCCTCTACTACTCGGTTCCCTGGTGGTCCAGTGGTTAGGATTCAGTGCTTTCAATGCTGTGACCTGGGTTTGATTCAGGGAACCAAAAGCGTCACACCACCCTGAAGCTAAGCAGGGTTGGGCCTGGGCAGCACTTGGGTGGGAGACCACTTAGGAATAACAGGAGCTGTATGTATGCTGTGGCCCACTGGGAAAGGAACTGGCAACCCACTCCAGTACCTCTGCCATGAATACCAAGTGGATCAGCATGACCATGGGCATAAAGATATCCTAGTGTGTTACAGTCCAAGAAGTCATGGAGAGTTGGAAATGACTGAACAATACAGAGATATTGGAGTGGGTTGTCAGTTTCTTCTCCAGTGGGCCACAGCATACAGCTCATGGTATTCCTAGGTGGTCTCCCATCCAAGTACTGATCAGGGGCATTAGAACAAAGTAAAAATAATTAAAATGTATAAAATTGATGAATATTTCAATGTTTTATAAGAGTGTTTCTATCACACTGGTGAAACTTGTAATTTATGGTCTGTTCAGGACCTGAGGGAATGTTCCTACAACTCAACAAAACTTATGTTGCCAGTTTGAGTGCTGTAAAGGCTAACACAACAGCATTAATAAGCAAGTATAAAACAATGGAAATAGCACAACCATTATAAATTAAATTATTCTTTAGTGCAGGGAGCCCCTTTGCTTTTGTCCCTGATGCTGTCTGTTATTTCCTCAGGTGGGTGTGTTTTTGTAAACTTATGAACTTCTGCTTAGTCGTGTGAGAACTGGCAGATATAAGTGCCACATTCCCACTGTACAAGCAGACATTTCCTGTGTAGTCTCCGCCCACACCAGGAAGTTGCTCTACTGAAGCCAAAATGACCAATTCCACAGCTGCAAAACTAATAAATTAGAGCATCTATTATTTTTCATTTTAAAAAAACACTCTGCATATTTTTTTTTTCAAAAAAATATTTTTTTTACAAAAAAGACCACTGTGTTCTTTTAAAGGGGAACACACTGATTGTATCCGCCATATATTAAATCTTCCAGGTTGTGTATTTTTGCAGGGGCCGTTTGGAGATTCTTATTATGGGATGTGCTGCTTATTGTGACCAGTCCCAACGGCCCAGATATTTGTGGCCTCTCAAGGGGAAATGCCTTGTGCAATCTTACTGTACCATATGTTCATCTAGAAGGAATCGCATCTCTTTAATCTGATCAGGATAAAAAAAACAAATGCTTTGATTAAGACGGAACCAACACAGGCCTGGAAATTTAATAATACTGAATAATACTCTTTAAAACTGCTTACGTCCCAGGGAGGGGATTTTGTATTTACTAATGAAAAAGCAGGACTGAGTATAACTGTGCATATACTGCCAATCCCGGACATTTCCTGTGCAGTGAATGAATGAATTTTAATTTAATTTGCAATATGATCACCTTGAGTGGTACAAGCACGGTAGATAGATAGATAGACACGGTCCAGTCACATTATTATGACCACCAGCTAATATCCCAAACAACCACTGTGTGCTGCATGGACAGCAGCTAGACGGCCTGGTAGTGAGTCAATAAGATGATGAAGAGTGCGTGGTGGAGGAGCCATACGGAGAACATGGCGATCGAGGTGGTCCCACAGGTGCACCATGGGGTTCAAGTCCAGAGAATTCTGGAGGCCAGGGAAGTACTTGGAAGTTTTCGTCGTGCTCCTCCAACCGCTCCCAGACAATTCTGGCCAGATGACATGTTGCATCGGCTCCAGGGAAGACAGTCACATGTATGGGTGTACTTTATCTGCAAGGATGGATAGATAAACCAGTCAGTTGAGAGTGCCTTCCAGTGGTATGAGTTGAACCAGACAATGTCAAGAAAACACTCTCCAGACCATAACGCTGCCGCCACCAGCTTGTGTTCTTCCAACAATGGTTGCAGAGTGTTTGTTCTCTGAATTCTCACACCTGACACGTCAACGTCTGTCCAGTCGATGGAGAAGAAAACATGACTCAGAGATGGCAACGCTTTGCTAATCAGAAGAGGTCCAGTTTTGTTACTGTTGTGCAAATTAAAGCCGTTTTCTGATGATGACCCCTCGTCAGCATGGGGGCAGTGACCAGCTGTTTGGTTTGGAGCCCCATACGCAACAGGGTTCACTGCACTGTCATTTTAGACACCCATCTGGTAGCCCTTTGGTGCATTTGGACGGCGAGTTGCTCAACTGTAGCGGGTCAGGTTGGCCCTCACACAACTTCACAGCCAACGTTCACCTCTGACATTAATGGCACATGGTGCTCCGCAGTTGCCACACCATTTATATACCCACCAAGCCAGCTCATGACATTCGCAGTATTTCATTGGCTACTTTATTTTTTGCAACTTTTTTATGTTATAATTCTACACAGAGAGTGCATTAATGTCTCCTTTTAAAAGGACACAGAAAAGGTCCCAGTTATTACAGAAATGACCCTTCCCCCATTATATATAAACATAAGTACTTGTTGTTATTGTACTCACTTTATCCAAGGTGACTGATTAAGTATCCCAATGGGGGTAATTATCAGGTTGAGCATGCCCAGTTGATTAAATATGAATAATGACAGAGACTGTAAGACATATACATCTCTGTCATTAACCTTTTTTAAACAATGTATCCTATTTGACCTGTTTATTATCATGTAATTTATGCTTAAAGTACCTCAATTCATTTATCAAAGGATTTAATACATTTCAGTGGGACGAATCTTCCAGAAAATTATTTAATGCAAGAAGAAGAGGTCATGATGTGAAGGGGAAAGGTGAAATATTTTTGGGTGATGGGCAAAAGTACTACTTTATAGTAAGGGTAGTAAGTAAATGGAACAGTCATCTAGTGGATGTGGTAGAGTTAAGGCAGATAAGCATGCCTGGGATAAGCATAAGGTCTAAGGGTTAATTTGGACAAGTTTAGTAGACAGATAGAATTGGCAGACTAGATAGGACATTATAGTTCTTACCTGCCATTAAATCTACGTATGTCTTAAAGTTTTACATGTAAATATTCTCTATTGCAGGGTTCCAATTTCAAACGTCAACTTCAGTGTCCAGTTGAGTTGCTTGTCTCCACCCCTAATAAGGTCATCCAAATAATCAGGCACCAGCTTATGTCCATGCCAGTGAAAAGCATCTGCTCCTGTCTAGATATAATCCTGTGCCTAGCTACCTCCCAATTTAATGCTCCACCCCTGATTACCTCATTAGGGGTGGAGGCAAACAGCTCAGCTGGAGTACTATTGATCTTAGTGTTTGAAAGTAACTTTCATATTGAATATTACTTTTCTCAATCAATTAATATGAATTTGATTAATGATCATCTGGTTAATTGGATGGTTTTGGTGCATTTATTAGTTATTTGTAGCCAAGCAAACAATAATAAAGCAAACAAGGTGTCTGCTAATTACCGTACTCAGGAAAAGGTCAGTCTGAAAGCCTCCTGCAATTAACACTTGTACCTGCCATAGTTGTCCCCCCCAGACCCCCAGCTGGGCCCAATGAGCCCCCCCCCCCCCCCCCCCATTACCTCTAATTCATCATCAAAAAAAACTTTCTGTCAACAAATGACCTTTATGTTTTATATAATGTGTCATCATGTTCCCTGTGACAGTAATGGATGCAGTGAGCTTTAATTAGAGTGATTGCCTCGTTAAAGGATGTTGTGTGATAAATCGCACTCTGCGCGATGCTCTGCAGTCTCGGGGTAAAGCTGGGTATTGATAAGAGGCAGAGAATCACTAGCAAAAACTGAAGAATTACACTATAAACAGTGAGACTAATGCTTTGTAGTGTAAAGACTGAGAGACTATATATATTGCCCCTCCTCGTGGTGAAGGGGCTTGTGTACCTCAATGAAGCTGTGAGCTATACCATGTAGGGTCACCCAAGATGGGCAAGTCATAGCAGAGAGGTCAGACAACTTGTGGTTCACTGGAGAAGGAACTGGCAAATCCAGTATCTGCAAAGATAACCATATGGATAAGCGCAACTAGAAACTCAGACAGATGTGTCTGCATCCATATGGTCACCAAAAGTTGGACACAACGGAAGGACTGAACAACTAACTATATATATATATATATATATATATATATATATATATATATATATATATATATATATATATATATATTTAATTTAGATACATAAAAACTGTATTTGTGGTTGGGTCCCTCTTCTAACGGTCGAGTTCATCGAACCACTGCTCTCCAGCGATGGGAATGCCCTGACGGACATTTGGAAGAGGGTCCCCCCCCCACAACCCCAGGGTAACAACCTGGACATAGCTATGGGTCCCTCTCTTCATGTAGCTGAGGAATGGTCTATTGCTACGCCCTAACTGGCCTGCTAAGAGGGCCAAGGGCCGAGTGATGGTGAGGAGAGAGGGAAGGGAGACCATGAAAGCGTGATTGTGTTAAGGTCCGTGAAGGGTTGATGTAGCATTAGGACTTATGAAAGTGTGATGGAAGTGAACCTGCGAAGGCTGGTTGTGGGACTTATGGAAAGCGTGAACGAGGTAAGCCTGAGAAGGCTTTATTGGTTTATATGGGAAGCGTGAACGAGGTAAGCCTGCAAAGGTTAGTTTGGTTCATATGGAAAGCGTGAATGAGGTCAGCCTGCGAAGGTTGGTTTAGGACTTATGAAAAGCCGGAGTAAGGTTGAAGGTTAAGTTTGGGCCAAAATCTGCAAAAGGAGGCTTATGAAAGCCTAGAAGCGTACCCTTGGACATGGATGACGGTCGTAACTTAACAGATTCAGGTCCAAACCCACCCGAAAATGTACAGGAAAGTTGGGAAACTTAGTTGATTTGGGCCAAAATTTGAAAAGCAGACTTAACAAAGCATAAAAGGCATAGCCTTGGACATGGACAAGGGACGCAACTTGGCAAATTCAGATCCAAACCCACCCAAGAAGGTAGCTTGGTAGTCCTGGGCCAAGATCCACCAAGATAAGTTTGGAAGGAGTTGACAACTTACCTTGTATAATGCAGCAATCGATATAAGGCTTGTAAGGCTGAAAAACAAGAGAGCGCAGAGAAACGACAGGTCTCTAAAGGGAGGGGATCATGCTCTGCTTCAGTATATCACAGTACATGTTGGCATTCATGGTTCCCTCAATAAACTGTAGCTCCCCAGTGCCGACAGCACTCATGCAGGTTCAGACCAAACATATATACACATTTGTCTATAAGTGTATACAGTATATGTTTTCTATAATATGTTGTGTTGATTCCCCCTATATGCATTTACCTGCTGATCAGATGCTGCCTCCACTCTCTCTGCATCGCTGTTTACGTTCAAACTGAGGGTTTCAACTCATTCCAGTGTTTTTGTGTTCTTTGTGCCTTATCTGTTTATCTGTCATTTAGGTATTATTTCAACTACCTTTCCTCCGTATAGATGTATACTTTCGGTGGTGGGAGTGTCATGGTCTGGGCTTGCATGAGTGCTGCCGGCACTGGGGAGCTACAGTTCATTGAGGGAACCATGAATGCCAACATGTACTGTGACATACTGAAGCAGAGCATGATCCCCTCCCTTCGGAGACTGGGCCGCAGGGCAGTATTCCAACATGATAACGACCCCAAACACACCTCCAAGATGACCACTGCCTTGCTAAAGAAGCTGAAGGTAAAAGTGATGGACTGGCCAAGCAGGTCTCCAGACCAAAACCCTATTGAGCATCTGTAAGGCATCCTCAAATAGAAGGTGGGGAAGTGCAAGGTCTCTAACATCCACCAGCTCCGTGATGTCATCATGGAGGAGTGGAAGAGGACTCCAGTGGCAACCTGTGAAGCTCTGGTGAACTCCATGCCCATGAGGGTTAAGGCAGTGCTGGAAAATAATGGTGGCCACACAAAATATTGACACTTTGGGCCCAATTTGGACATTTCCACTTAGGGGTGTACTCACTTTTGTTGCCAAAGGTTTGGACATTAATGGCTGTGTGTTGAGTTATTTTGAGGGTACAGCAAATTTACGCAGTTATCCAGGCTGTACACTTACTACTTTACATTGTAGCAGAGGGTCATTTCTTCGGTGTTGTCACAAAAAAAGGTATAATAAAATATTTACACAAATGTGAGGGGTGTACTCACTTTTGTGAGATACTGTATATATATATATATATATATATATATATATATATAAATGTAATTATATATCTTCAATTATCCAATATATATTATATTATTCAGTTGTGTTCGACTCTCTGTGACCATATGGATGCAGCAGGCCAGGCACATCTGTCTGTGTTTCTGGTTGTGCTTATCTATATGGTTTTCCTGACAAAGATACTGTGGGTTGCCAGTTCCTTCTCCAGTGGACAGCAATTTGTCTGACCTCTCTGCTATGACCTGCCCATCTTGGATGATCCTACATGATATAGCTCACAGCTTCATTTTCAATAAAAAAAGACAAATATATCGGCTGGAAGTCCAATAAGATCACCTTTCTATAAAAATAATTATCTGCCCCTCTCCCCTAATAAATGAAGAAACCCAAGTAACAAAGGACCCTAAACTGGTGTGCTCCTGGTGCCTTGCACCTGCTGCACCGGCACTAGCTCTATCATTGTATTTCACCATTCATTAAACAGCAAATCCTTTGTTCTATAAATGAATGATGTAATTACATAGTGAGCGTCATTAATTAGATATAATAAATATTAGACTTGTGATGTAATGGGAGGCCTGGGAGCTTCTCATAGGTCTTTGGCCATAGGAACGTACAGAAATCCTTCACTGTTTTAATCCTTGGTTGGAACAGAAAGAAATCAAGAGGCAGCAGATGGAAAGTGATTACTGTCCGCCGCCGGAGAGGCCGGGATCTGCACGCACGGCAGGGGTTATTTCTTAAAGCGACGGTATAAAGAAAACGGGAACTTTAATAGAACAATTATAATAAATGTTTACAAATATTCTTATTATATTCTTTGCTTTGATGAATTAGTTTGGTCCATATTGTTACAATGTTAGATAAGTGCAACGGTCTTAAAGTGATACGTAATAAAATAATTCAAGCAGTGAGTGGCTGTACTAAACCGAGCATTGTTTTTGTTGCATTGTTCAGTCATGCCTGACTCTCCGTGACCATAAGGACCGCAAAACGCCAGGAACATGTTTATGTTGATCCACTTGGTTTTCATGGGAGAGATCCTGGAGTGGGTCGCCAGTTCCTTCTCGAGTGGGCTGCAGCATACAGCTCCTGGTACTCCTAGGTGGTGTCCCATCCAAGCACTGACCAGGCACAACCCTGCTTAGCTTCAGGGTGGTGTAGCCTTTTCTTTTCCTGACTGGAATCAAACCCAGGTCCCAGCCGTGAAAGCACTGAATCCTAACCACGGGACCACCAGGGAACCCAAATCCAAGCATTAAAGGTCCAGTGTAGTTCTATATGTAGTTCTATATTAACTCATGATAATAGGCAAGCAATTTGGAAAATGTAAAAAAAAATATTTTACTCACAATTCTGTTTAAATCGAATGTCCCATTTTGGTTTCTCACTAAGGTGGGTGGAGACAAGGAATACAGGAGGAAGCAACAACAATTGCAAAAAATAATTAGATTGCTTTCAATAGAATTATTAATTTATAAGCATGCAGCCTGCTGATCAAGCAGCTGAAAGAAACAGTTTAGGAAAAGAAATGGAACCCCAAGGAACAGTTGCACAAAACTGTGAAATGTGTAATGGGTGTGTTTATTTGATTTCCTTTTTCTAAAAATGATGGTAAATGTAGTTATGCAAAATGCCATATACAAAAATGGACCACAGTGATCCCATAAGCCATACTTGTTTAGATGGATAGGATAGACAGATTATATGAGTCTGTTGGATCTAATCTAAGTTTGCATATTGCAGTGTGCTACTAAAGACAGCCCTGTGTTTCGGTATTAAAGGGCCACTGTAATCCCATGTTTATAGAATGCACCATTGAAGAACTGCCCTTGATAATGGGCAAACTGTAATTAATAAATTAGCCATATCCAATTATGCTGCAGTTATAAGGTATAAATTACCAAATTACTACATATTAAAGATCATCAATTCAGAACTTAATATATATCTATGAACAGAGGCCCTGAGCTCGAAGAGTGACCGGCTCTGAGTAAGAGAAACCACAACGTCTGGGCCTGATTGCTCCAGTGGTCAGTGGTCAGTGTGGACTGGTTCTTATTACCTTCCTGTGAGGCTCTCAGGATACAGCCATAAAACAGGGTCTTCCTGAAATGGTCTGGGCTAATGACAGGCAAATTCACTTTTATGTTACAATCTTATTACTAATGAGTATGGCTAATACAATATATATATATATATATATATATATATATATATATATATATATATACATACAGTAGCACAGAAAATATATAGCACATTTGTGTTCACATCTGCATGTCTACAAAATATAACACACAAACAGCTGTCTGTGGGTAGGTCTCCTGGTTTGTGCATAATCCATCCTGTTTTATAAAAGTGTATAATACAGTGAGCATATGTAGAATGTATCCTGTTATTTTGTTGGTACAGGTCCGCAGCTGCAGTACGGCCTCCAACCGCTAGATGGCGCTGCCTATATTTTGCGGCACTGCCAATATGTGAGAGAAGTTCTAAGCTTATAATGTTAGCCTAACCCTTACCCCAACCCTAACCCCAACCCTCATCCTAACCCTAACCCCAACCCTTACCCTCACCCTCACCCTAACCCCAACCCTAACCTTAACCCTCACTTTAACCAGTTTACCTAAGCCTTGACTGGAATATCGACAGCGCCATCTAGCGTATGCTCACCACCCCTGCTGCTGCCTTGTGCTGCGCCAGCATGAGCCAGCATAACAGCATAGGACCCATATGTATAAAAGGAGCCATGTATAACATGTTTTTTTTATTTTTTTTATTATTTGAGTTAAAATGCATTGTGGGCTAATTTGCATGTCCCCACACAAATTTCCAGAGTGCAGTGCAATAACTGTATTTCTGGTAAACCTGATCAGTTTTTTCTTTTTTTTTTACATAACTTATTTTTATACATTCAAATGTGAACACAAATGTACTATTTATTTATTTCTTAACTTATTTTTATACATTCAAATGTGAACACAAATGTACTATTTATTTATTTATTTATTTCTATCCCTCACCATAAGCTAAAGGATGGGAGCAAAGAAGATATCTTAATAAATACTACTAAAAAGGCATTATTATTTTTTCTACTTTATTTCACACTTTAGTGATGCTGTGCATATCCTTATTTTAAATGCATTTATTCTTATTTGTCAATTCCTTATACATTATTGCTAGTAATTGCCATTTTTCTCTCTATAACAGGTTTCCAGAAGTTCACTAAAATGCTATTTTCTCATCTGCACCATTTGCTGCTCCTCTGTATAGTGTCACAGGAATAGCAGAGAGCTCCTACACTACCCCAGGCTGAGAGCCTCTGATAGACACAGGGCAGCAGGCAGGAGGGTACATGACAGTGATGAAGAGGAGGGTGCAAGGAGGGGCAGTGCATCAGACTGATCTCTGTCTCCTCCAATCAGCTGGGTCTGCTCAGCAGTCCTTGTTAGTGTCCGTCTGATTTCAAAGCAAAGCATCTGTGTGAGGCTCAGAGCTGGTCCAGGAGCAGAGGGGGATCTGCAGCTGCAGAGCATCACCCAGGATACAACCAGCTGCAGAGCATCTTACAGGACACAACCCCCTGCAGAGCATCTACTACCAACCCAGTACCAACTAGCACTGATGGAAATGTAATTCCTGGCTACTTTGTCTTAATCATCTGGACCAGAGAGGATTGCAAGCTTGGCTACCTGGGAGAAGGAGTTTGAACTTCCTGAGACTCTTACAAGATGATTCTTTTTGCTGATGTTTTTCTGTCTGAAACTCTTACATTTAAAAGAATAATCACCTGTCAGTAAGGAAGGAGCAGCATGGAGATACAAGCCAGGAGCAGGGCTTTGTTACAGCCGGAGCACTGATACATTGTATGTGTAAGTACTGCCTGGATATAAGATTGCTACTTATTATCTCTATGATCTAGAAGTGTGCAAGCTATACAAACTTGTAACTTCCATGCTCGGGAAACTAGCTAATATTGTAACTAAAACCTATGTGTCTATTGAGAGAGAGCTATGAATATCTATCTATCTATCTATCTATCTATCTATCTATCTATCTATCTAGCTAAGGCTCTCTCTCCTCTCTCTCTCGCGTTTCATCTCTCTCTCTACTCTCTCTCTCTCCTCCCTAACCCATCTCCTCTCCCCCTTCTCTCTCTCTCTCTGTCTTTCTCCTCTCCCCCTTCTCTCTCTCTCTCTCTCACTCTCTCTCTCCTCTATCCCCCTTCTCTCTGTCTCTCTCCTCCCCCTTTCTCTCTCTCTCTCTCATCTCTCCCCCTTTCTCTCTCTCTCTCTCTCTCTCTCTCTCTCTCTCTCTCTCATCTTTCCCTCTTTCTCTCTCTCCTCACTCTCTCCTCTCTCCCCTTCTCTCTCTCTCTGTCTCTCTCCTCTCCACCCTTCCTATCTCTCTCTCTGTCTCTCTCCTCTCCCCCCTTTCTCTCTCTCACTGTCTCTCTCCTCTTCTCTCTCTCTCCTCTCTCCCTCTTTCTCTCTCTCTACTCTCTCTCCCTCTTTCTCTCTCTCCTCACTTTCTCCGCTCTCTCTCTCTCCTCCTCTCTCCTCTTCCCTTTCTCGGACAACCACTTACTCTCTCTCTCTCTCTGTCCTCCCTCTCATTCTCTCTCTCCTCCCTCCTCTCTCTCTCTCTCTTTCTCTCTCTCACTCTCTCCTCTTTCTCTGTCTCTATTTCTCTTTCTCCCTCTCCTTCTCTTTCTCCATCTCTCTCTCCTCTTTCTCTCTCTCCTCTCTTTGTCTTTCTCCTCTCTCGCTCCCTCTTACTCTCTCTCTCTGTCCTCCCTCTCTCTCTTTCTCTCTCTCTCTCTCTCTCTCTCTCTGTCCTCTCTCTTTCCACTCTTTCTCTCTCACTCTCTCTCTCTCTGTCCTCTCTCTTTCTCCTCTTTCTCAATCCCTCCTCTCTCTCTCTCTCTCTCTCTCTCTCTCTCACCCTCTCTCTCACCTTCTCTTTCTCTCTCTAATTATTTTATCCTGCAAGTTCTCTTGCACCCTTTTCATGTTTTCTGGATAAGACGCCTTCCCACTTTTCTAACAGAAAAGCAATTTCCTCGCTGCTACCAGTAATCCCTACCTGGAAACTATACAACACACCTAAGGGTCTGCCCCCAGAGCTCACACAACACAGTCCTGTATCACATAGTAATTCCAAAATGTACATTCTCATGTGTATCTATGTGATGGTTATTAATTTTATTTTTATATAACAATGTTACTGTAATATCTTTAGTCATTTATATATAGTTAGTAACATAGTAATTGAGGTTGGAAAAAGAGTTTTATTTCATCATGTTCAACGATATTAGATCCAATGTAATCTATCTATCTAAATGTGTGCGGTATATATATATATATATATATATATATATATATATATATATATATATATACACACACACACAAACACACATGTTATATAATATTAATTATATATATACCCTTTCTGGATCGCCACCTTGTCATGCACATCCAGAAATGTAATTGTGCCTGGCATGCTGTGGTCCATAAGGTCACAGAGAGTCAGACTTAACTGAACAACAACTATATATATATATAGAGAGAGAGAGAGAGAGAGAGAGAGAGAGAGAGAGAGAGAGAGAGAGAGAAAACAATTAGGGCTTCTTTATAAATAAAAGAACGTCCAGGACTCACAGATCTTCTTTATAAACCTCATTATCGATGGATGGATCAATCCATCCATCCATCCATCCATCTATCTATCTATCTATCTATCTATCTATCCATCCATCTATCTATCCATTCATCTATCTATCCATTCCTCCATCTATCCATCCATTCATCCATCCATCTATCTATCTATCTATCTATCTATCTATCTATCTATCTATCTATCCATCCATCTATCTATCCATTCATCCATCTATCCATTCCTCCATCTATCCATCCATTCATTCATCCATCCATCCATCCATCCATCCATCCATCCATCCATCCATCCATCTATCTATCTATCTATCTATCTATCTATCTATCTATCTATCTATCTATCTATCTATCTGTCTATCTATCCATCCATCTATCTATCCATTCATCCATCTATCCATTCCTCCATCTATCCATCCATCCATCCATCCATCCATCCATCCATCCATCCATCCATCCATCCATCCATCCATCCATCCATCTATCTATCTATCTATCTATCTATCCATCCATCGATCTATACGCAGCTATACATATTAAATACTTTATTTTAAATGCTTTCATACAATAAATGACAGTATTTTCTGGCCCCAAGTACTGGGAGCAGCTGCTCTTTCTCCTATTAGATGGTCTGGGTACCTGTCCAGACCACATCACTTCCCAGTGCAAGTCAACCTATATTATTATCAGATAAATGCTCTGCAATCTCTATGATTAAACCGTATTAAAGACCTCTAGAAACTGTTAGTTGTTTTACACATTTTCAAAACTTTCAGCACCATCTGTAGAAAACAGCTCTGCTGTGCTCTGCCTGAGTTTTTCTTTAAAAAAAAAATGTTAATTTCAGAAAAATATAAATAATGTTGCACCCTAAGGATTCTTGAAATATTGCCTGCTTTTAACTATTAGAGTCAATAAATTACATTTTTCTTAAAGGAAACCAAATTTCATTCTGCAATAGTTCCAGTAGTAATGTAGCATTAATGAATTCAATATAAGATCCACTCTGTTAGTTTGTATGAATTTTCTAATTTGTGGCAATTATTAAAAAGTTTTTTGTTTTTTTTTTACACTATATTGTGAAAAATTATTATATTTAAAAATAGTATTTACTATTTCTAAGGGCAATGTAAAAAAATGTGTCAAGTCCCTGTTCTATACAAGTTACACAGATTTGCATCATGTGCTTTTCTTCCCATATATAATATATCCAGCAATATACAGTATAACAATCTTTCTGAACTTCAGCTTTTACTGTTCAAACTTGTAACTGTCTATCTATATTATATACTCACATTGATGTACCAAGGTACTAGCATTGATTATGACAGATTATTTCATAAGGGACACAATTTAGCATGCTGGAATTAATAATTAAATCAGATCAGTGCAATAATAGATTAATGACTGCAATTAACAGCTTGATTACACATAATTAATATTCTTTTTCTTCTGATTAATAACAGAATCAGGCTTTACAAGTTCAAGAATCTACCCTTAAAGATAATTTATTTTGTATTCGCTCTTTGTAAAAATAATGTTTTTCAAATATTTTTATTAAAACAAACTAAATAATTTACATAAACACTACTGTACAAGTGTTTGTGTGTGTATATATATATATATATATATATATATATATATATATATATGTATGTGTATATAAATATATATATATATATATATATATATATATATATATGTATATATATATATATATATATGTATGTGTATATAAATATATATATATATATATATATATATGTATATATATATATATATATATATATATATGTATATATACATACATATGTATACATATATATATATATATGTGTGTATATGCGTGCATATATATATATATATATATATATATATATATATGTGTGTGTGTGTATATATATATTCATACATATATATATATATATATAGATATATGTGTTTGTATATAAATGTATGCATATATATATATATATATATATATATATATATTTATATATATATATGCACGCATATACACACATATCTATATATATATCTATATATATATATATATATATATATATATATATATATATATATATATATATACTCATCCAGCAATATTTATGAAAATTGCTTAATTTATATAAAAATAATACAGACAGGAAACCAAACATATTTTGTATCTAGTTTTTGCTTATTATTAAACTGCAGATATGTTGATACAATGTTGCAGGCTTGATTGCTGCTGTAAAGGTCACACCAGCCTCATTTTCCTATATGCCACATTCCTTTTGCAAATATAGGGCAAATTATATTTAGAATCCCATTCTCTCCCAGTGCATTTTGTTTTGCCATTGTTTGATTGATTTGGTTCAACTCTATGAATGGAAGGATACAGACTGTCCTTGAGTTTGTACCCATTGACCCAATGGCATATGAAAAAGTGCTGTGTATATAAACTGCAAGAGAGAAAAATCACCATTCTGCCTCATTCTGTTGACTTAAGCACAATCTTGGTAAATATTATACAGTTAAAGGGGTGATGTACTAAAGCAACTGTAGTATTCATACAGCGCGTATACACACATCTATCTATCTATCTATCTATTTCATACTATCATGGATGTATCCATGACATTACAGTGTTTTGTATTTTAATGAACTAATATAAGGTCGAGCTACCTGTTTTTGCAATACCCCTTTAAGAGTAACTAATTACTGGCCCCTCTGATAATTAAGCAGTGAGTTATTAATCTAGAGGCACATTAACCAATGATCTTGCAATCTATCTGTGTATTGACAGAATACATCATCAAAAATAACTTTGCTAGATTGGGAAAACTGGCGAAACGCGTAATGGTTCTGACAGGTGGGGATGAAGGGGACAAATCCCCCCCAGGTTTTTCAATGTGTGTGTTTATGTGTAGAAAAGCAGTTGTGTGGTATTTTTATACTATACGCTATGTCCCCCCCAGGCTTTCTTTGGCTCCTACACCCATGTTCTGACACAATATTTTCTGTACCAAAATGGTCTTTTTAAAACAGGAAGTTGAAAAAAAGCATAATTATCTATGTGTACTCTCAATAAATTCTATTTTTGCTGTCACCTCTTAAAACGATTGGTTTCATTTTGAAGCCAGAGTGTGGAAAGTTTGAGGAGGTTCAAGCAGGATTTTTTTTGCCCAGGGTTTCCCATAATAGGCACAGGTTAAAAACACCAAATAAACTGGTTTATACTATTAATGAGCAGTAAATGCACTAGGCAGGCTATTGTCTCACGGGTATGCAGCGGACCAGATACGCTAAGCTTCTCAGTGAAAGCCAACAGCTAACAATGTAGTGGACTTGGCCCGTTGCATGAAGTTTATGTTGGCAAAAGTCAAGAATATTTGCAATCGCTCTTTGTTTTTTTTCGTTTTTTTGTTATATATTTTTTTTTGGGGGGGGGGACTATTTTAGTTTTAGGTGCAACTGGTTCATTTTGCCCCCTTGTTGTGCTGCATTAACTGTTGGGGCAAATGCCAGGAATGTATAGGGGATATTTATACAAGGAATCCAGATGTTATGGAATTAATACCATGGAATAGCTTTGTGCACAGCTGGCGGGCTCCACGCGTTTCGCATCATCTGTACCTTATAAAACAGCTGTCAGGTCTTTATCAATGCTGTTACATACATATATGAGATATATAATTTTCATGAGAATTTATAGATTATGTCATTATATGTATTTATAACATACAAGTGTATATTATGAGCAATAAACATTTTTCTTAAAAATGATCTACAAAAAAATGCTCAATTCTGTTTAATTTTCGAATTGGGAATTTAGTAAAATAGTAAGAAATAACATTCCTAGCCTGCAAAATTATTCTGTAAGCTCAGGCTTAAAGGGCCACTGAATTCATTAAAACCATCATGTAGAGCATTTAAAAACAAAATGAAAATGTGTAAAAAGTTTTATTTTTTATTTGTATTGTTTTATATTTGTTTTAAAAATGATGCCATGATAGCTTGTATTGGCATTTAAATTGATGATCTTATCCTGACCCTAATTGGGAGCCTCTGCACTAGACAATTCATTACACTTGTAGGCACCTTCCCTAAAGTCTTCAACGTTGGTATTTGTTGTCTAGCTCCAGGTAGGGTGATACTGGGCGCTCAACAGGGGGAGAAAGAGACAGAGGGGCAATGAAGAGACTGGAAGAGAGGGACAGGTGAGAAAGGGATAAGGGGGGTTGTACAGGTAAGAGAGAAGAAGATAGGAGATGTAGGAGGAGGTAGGAGACACTATAAAGATAAGGGAGAGCATAGGACACATTAGTGACATTATAGGAGACACTATAGAGCAGGGGTTCCCAAATTTCTCCTCAAGGCTCCCCAAACAGGCCAGAGTTTTGATTTAACAGTGTGAACACAGGGGGGGAAATGAGAGACTCATGTTGAATACTAGTTGCCTCGCCTGTGTTAATACACTGTTAAATCAAAATCCTGGCCTGTCTGGGGAGCCTTAAGGCAAAAGTTTGGGAACAACTGCTATAGAGGAAAGAGAGAAGAGGATAGGACACGATATAGATACAAGAGTATAGGTCAGGAAACACCAATAAAGGTAAGATAGAATAGGATAGGACACATTATAGATATGAGAGTATAAGTCAGGAAACACCAATAAAGGTAAGATAGAATAGGATAGGACACATTATAGATATGAGAGTATAGGTCAGGAAACACTAATAAAGGTAAGATAGAAGAGGATAGGACACAGTATAGGTAAGGGAAATGATAGGAGACATTATAGAGGAGAGAGAAGAGGATAGGGGCACAAGCGAATAGTATATGACACACTATATGTAAGAGAGAAATGTGTAAGGCCCAAATATAGAGATAGAGGGAAGAGGGAAGAGGATAGGACACATTAGCAGTAAGTGAGGTGATTGGAGATACTCTTGAGGCAAGAGAGAAGAGGGTAGGACACAAAAGAGTTAAGAGAGAAGGGGACAGGAAACACTATAAAGGTAAAAAAGAAGAGGATAGGACACAATAGAGGTAAGAGAGATGATATGAGACATTATAGGAGTAAGAGGATATGGGCACACCAAAGATAAGAGAGAAAAGTATAGGACACAATATATATGTAAGAGAGAAGTATGTAAGGCCCAATAAAGATATGTCACATGATAGAGGTAAGAGAGAAGTGGATATGACAACATAATGTAAGAAAGGGCAGGATTGACACAAGATAGAAAAGCATAGAGGACATTTTAGGGGAGACCATGATAGGTAAGAGAGAAGAGGATAGGAGATAATAAATAGAGAATATGATTTGACATGATAGAGGTAAGAGAGAAGAGGAGAGGATAGAAAACAATGGAGGCAAGAGAGAAAGGGAAAGAGGATATGTTAGAGGTAATGGAGAAGAGAATAGGACACAAGTTGAGGACACTAGATGTGAGAGAGAAGCACAATAGAGACAAGTTAGGGATAAGAGAGATGAATGTAGGACACCATGAAACTAAGAGAGAAGAGGGTAGGGGGCATGATAAAGGTAAGAGAGAAAAGGATAGGAAACACAATAGAGATGAGAGAGAAGAGGAGAGCGGACCATAAAGGTTGGAGAGAAGATTATATGAGAACTAATAGTGGGAAGGGAGAAGAGGATAGTACACATTAGAGGTAAATGAGAAGAAGCTTACGGGCATTCTTACATTATATGTGAAAAAAAAAAATATATAGATTATATTAATATTTGACAAATCCAATAATTCTTCACCACGTCCACCTTTAGTAGATCTGGCCCTTGTCTTTTACAGATCGCTTATAGAATAATAACCATGAATCCTGTGTAATTCTAGTTTTGGGGTATTATATTAGTGTGAACTGTCACATGTGGCTCCAACGCGTTTCACATTGTAGTGGCATCATCACAGCTCACTGCAGAGTTCTGACATTAGCAAGAACTTCATTACACAGCGTGATTTTACTGCATTACATCACATACGTGTTCAATATAAATAACTAATAAAGACTAAAATAAAAAGCCATTATGGTCAATTTTGTTCTTTGTGGCCTTTTGAATAATTAAACTTGATAATATGCAAAATGTTTTTAAAAACCAACATTAACAAATAAATAAATAAGTAAAAAAAATAACCACAAGTGTTACCTTTTTAGCTTTTAGATGCAATTATTAGTGCATTGTTTTATGATGCCTTGTCAACTAGTGAGCATTCCATTAGTCCTGCTGAAAGCACTGGCAGTTTTAGCTGTCACATGCCAATTGTGCAGTTAGAAACTTTCTCCAAAATTCATTACTCCACATTCAATGTCTTCGCACACCAGAGGAAGATGATTAGAAGAAACCAAAATTGTAGGTTTCAATGCAGCATAATGGTACATAAAACTAAAATGAGCACCTTTTTTTAGATTATTATTATGAAGATAATAAATAATAATAATGATATAATATAAATAATAATAATAAAAATAATAATATTTTTATATTCTATAACAAGTATAGTACTTTAACAAAGTACACTTTTAAAATTAGGACTACAGTTCTCTATTAGAAAATATTTTAAATTATTGAAATAATTTTTTATTTTTAAAAAAGGAATTAAAAAATTAAATGTTAATTAGTATTTATACTATTTTATATGCAACATGAAACATTTATTAAAATTGGTATGAAACATATTATTTTTTTCATAATTTTCCTGAAAAAAGACAAGCAAAAATGTAATTTACGCAAACTCAGCACATTTTTCTATAATTACATGATTTTGCAGCTCGTGAACTTTTTTGCTGCTTGACAAATAATCAACATGAACCTTCACTGAATGCTAAAGAGATTATTAACAGTAATGATATTTATTTACTAAAGATTAGAAAACAAAAGATTAGTCACTTTTGCATATATTTACATGTATTTCACTCATACAATATGTAATTTTTTTGCCATTATGAACACGATTGATTGTCTTTCTAATATGAAATTTCTCCTTTTTGCATTTATATGTAAAGTATGTTATTTGTTTTACTCAGATAATTTTATGCTAATTTTATACACTTTTCATATGCCAATTTTTACATGTGAATTTTAGATATTTTAGATACTTTTTTAAATTCATTTTTATATGCTCATGTTATATACTTTTTTATGTGTTAATTTTAAATACTATTCTTTAATTGTTTTAATAAACTTTAAATACAATTTTTTTACATATTGTATATATATATTTATTTTATCTGTTTAAAATAGTACACATTTTTCTGTTCATTTTATATACTTTTTATGAAGGAAGTTTAAATATTATTCTTTATTTTTTTATATAAACTTTAAATACAATTTTTTACATATTATATATATATATATATATATATATATATATATATATTTTTTTTTTTTTTTTTTTATCTGTTTAAAATAATACACATTTTATATATTAACTTTATCTATGTTCTAAATAATACAAATTTTATCTACATTTATATACTACAATATTCTAATGTATATACTTTTTTATATCCTAGTTTTATATATTATGAAATGCACATTTTATTTGCACTTCATATATAGTTTTGCTATAGCATTAATAGTAACTTTCTTCATTTATAAAACATAAAAATATATTTTAGTAATAGAAATATTTAATTGTATAAATGCCTTGTATTATAATATAAATCATAAGTCTAAGTCTTATATTATTAATTAACTTAAAATAACACCTGATAAGGTCTGAAAATTCTAAGTTAAGTTAATTGAAATCACTGGAAAAAAAGTAGCTTAGTAAATATATTAAGCTTACGGTTAAATGGGATCTAGTCACCACATCAAACTTTAGTGACTATGGCCAATAATCTTTAACGGGACATGGAAATAACAAAACTGCTGTGCGCTATCTAATAAAGGCTTAAAAATTATATAGAAATGTTCTTTACATTTTTAAAATTGATTAAGAATTGACTTGGTTATGGGCATTTTTAAGTGTGTTTCCAGTTAATGAATGACTGTGACTGTCAATACAAGGCAGAGCACATTCTTACAGTTTATACCTGTTCTCTTTTGTATCCCCACAACTAATGATACCAGGGTGCTGCAAACCACTTAGTTAGACAATCACTGTATTTTTTTGACAAAACTATTGTTAAGTAACAAATAATATTAACAGAAAGGCCAACAGTGAGCATAACATCATATTTTTTTAAAAAAACTTTGTTTTGATGTAGAAAGTTTCCATCTTGTCTGGCTTCAGCACTTGAAAATCTGGAGAAGTGTTTTGTCCACTGAACAGTGAAGGGAGTGGTTTTGGTATTGGACTCCTACCCACTTTACCCTTACATGCTCTAAAGCAGGCAGCTTTCAACTATAACTGTAAGTACTGTTCTGCAGAAATATGAAACACCACTCCCAAACATGCATCCTTAACCACAGTATAATGGATGCCTCCAGGGACCAGCATTGGTATTATTTTTGTTTTAGATAAAAACCTTTTGATGAATCATAGTATGTGGGTGGATCAGAAAGGCTGACTAACAGCTCAAAATTGCAATGTTCAATGTCTGTTTACTGTAGCAAAAGTACATTATTAATATGAATTAATGGATAAAGTTCTTGTTCTTACCTTTAGGTATACATTATACCATATTTAGAACCTCTATTGTGTCACTTAAATGGTACTGTTCCTTTTAACAAAAAAAAGAGCCTGTTAACCATTGTGTTTTTTAATCAAGGCTATAATACTAAAATGTAACCTGTCCAGTGGTTAGGATTCAGTGCTTTCACCGCTGCAACCTGGGTATGATTCCAGTCAGGGAACCATGAGGTCTCACCAGCCTGAAACCATGCAGAGTTGGGCCTGATCAGTACTTGGATGGGAGACCACCTATGACTACCAGGAGCTGTATGCTGTGGCCACTGGAAAAGAAACTGGCAACCCACACCAGTATCTCTGCCATGAATACCAAGTGGATAAGCATGGTGTGTTATTGTCCATGAGGTCACGGAAAGTTGGACATGACTGAATGACACAAACACAATACCACTACTGCTACAAATAATAGTTGATAATAATAACTATTATTATTATTACTAATAATAATATTAATAATAATACATATTAATAATGAAAAATAATAATAAAACATGTAATAAACGATAGAACACTGATATGTAATTAAATAAACACAGTAACAATGTATCCAGAGTTTTACCAGAATTACAGAGTAAAATCATTACTTACAAACTCTGTACACTAGAACTTGTATTGGGATTATTGACATTTTGGGATTTTTTTATAGGCCGTGACCAAGGCAACCTTTTAATTAACATGGAAAAGCATTGATTACCGTTAATTGTGCGTTTACGAGACTGTTCGCACAGGCAGGATATTTGATGTGAATAGTCCCGGATTTTATTAAAATTAACTGAACTGCAGAGGGTTATTGATAAACAGGTTTATATCTATTTCATTTAAAAGACAACACATTTAGAAAATAGTAAATAAAATAAACTCAGCCTTTACATTATCAACTTTTACATATCATTATGGTTTTATTGTTTATTTACATTTTGTTTTGTGACTGAATTATAAATGAATGCGATTTCTGTTAGTCCACCACTGGCAGTTTTAGCTGCCACATTCCAGTTCTACATATAAAGGCTTGTGCAGTATTCAAACTCTTCTCCCAATGAAAATGTTTTATTAGTCAGAAGAATCATTTCATATAAAAGGTATTCAATTAGTTAATGTACTATTTGACATTCTAAAACATATTCCCTATTAAATATATGACATTAATGGCCTTTTAAAGAGACAGTACTCCATACCTTGCTATGGCAGCAGAACCAATCTATGGGGTTTTGCTAGACGGCAACAGGATACACAGAGGCTGAACTAGTGACTTCCACCCAGCTTAACAACTAACAGAATACAGCTGTTAACTAACACTAGTGTCAGATTGCTAAACTTGCATCGTCTCTACACAAGGTAAGTGTCTGGAGGAGTCAATAAAAATGGAAAAACATAAATGTAAGTGGTCATATCACCCCCAGGGCGATCAGATCAACTTCCTATAAAAATAATTATTTGCTCGTCTCGTATAATAAATTAAGTATCCTCTGAATGAATAAAGGCCCCAAAAATATAAGACTCACACATTATTACTGGTTGATGCTTGTAGCAGAGGGCTTGTTGTGGGCCACAGTGCATTGCACCTGCTCCGCCTCGTTGTTTGATTAGCACTGATGATTGGTCTGAGTTGGCATCTTAGAAGACAGAGGTCATCAGTTGTTCTCTGCACCATCAGATAGAGGGATGAAACATGAAGAGAGCATCCTTTTTTAAATTGTTGCTAGAGTTAGAGGCATTTTAGTTAGTGTCAGACCCCTTCTGGATCGCTACCTTGTCATGGTGAAGGGGCTTGTGTACTTCGATGAAACTGTGAGCTATACCATGTAGGGTCAGCCAAGATGAGCTGGTCAAGGCAGAGAGGACAGACCAATCGCGATCCACTGTAGAAGGAACGGGCAACCCAATCCAGTATCTTTGCTAAGAAAACTTTATGGACAGGCACAAGTTGAGACATAATGATATGGCATCGGAAGATGAGCCCCTCAGGTCAGAAGGTGCCTACCACATTACTGAGGAAGAGCTGAGGATAAGTACAAGTAACACCAGATGTAATGAAGTGGTTGGGCCAAAGCCGAAAGGACACCCAGCTGCGGATGTGTTTGGAGGGGAAAGGAAAGTCTGATGCCGCAAAGACCAATTCAGAATAGGAACCTGGAATGTTAGATGCACCAAGGCAATCTAGATGTGGCCAAGAATGAAATGACAAGGTTAAACATTGATATCCTGGGAATTAGTGAACCCTAAATGGACTGGAATGGGACATTTCACATCAGACAACCACCAGATCTTCTACTGTGGTCAAGAATCCGACAGAAGAAATGGAGTAGCCATCCTAGTCAATCAAAGAGTGGCCAAAGCAGTGCTTGGTTACAACCCAATAAATGACAGAATGATTTCAATTCAAATTCAAGGAAAGCCATTTAATATCACAGTGATCCAAGTCTATGCTCCAACCACAGATGCTGAAGAGGCTGAAGTTGTCCAGGTCTATGCAGACATTCAACACGTCATAGATATAACACCAAGAAAAGATGTTACTATCATCATAGGAGATTGGAATGGTAAAGTAGGGAACCAAAGGACACCTGGAATAACTGGCTAATTTGGCCTTGGAGTACAAAATGAAGCTGGTCAGAGATTAGAAGAATTCTGTCAAGATAATTCTCTGGTCGTAGCAAACACCCTCCTCCAACAGCCTCCGAGACGACTCTACACATGGACATCACCAGATGAACAATATAGAAATCAGGTTGACTATATACTTTCAGCAAATGATGGATGAGCTCTATACAGACAGCAAGAACAAGACCTGGAGCTGACTGTGGCCCAGACCATGAGCTTCTTATTGCAAAGTTGAAAATTAAACTAAAGAAAAGAGGAAAAACCATCAGACAAGTAGATGTTAAATAAATAATATCCATTGTGAATATGCAGTGGACATAAAGAATAGATTTAAGGAACTAGACATGGAAGATAAAATGCCTGAAGAACTTTGGACCAAAGTTTGCAACATAATCCAGGAAACAGCAACAAAGAATATCCCTAAAAGAAAGAAAAGTAAGAAGTCAAACTGGCTGTCTGATGAGGCTTTGAAAGTAGCTCAGGAAAGAAGGAAAGCAAAAGGTAGTGGAGATAAGAAAAGATTTGTCCAACTGAATGCAGAATTCCAGAGGATAGCAAGAAGAGACAAGGAGACATTCTACAATGAGCGATGTAAAGAGACAGATGAAGATAACAGAATGGGTAAATCAAGAGATCTCTTCAAGAAAATTGGGAACCTAAAAGGCACCTTTCATGCAAAAGTGGGAGTGATAAAAGACAAAAATGGTAGGGACTTAGAAGAAGATCAGACAAACAAGATGTGGCAGGAATACACTGCAGATCTATACAGGACGGATCTTAACAGCAGTGATGACCTCATTAGTTTGTCCAATGAGTTGGAGCCAGACATCTTGGAGAGAGAAGTAAGATGGGCCCTAGGATGTCTTGCTGATAATAAGGCTGCAGAAGGGGATGAAATCCCAACTGAACTATTCAAAATTCTACAGGATGATGCTGTAAAAGTGTTACTTGCCTTATGCCTTATGCCAACACATTTGGAAAACTCAGCAATGGACAATAGACTAGAAAAGATCAGTCTACATCTTATTTCGAAAAAAGGCAGTGCCAAAGAGTGCTCCGATTATCAAAGAAATGCATTTATTTCCCATGCCAGCAAGGTAATGCTTAAGATTCTACAAGCTCAACTCCAACAATATATGGACCAGGAACTACCAGATGTGCAAGCCGGGTTCCGCAGAGAAAGAGGCACAAGAGATCAAATTGCCAATGTCTGCTTGATAATATAGAAAGCAAGAGAGTTCCCAAAAAAACATTTGCTTCTGCTTTATAGATTATTCTAAAGCCTTTGACTGTGTGGATCACAACAAAATGTGGCATGTCCTTAAAGAGATTGGAGCACCAGATCATCTCATCCTCCTCCTAAAGAATCTGCATGTCGACCAATAAGTCATGGTCAGAACCGAACATGGGACAACAGAATGGTTCAAGATCAGAAACGGAGTGCGACAACGTTGTATATTGTCACTTTATTTTTCAACTTATATGCAGAATACATCATGCGTAAGGCGGGACTGGATGAATCCAAAGCCGGAATCAATATTGCTGGAATGAATATCAACAACCTCAGATAGTCTGATGATACTACTCTGATGGCTGAAAGTGAGGAGGAACTAAAGGACCTATTGATGAGGGTGAAAGAAGAGAGTGCAAAAGTTGGCCTGCTGCTAAAAGTTAAGATCATGGCAAACGGCAATCTCACTTCCTGGCAAATAGATGGGGAAGAAGTGGAAGCAGTTACATATTTTACTTTCCTGGGATCTAAGATCTCTGCAGATGGTGACTGTAGTCATGAAATTAAAAGTCGTTGGGGGAGGAAAGCTATGGCAAGGTTGGACAAGCTAGTAAAAAGTAAAGATATTAAACTATCAACAACTTTCCTCATAGTTCAAACTATGGTATTCCCAGTAGTAACATACAGATGAGAGCTGGACCAAAAAGAAGGCTGAGCGCCGTAGAATTGACGCCTTTGAATTGTGGTATTGGAGAACACTGCTTAGAGTCTCTTGGACTGCAAGAAGATCCAATAAATCAATACTTCAGGATATCAAGACAAACTGTTCACTAGAAGGTATAATCATGAGGCTGAAGCTCAAATATTTTAGCCATATCATGAGACGGCAGGATTCCCTAGAAAATACTCTGATGCTGAGAAAGATTGAAGGCACAAGAATAAGGGGACAACAGAGGCAGGGATGGATAGATGAGGTCACTGAAGCAATGAACATGAACGTGATGATGCTCAGAAGGGCAGTGACTGAGAGATGCACCAGGTGGTCCATAGAGTTACGGAGAGTCGGACATGACTGAACTATTAAACAACAACAACAAGAATCTATCACTAAATATCATTGTGAGGCTTAACCAGCTGATGCATTGGAACCTGCTGTTCAGGACTGAAAGAATCAGCTGCTGCTAAATAAGATTGTATTCCTGATAAAGGGCTCTGTTCTATTAGCCAATTTGTACATTTATACACACTTAAAACAACCCTTAATATTGCCACATATTCTATTAGCTACTTGCAATCCGATTTCTTCCATGTTTTACTGACATTATGATGACGGTCTCATTTACTATTGGCTGTGTCTAAGAAGTAAATTATGGGCTTTCTTAAATATTGTCAGATCATATGATTACGCCCCCTGAAATCTGACTTAAAATGGCAGGGTTTACGTGTTTAGGCTTAAGGAGGTAAATTGTGAGCTGTCAATAGAATACATCTAAACATTTAGGGGAAAAATAAAACACCCAGAGCCAAATTTACGAGTCTGAGGCATTTGCGAGCAGCTAATAGAATATGACCCATATTTGACAGAGCTATAGATCTGGGGTCACATCCAGGTGCAATTGCTTCTTTTTGTTTTAGTTGAATTCACAGCATGAACCAAAAGATTAATTTTACTAATAAAAAGTTCAACTGTTATGTTTAAACTAGCGATTTGCCCGTCTCAATGCAAGGCTCTCCCCCCTCTAACTTGCAGGCCTTGCGATGGGGCCTTTGGCGCTCATTACAAACCCAGTCTACTCTTTGCCGCTCATTGCAGGCCTCGGCAAACCCGCAACTTGGGGGCCTCACGATGAGCGCCTTCGTCGCTCATCGTGACTCCCACAATGAGCGCCTTCGGGTCTCATAGCGAGCCTCTCACCCCTCTACTTTATGGGCCTCGCGATGAGCACCTTTGGCGCACATCTCAAGCCTCACAATGAGCGGCTTCATCGTTCATTGCTGGCCACGGCATGCGCTGCGTGCACCTGCAAGCCCGTAACTCCCCAGGCCCCCAAAAGACGCCAATTGAATAGCAAATTAGCTTTCAACCTCACTTATGGACTCCCTGCCTTAGGAGGAGGCAGGGAGCCCATAAGTGAGGTTGGTAGCTAGTTTTCTATTTAATTGGCGTCTTTTGGTGGCCTCCCAACGGCTGCCGATGTACGTCCTTGAAAAAAATGGCGGCGTTAAACCCGCAAGGCTTGGATTTAGGATTTTTCAAAGCTGTGAGGCCGTTTAAAGCCTCTCTTGCGGGATTCAGAGCTCATTGCGTAACTCTTGGGCCTCGTGATCAGCAGCTTTGCTGCTCATTGTGCGCGCAAGCCCGTAACTTTTAACTAAGTGTTACCAACAAACTCGCAATTACAACAACTATATCTATGATGCTGTGAAATATAAATCCAAGGAAATCTCTTCACTATCTCTGTGTGGGCAGCAGCGGTGGAGCCAATTACATTGCAGGGTGGGGCCAATAACATAATAGCTCTATCTGCCATGATGCTCCATCCCCCAGGTAGAGATGCCTATGCCCCATAATAAGGAGGTGGAGAAAAGCAGCTCTGCTTGAGGGGAAAATAGGCAATGAAAAAATATCAACTTTTATTTATTTTACACTGTCGTTATTAGACTCAGTGCAACAAACTAACATATGAGCTTTAATTTTAGGGATCCTTAAACACTAGAACATGGAAAAAACTATGTAACTTTCTTTTAAATGTGGTCCCTTTAACTTAACCCCAAAATTACTAGACGATCTACAATGTTATTGTATTTGTATTACACATTACAGTCCGTCATGCTTTCAATGACAAGGTTATTTAGAAGTCCGTGAGCGTCCTCCATGTGACAGGCGCCCTGATTGTGACAGCACCATGTGACAGCCACGGCCTGATTGTGACAGCCACGGCCCGAGTCACTCCTCTCACACTCACCATCACTCCCGCATCAGGGACACCAGGTCACTATGACCCAACTTCATAACCTACAGTACAAGCTGGTTAAAAAAGAAATAAAATAGATAAGCTAAAGTATATCCACCATATTCCATATACCAAAGGGATGCACCATATACCTACATATAATATTCCAAAACATAGACAGGCAGGAACAGGAAAAATCCTCAAAAAAATCCAACAAAATAAATGGAAATACAATGGGATATAAAAATAAGATAATACACAGTGATTTACACAATGTAAAGCTTTTTCTACTCTGAGGACCTTCGGCGCTCATCACAAAGACAGATATATATTTATCTATATTTTGTTAACTAATAATGAATTAATTATTTACTTAATAAATTAATATAGTTTACTTATTTGGAATTAATATATCCAGCAATCAATAGCCTGAAGAGCTAACAATCTCTTGTTATTTTCCTGCAGCATACAATGTGCAGTTTGAGTGTTGCTGCCCTGAGGAGAAAGTGTAATGAATGTCCCAAATGTGCATTAGAAATAGGCTGCGTGCAGGAGGGCAAACCGTTGGTTTAGTTGTGTAAAGCGCCGGTGAAAATTCGTAATGTTATTAGATGCAAGTTAGGATATGTGTTATGCGGTTCCCATGCATTTTCCGTCATTTGTAATAGTGTATTTTATACCTCGCACGTTCCTGTGTGAAAGTGGTAAATGGTTGGCAGTGTTTTGCGCGGTCCAGGGCCGTGTTTTTTTGACAGACATTTTTTTTCTCGCTTAGTCTATTTTCATGGACCTACATTCGCGTTCCACCTCACTCCCAGATGTCCTGGCTGTTCTCCCGTGCTGTGTGTGATGTTTTTGCTGTATTTTTTTTTTCTTCACGGTTCGGCCATTAATTTCGTATCTCGTATTTTTTTCCCTGTGTAATAGTGTATTTTGTACCTTGTACGTTCCTGTGTGAAAGTGCTACGTGGCTGGCAGTATTTTGCATGGTCCGGGGTCATGTAGCCTCGTTTTCATTTTGTTTGGCGGACATTTCTTTTTTCTCGCTTAGGTGATTTTCGAGTGCCGAAATTCGGCCAAATTGACTTAAATTTGCATTCCACCTCACTCCCGGACGTCCTGGCTGTTCCCCCATGCTGCGTGTGATGTTTTTGTATGTTGTGTGTTTTTATTTGTTTTTGCTTTGCACAGTCGACCATTAACTTCGTATTTTTCGTATCTCGTATTTATTTTTCAAAGTCCCGCGTCTCGTATTTTATTTTTTCCGAAGTTGTTCAACTGCTTGCAGGCTGGTGATCCCGCGTTTACTAAGTGTTTGGTGGCTAAGTCCCGCGTGTTTCACTGCCTTCACTACTCTCCTCGCTTCGTGAGGCAAGCAGGCAATGAGCGCCTTTGGTGCTCATCGCCTTTGTGCTGCGAGTTTTAGTGCCTTAACGGCTTGCCTCGCTACCCCAGGCTCGCAGACGATGAGCGCCTTCGTCGTTCAACGCCTAAGTCGTACGCACCACGCAAAGCGTGACAATGTCTCGTAGTTTGACAACTATTATATGTGATATATATATACATATTTGTATGTATATACATGTTTGTATATATATATATATATATATATATATATATATACATGTACATACAAACGAGGGAGGAAACGTTGACTGATGTGGACTAGAAATAAAAGGGAAATAAATAAAGAAATATACAATGTAACCAGATGGATGTCTTATATTATCAAGTACATATTTATACCTTGCCTTTGTGCACATTGATCGTGCTATACAAATAATAAACACAAATACATTTAAAGGGATGTTCTGTTTTTGATACAGAGTTGATTTTAACCACTGGTTAAACCAGACACATCCCACTAATACTGCTATTCAGATACTTATCAGTGTTGTGCTGTGTTCAATCCCTTAAAGTCAAGGTCATGTACCGTACCAGGAGCACATGCAGAATTTTATGCATTAACAGTGAATGACATCCCCTGATTACTTCCTGAAGTGCGCATACTAATTACGTTTCATGCATCCCCACATCTGCACAATCTCACTTTACAGCATTATCATTTATAAATGACATTGTGTTTATGATATTTTCTTTTTTAATGGATTTTTGGCCCATTTTATGACTATTGCTAATTGGTCCTGTGTGGTGCAAATGACAACCAGCACATCATTCAAAGACTATTGTAGTTGAGGAGAAACATCAGAAATTTGCCGAGGTGTATCTTGGTTTTATTTTATTCCGATTTGTTTGCCCCAGTTACAACATTCCTTTTGCCCCTTCCTATATACCATTTTGTAGGTATATATATATATATATATATATATATATATATATATATATATATACAGTGGTACATTGGCACTCAACTTTAAACCATTCTGAAAGGCAGGTTAAGTACCAAAAAGGTTGAGTGCCAAGCAAGCATTTTCTCACTTTGCGAGGGATCAATGTAAAATTAAGTAATCCATTCCAAACCCCAGAAATTTCACATTTTACATTATACGAAATCTGGAAGGGGCGTCCTCTTCCAATAAAACCTCAGGCACTTGCACAGGGGACCTTTGTCTTTTATGTCTCTTTACACCAATGAACCTTGCTGGGGACTGTGATATAGGCAGTTTCACTAGAAACCTATCAAGACAAACTTGCTTCTGCCTTCATTTCAAAATATTTGTAAAGTGAGACATTGTTTGATCATTAAACAAGTCCATAATGTGGTTTTCTGTAACTTTGTCAGGGTGATACTTTTTCACATAATTTTGTAATGTAGCCCATGTCGATGATCAGTGCAGTAGGTGCTTTGTCCCTTCCATCCTCCTCACCTGAAGACACTTCCTTAGCCACTATCTATTGCTGCTCCCTTTTAAGTTCCTGCAGTTCCTCAGTGCAGAGATCTTGTCTGTGCTCCTCCACTGATACAATGTCTTCATTACTTACCTCCAGGCCTATGGACTTGCCCAGAAACACAATGTTCTCCACTATTGGACTAGGTTCAGCCTCCAAGTTCCTCAGAGTTACAGCTTCTGACCACAATTTCCTCTAGCCACACTTCATGGTCTTGTAAGAGACTGCATGCCAGGGAAGGATATCAAAATAGTCGTTCCAGAACTCTCTCAGTGTCAACTGAGTATCTGAGGTCACCTCAAAGATGTCCTTGGTATACAGTTTATTGATGTTTGAGATGACCTGCTGGTCTATGGGTTCAATCAGAGAAGTTGAGTTATGTGGAAAGAACTTCACAGTTAAGTAGGGTAAGTAGGAGCATTGCCCATTGTTAACAGAGTCCTCAGAGGCGGGACTTTTTCTTGCAAATATTTTTTGACAGTGGGGCGAAACACTTTGTTCTTCCATTCGATGGAGAACATTCTGGTTACCCTGGCTTTGCTGTTGGCCCTTAATTTTACACTTAAATTGCTTGTTATCATATTTTCTCTTTTGAAATCTCTGGGGTTATCACTGTGATAGTCTAGTAGAAGCTTAATTTATAGATCTCCTCTAGCATTCCTACACACCAACAGAGTTAGCCTGTCCTTCATCGGCTTGTGCCCTGGCAATGCCTTCTCTTTTTGAGTGATGTAGATTCTATTAGCCATTTTCTTTAAAAATAAACTAGTCTCGTCACAGTTGAGGACGTGTTGGGGAATAAAAGCCTCAGCCTCTACATAGTCTATTGGCACTGGCTGCCTCTCCATGCTTTACCATGCTGTGAATGCCAAATCTATTGTTAAAATTCTCAAACCAACCATGACTGGCTTTACATTCTTCACTGCCCCCACCGCTTTTTGTAAGCCCATCTTTTACCAGATCTGCATACAGTTGTTTTCATTTCCCACAAATTATTGCCTGGGAAACACTGTCACCCACTAACTGTTTGTCATTAATCCAGATATACAGGAATTTATTCACTTCCTCCAATGTCTGTGACCTCACAGCCTTTACACCTCAAGCCACATTGGCTCCTTTAATAGCTTCCTTATTTTTCTGCATCTAGAGATCGGTGTCCTAGGCATGTTGTATTGAGCAGCAAGATCAGACACATGCCTACCACATATCCTTTTTTTCTTTCGGTTTATGGTGGTTCTCACTATTTTTCTTTTTTGCTGAGTGGTATCACTAGCCTTCTTCAAGCTCATGACGTAAGCACAAGCTATACTTTGGTTCTTGTAAACACAAGCTACACTTGTTTTCTTGTACACCTTACCCTTTAGTTCTTGTAGGTACAGGATGCACTTTGGTTCTTGTAGGCATAGGTTGCACCTTGGTTCTTGTAAGCACCAGCTACACTTGGGTTCTTCAAAGCACAAGCTACACTTTCTTTGTTGTAGGCACAGGCTGCATTTTGATTCTTATAAGCACAGGCTAAACTTTGATTCTTGGAGACACAGGCCTCACTTCAATTCTTATTAGCACAGGCTGCACTTTATTTATTGTGGGCACAGGCTGCACTTTGATTCTAATAGGCATGGGCTACTCTATGGTTCATATAGACACAGGCTGCAATTTGTTTCTTATAGATATAGGCTACACTTTAGTTCTTATAGGCACAGGCTACACTTTGATTATTATAAGCACAGAATAAACTTTGATTCTGATAGGAACAGGCTGCATTTTGATTCTAGTAGGTACAGGTTGCACTTTGATCATTAGACACAGGCTGCACTTTTATTCTAGTAGGTGCAGACTGCACTTTGATCATTAGGCACAGGCTGCACTTTTATTCTAGCAGGTGCAGACTGCACTTTGATTCTTAGGCACAGACTGCACTTTGCTTATTATAAACACAGGCTGCACTTTGATTCTAGTAGGTAAAATCTGCACTTTGATCATTAGGCACAGGCTGCACTTTTATTCTTGTAGGCACAGGCTGCTCTTGGGCTCTCGTAGGCTCACAGACTACTCTTGGGCTCTTATATGCATTCTACACAGTACTTTCTTAGCTCCTGGTGAGATGGGATGCAGGGTGACATGAGTACCAAGCAGTCATCGAGTTCTGAGGCATTTTTCTTAGTTAGCCATGGTGAGTATCCAAGAAAGATGCTTTTTGAGGTAGTCTAGTACCGAGGGTCCACTGTATATATATATATAAACACACTGTATGTAATAAAGTATCAAGTACACTTACTATGGAAATGTTTGAGCATATACACACATTTTTCTATGCCACTGCACAGGCATCATCAGTACAGCCTGCTGCCATGGCTGGATTTCTTAATAGTCTAACTAGGCAGGTGCCTGGGGGCACTTCCCTGTGATGGGCGCCTTCTTTCAAAATGTTCCTTGGCAGAAACAAAAAGAAATACTGCGGTACACAGACTTTCCAGGCCTGGAATAGATAGATATAAATCTGCCCTTGAAGATTATAACAAACTAGCTACTGTTATATGTTAGGTTTATAGATTAATATCCCTACGACCCCGCACTACTTTGGCAGGGAGCGCTGAAAGCGCTCACTGCGCTGTTGGTGATGAGCGCCATAGGCGCTTATCCCTATGACCCCGCGGAACTACAGAACAACAGGAAACTCAAATACACAATTCACAGTGCGAGACCCGTAGCACTTAGAAAAAAATTACGGCCCGTAACACTTGGAAAATGAAACCGCCACTTAGAGAAAAAAAATACAACCTGCAAAAAATACGAACTTAACGGTTGTACCGCGCACATCAAGAAACATGAAAAACAAACAAATCAAAAAAATATAACACAAACATCACACAAAGCACGGGGGAACAGCCAGGACGTCTATGAGTGACATTGTGCACAAATTTAAGTAGAATTTTCAGAGTTTCGCCACTTAAAAATCGCAAGAGAAAAAATGGCTGCCAAAAAAAAACGAAAACGAGGCTACACCAACCCTAAACAAGCAAAACACTGCCAGGCATATCCTACTTTTACCCAGGAAGGTACGAGGTACAAAATACACTATTAGGAAGGACGGAAAATGCTCCAGACCCGCGTAACACATACACACTGGCCGCCATTTTACAACACTACCTTCCAACTAATAACATTACTAATCTAAAATACTGCATTACACCACTAAACAAACGGTTTGCCCTAGCGCATGCAGCCTATTTATACTGCACACTTGCCACATTGCTGACACTTTCTCCTCAGGTCCCCAACAGTCCAAATGTACATTGTATGCTGCAGGAAAACAACAGCGATTGTTAGCTCTTCAGCATATTGATTCCTGGATATATTTATTAGAAATAGGTAAAGTATATTAATTTATTATTATTATTTAATTAATTATTATAAAAAAATACATTTAGATAAAAAATAAATGAGCAGAGGAGAGACTCGCTTTGCCAAAGGTGCTCAGCACGGAGCTCACAATCAGCGCCGAGGGTGCTCAGAGGAGCAAAATTACACAAGGGGAGAGGCTCGCAATGAGCGCCGAAGGTACTCAGAGGACTAAAAGCCTTACATTGTGTGCCAAACAGCATTTCCAGCCTTACAATTTTATTGACCGTCATTTTTTGACGGGCAAGTCGCTAGTATATATATATATATATATATATATATATATATATATATATATATATATATATATATATATTAAACCCTCTTCTGATAAATCCTTCTAAACATTTTTTTTCTAAGTCTTATTTGTCATGTTCAAGAATTATTTAACTACAATCTCTCCCATCATGGACACCCCTGAGAATGTTACTGGGGAGAACTATTTTATTAAGAAGTGCTTATGAGCTCTGTTTAAAAATCAAACAAATAGTCCCTTTATTGGTCTGTATGCAGACACAGACTCTGTAGACCTGGATGTGCAGTGTAGTGTCCTACATAACAGCAACATATTACATAATGTGGTCACTGATTGGTTAGTATGAAACACTGCACAGTCAGTACCGCAGATTCTGTATCTTCATGAGCTATAGAGGGCAAACCCATACAGGGACTTTTTCTTTGATTTTAGGCAGAAAACAAAACAGAGCTTATAAGCACTTCTTAATGAAATAAAGTACATCAAAGTATATAGATACCCAGGGATATTATATACCTAGTAACATCCAGGAACCTTCCATATCCCTTTAATTAATAATGTATAATTAAAACAACTAGCTCTTCTTGTTATGGCGCTACACCGGCCCTTTAAATCATATCTGTAATTATTCCACCATTTATTATCTGTTTAAATACCATATAAACGCGAGTCGTTTCAATCTAAAGTATAACTGATTGATAACTAAGCAGATGCATCTCGTTAGCATTGAACATAATTAGTTTGATTACAATTGAATGTAAAATCCCTTTTAATCTTCAAAGCCGACGGATTATGAATAAAAACACACCGAAATGATCTGTATCTGCCCGAAATGATATTTATTTATGGATAAAGAGATTTTCTATTAAACAGGACGGTCACTTTATTTGTGGGGAAGACAAATTAAACATTTGAATAACTTAACATTGTGATTATTTTAGCGTTATAATGTAACACATAATCAGGGTAATGAATAAACATTGCACGTTCCGCCTTAACAGCCTGATCAATTGGTAATTCCACAATGTGATGAAGACGTGGAATTACTGTCAATAACCTCCTACAAGACTTCTTTAAGAATATGCTCTGATAAGTTATATAGCGAAGCCACAGGCTGGATTCACTAAGCTTCATGGGGGCTGCAATCAGGGCCGTATCAACCTATTTTGGAGCCCCTAGGCAGTGAAGTGGAGGAGCCCCTGCGAGTGAGTGCACAAGGTATGCACAGACCCATTGTTTGCCAGTTCCCTGTTGTAACTATCTTGTTCTAGGTGGTTACCCCCTAGTAGCCAGTCCATGAACTGCAAGATTTAATTTTTTAAGCCAGGAACCATTTGTTTTAAGAAGTGGTGCCCCTCACAGGGAAGCGCCCCTGGGTGGCTGCCTAGATGGCCTAATGGGTAATCCGGCTATGGCTGCAATAGGAAACTTTAATCTCTAATGATCTGATTTACAGCCCAGCACAGCTTAGTGAATCTGGGAGATATTTTTAATACCAGGTTGGAACATGAATATGATGCAGATACTAATGTAACAAATTAGCAATAGTAGTGGCATAAGTCATGGAGCGCTGCCTTGTGCTTATGTGCCTCAATGAAGCTGTGAGCTATACCTTGTAAGGTCACCTAAGATGGACAAGTCATAGCAGAGAGGTCAGAAGGAACCCACTCCAGTATCTTATGGATAAGCACAACAAGATTAGCATGGCACGCTGTGGCCTATAAGGTCACGGAGAGTAGGCATGACTGGTCACCAGATATAAATAAGCTTGCATCAATAGATGCAAGCTCTGCTCTCACACACAATGTCAGCAAAGTATTATGGTTTAGCAGAGGCATAAAAACTCTGGCCCTTTGCAATTGAGCAATTGTTGGTTACTGGAGCCCGTAACGTAGCCCGTAAACTAATTTGCTATTCAATTGGTGCCTTTTAGCTACCTGCAAATGATCTACGGGTTACTGCTGAAAATTACTGCAGTTGTCAAAATCGAAAATTCCGACCCAGCTAAGCCTTTGATCTTTCAAGCCCGCAAATGTTACAATCGCAAATGTTTTCACACCCATAAATGGCAAATGTAGAAGAAAATTCTATGAGTACCAGATAGGACTCGCAAGGGGGTTTAACCCCTGTCCGCAGCACTGTAAATGCAAATAAAAAATCAATACTGCATTGTAAATGACAGGGAAAGCCATGACAGACATTAGAATTAATTGCACAAAACTCTCAAGCCTGCATATCGACAATGTAAAATTATTATTTTTATGTTTCATTTCCATGTTATATCAATCTCGGCAATCAATAAGTTAATACATATCAGGCCACCCACATGACTAGAACAGTATTGTCATTCGTTTTTATTATTTTGTACATTGCTGAATTGCGAGTCCGATCGCATATCAGACCTCTAAACGGTAATTGATTGACGTGTAACCTCCATGTTTTACTGATGTCATGATGACGGTCTCATTTACTATTGGCTGTTTCTAAATCGGTAGTTACGGGCTTGCTTAATTGATAATGATGATGATCTGAAATGAGACTTACGGGTGCATGGTTTACTGTTTAGGCTTTCGGCCAGGTAGCTGCGGGCTTGTTCAATTGAATCACTCTGTAACTGTTGCAAATGTAAAAGGGCCCTAGGTCTTTCAGTTGACTTTGCATGCTTTTGAATATCCATATGCAGGGGAAAGGGTGGGTGTCAAATATCAAAATATCAGATGATTCAATAACCCCCCTCCTTACACTGTACAGCAGATAAATACCTACTCTGAGACCCTATGATTATATATATATATATATATGTATAGTAAATAAATAGTACATTTGTGTTGACGTTTGAAAGTCTAAAATAAGTAAAAAAAAATATTTTCTGTTCAGGTCTCCAAAAAATACAGTTATTACACTGCATTCTGGGAACCTGGGCAGGGACATGCAAATGTGCCCACAAATGCTTTGCTCTTTAATCCAAATACCATTGTAAACATGGCTTCCTTTAAGCATATGCCTGCTGTATTACACAGCTTTAAGCAAAGCCCAGGATGGATTATGCTCAAGCCAGGACACACACACATATAATACACACCACTGGCAACATAAGGTCATTATCCAGATGGGGCAGAGGGGCTTCTGACACCCAGTACCAATGGGAGTGAATCATGGTCATTTACTAAAACAAATTATGCCCATTGCAATTAATTAAGAGTCTGCTTGTGATTTCCGGACTGAGTCCGACTGAATGTGGTGGATTTACTGTAGGAAGTAAATACAATAAATGAATGGCATACAAAATAATGACCAAAGTACTTGGCAAGGGTGGGCGAGGGGGTCTAACTGCCAGATAACATTGGGGGTCTTTATTTTGGCCACTACAGATAAAGACTGCAATCCTAATTAGCACATTAAAGCAGCTAATTCATATGTGTAAGGTGCTCATTTGCATATAAATACAGCAAAAACAACCTGGAATTTCCCAGAATTTATTCACTTTGGGAAAAAAATGGATAACACAACATATAAGCAGCTTTTCATAAAATAACATTAATTTGGGGTGATAATGAAACAATTATATTTGACTAATGCCATTTTTTCAACTGGGCATGCTCTGCTTCCTTATTAACCCATTCCCTGCCAATCTTAGATAATTGCTGTTGTAAAACTCATTAGTGGATATTTAAGTTTATTTATGTAAATAATAAGTCTTAATTTCTATATGAATTTTAAGGCATTTGCATTAAGGATTTTTAATTGCAACAAATGTAATTATGTTTATTTTTAGGTTTCATTTCTTAAATAAATGGGACTCATAATTAACTGGGAAAATGTTCATAAACATAACTTTTATTAAAAAAAAAAAGTGTATTGGATGCATTAGCTGGTCTGTGGGCATCCATGACCTTTTAGTGAAGCTTGAATGTGACAGAGAAGCATTTACATTTAGTAGCACGTAATAGAATGTTGGCACTGATTAGTTACTAGGTGCGAGCGTACACACTTATCACTACTTCCTAAGTCCGTACAGTGCTGCGCGAATGCACAGCTCTTTATGGACACTGCTAGGCTGCAGAGGATGACACAGGGGAGGGGGGAGGTAGACACAGGGAAGTGGGGGGAGGAAGACACAGGGGAGAGGGGGGAGGAGGACACAGGGGGGAGGGGGAGGAAGACACAGGGGAGAGGAAGAGGAAGACACAGGGGAGAGGGGGAGAAAGACACAGGGGAGAGGGGGAAGGAAGACACAGGGGGGATGGGGGAGGAAAACACAGGGGGAAGGGGTCGGAAGACACAGGGGACAGGAAGAGGAAGACACAGGGGAGAGGGGGAGAAAGACACAGGGGAGCGGGGGAAGGAAGACACAGGGGGGATGGGGGAGGAAGACACAGGGGTGAGGGGGAGGAAGACACAGGGGAGGGGAGAGGGGGGAGGACACAGAGGAGGGGAGGGGGAAGAGACACAGGGGGTGGGGGGAAGAGATACAGGGGAGCAGGGAGAAGAGACATGGAAGGAAGAGATACAGGGGAGAGAAGAGGTGGAAGAGACACAGGGAAGGGGAGATGGAGAAAGAGACACAGGGGAGGGGAGAGGGAGAAAGAGACACAGGGGAGAGGAGGGGAGAGAAAGAGACACGCAAGAGGGGAGTGGAGAGAGAGAGAAAGAGACACAGGGGAGGGAAGGGGGGAGAGACAAATGGGATGGAAGGGGGGAGAGACAAAGGGGAGGGAAGGGTGGAGAGACGCAGGGGAGGGAAGGGGCAGAGACACATGGGATGGAAGGGGGAGAGACAAAGGGGAGGGAAGGGGGGAGAGACAAAGGGGAGGGAAGGGTGGAGAGACACAGGGGAGGGAAGGGGGAGAGACACATGGGATGGAAGGGTGAGAGACAAAGGGGAGGGAATGGGGAGAGACACAGGGGAGGGGGGAGACACAGGGGAGGGAATGGGGGAGAGACACAGGGAAGGTGGGAGACACAAGGGAGGGAGAGGGGGGAGGGAGAGAAAACTCTAAACTTCTACCGTCATTTTTGAGGGGCAATCTACTAATATATATATATAACTAGATGAGACTTCTCTGCTGTCATATCCAATATTCTGACTCTGTTACAAATTATCTAAACATTTATTAAGTAAAAACAAAGTAAATTTATGCAGTATTTGACTTTTTGTCTAATGTGGATTTGAACTCACAACCTTTAGATAACTGGCACTAATGAGGTGAGTTTTCTGGCACAGTCATCTAATCTCCACTTGCTATATTATAATAACGGCATTTTTCGCTCTGTTCGTCGTTATGAATATGATTATTTTGGTGTTATTTTACTGGAGGGAGCGCTGTCCTGACATTACAAACACGCGCTCGTTATTAAGATCATCCCATCTCGCCTGCAGCAAAGCAATTAGTTACATGGCGGCCTGCGCTACTAATAGCGCTTTGTGTACTTCTTTATGGGCGCACATTAGTGGGGACTCGTTTCCTTTGTACATAATCGTCATGTACAGAATGGAGTTTGTCTGCTGTTTATGATAAAAAAAATAATTTCATGAAATTGAAGCTGAATTATAGAAATACAAAACGATAACAAAGAGTTTATCGTCTAAAAAGTACACTTTTGTCCAAATTCACTTTTTGGCACCAAAATCAGGATTTGTAAAAGAAACACACAGGGTTTTAATAATGATAATATATAGAGGGGTGTTTACTAACCATTGCAGGAGGGGTGATGAGCATCATAGTGCTTCCATGATATCCCACATGCAGCAACGGCAATAGCTTAG